>OX439131.1:7587810-8187810 GCA_949318235.1 Ecdyonurus torrentis | reverse complement strand
GAAATGCATTTATACTATTTCGAACCAATAATATCAAAGAAGGTAAAATAATTTCAATACGTATATCATGTTACTCCTGAGTATAGTATTAATTTATTACAATGTTACTATTTTTCTTTGTTTTATAATACTGTATGATACTTTTTTTTTTAGAATATGTTCATGACTTATTG
Organism: Ecdyonurus torrentis; assembly: GCA_949318235.1. Classification (NCBI taxonomy): domain Eukaryota; kingdom Metazoa; phylum Arthropoda; class Insecta; order Ephemeroptera; family Heptageniidae; genus Ecdyonurus; species Ecdyonurus torrentis. Next base: position 8,187,637 of record OX439131.1, on the reverse strand, counting down.
TTAAAAGATTTAGAAGAAATTGGAATACGAGGACCAACATTAATGTTAATTGCGAATATTATAAAAAATAGACAAGTTGCTGTCAAAATTAAAAATATTGTAAGTGAAATTAAAATAATAAAATGCGGTATAATACAAGGAGGGGTCTTAAGTGCTAAATTCTTTATAATTTATGTTAACAAAATTTTTAATTTACTAAAATATTGTAAAGCAAAAATGTTTGCCGATGATTTACTTATGATAGCGGCTCATAGTAACTTTGAAGTTGCAAATAAAATGTTACAAAATGATTTTGATTCAGTTTTGGAATGGTCGCATGATAGGAAAATATTAATTAATAGGAAAAAAACAAAAGTTATGCACATTTTTAATAAGTATACATATACTATGCAAAATATTCAATTAAGAGCTCATACTAATAAGTGTTTACATAATTTTACTTTAAATTGTAATTGTGAGTTTGTAGAACAAGTAAATAATTATAATTACTTAGGAGCTATTATTGATCAAACATTTGATTGGGATTTGCATATTATGCAACTGTTAAATAAATTGAGATCTGCAATTTTTAAATTAAAAACAGTAAGATCATATGTGAATGAACAGACGATGAGACAATTATATTTTTCTTTTGTACATCCACATATATTATACGGTTTATTATCTTATGGTTGTACTAAATCAGGTAAATTATGGGAATTGAAAAAAATGCAAATAAGAATATTAAAAATTTTAAAAAAAGGAAATAAGCTAAAAAGTGATCTTGAATATTTTAAGTACTTTAAGATATTGCCAATAGAAGAAATGTTTAAATGTTCTTTTATTTGTGAAAATTATTTTGAAAATTCTCATGATATACCGAGAACTCATATTTATAGTACCAGAACAGCAGTGACCAATCCTTTATTTGTACCAAAAATTGTAAATAGATTCACTGAAAGGACAAAAAAATTTTTACTTCCTAAATTATGGAATCAAATTCCATCAGAATTAAAAAGTTTTGCAAATAAAAATGAAACGAAATTTAATATGAAAAAATTCTTTCTTGATAATTTATAAAATGTTGAACAATTTTTTGCTGTTTGTATTGATTAATGATGATTAATTTTTGCTTCTTGTATTATAAAAATACTTCTCTTAAATGAAAAAAAAAAAAAAAAAAAAAAAAAAAAAAAAAAAAAATGTTTTTGTGTAAATACGTACTTTATTTGCTTTTGAAATATATATAATAAAAAATATGTATATGTAGTAATATAATATAATAAGACACGATTGTGTAACAATAAATGAACCAACCGATAAGGCTATGCCTTGGTTGGACTTTTGTATATTTGTGTGTTTGAAAAAATAAAAAAAAAAAAAAAAAAATTAATTAGCTATATTGTTAAATATAAGTTACTTTTCAAAAAAATTCTAAATACAGAACAATGGTTAAAAAGTTTTTTAAATAAATTATTAGCTAGCTAATGCTTAATGAACGAATACAGTTAGTGAGAGAATATAAGAAAGAAAAAAAGGGTCTTCTCTATAACTTTACATTTCGACTAAAAAGGAAAATGTATGGAATATAAAACGTATGTGTAACTCTCAGGACAGTGCTCTGTTATATAAAAGGTTTCTTATTTAACAAAATACATGAAAGAGAGAGAGAGAGAGCGAGAGAGAGAGAGAGAGAGAGAAAGAGAGAGAGAGAGAGAGAGAGAGAGAGAGAGAAATCAAGGTTTTAATGGCACCAAAAAGTTTTTACGCAATTACAAACGTGCCACTAAGAAAATAAGACTTGTGCCGACGCTCATTTATTTACTCTACAGAAAGGGGTAGTTTACAATACTACATAATATATTATATCATAAAAATTATGCTATAATTGTCTCGTCAGAAAAAGAAGCATATTAAAATAATAACATTTTAAATTTTATAAACAATTAAATTATTAATAAAAATGTTTTGTATGATATTGAATTGTTTTTCAGGAACCAAAAGTAATTTACAAAAAATAGCAGTATACACAAAATCCGCTATATTATAGTGTATATTATATATATCAAGATTATCAAGTATTCACTGGAGTTTTTTAGAGCTGCGGTCAAAATACTAATTTGCTTTTAAAGTTATTAAAAATGTTTATAAAAATAATTTGTATATTTTTTATAATTTTAATTACTCTCAGGATAATTATTATCATATTAGTGAAAAATCTTTTGTGTATATAAAATATTTTATCTCACCCACAAGCCACTATTATAAAATTGTTAATATTAAGCTTTGTTACTAAAGCAAATAATAACAAACCAAAATAAATTAATTAGTTAATTGATTGTAAAGAGCTTTACGTTCCTTTGTGGAACTTACAGTGGTTGACTGTTATTTCATTTTGCTTCGTCTTTTCATAGTTACAAAAAAAAAAAAAAAAAATATTCCAATAAAATTTAATGCAGTAAAAAGAAAGCTTTAATTTTAAGTAATTATTTGTAATAGTATAATAATATGAAACACAAATTTTTAAGAGTATACCTGCAAAACAAACAAACAAATCAGTAATTTTTTCTGCTTTAACATATTTCTTCCATAGTTCTAAAACTTTTTTATGTAATATTTATGTACTGTACCTTATTGTTTACTTTAGTGAGTTATATGTATGTTGAACTTTAAAGGGAAAAAAAATAATGATATATCTTTGTAAATAATATGGAAATGATACATCATTAAAAAAGTTGGATTTAAAAAGTTTTTTTGGGAGAACTTTATATGAACATATTATACTCTTGTCGGTTAATTTATATCTCTATGTGAAAGCATTTTAGTCCACTGGACTCGAGGCTTAGAAACAGACCACTATAAGGGGTAAAAAACACATTTTTTTAATAAACTAAAATATGGTTCGCATTTCTATTTAAAACACAATTATATTTTTGTATACATTATGTAGAGTATTTGTAAACATTTTTATTATTTTATTATTATTTTTCTTCTATGTATACATTTTCTGTTATTATAACGTGCGTAACTTTTATATAAAATAAATAACTTTTATATTCAAAAATAAATATTCTGGAAATAATAATATATTTAAATGTTGAATAAATTTATTTAAATATACATGTGCTTACTATCATTATACTTATAATTAACATAGTTTTTTTTTTTATTATATAATTGTTATATAGTTATAAAAATGTGTTTTGTTTCATATTCAATTCTAGCAAACACAGTTTTGTATAGAAATTACTTGTGTAGCAAACCTTTTAAATTTCCGAATGTGTATTCTCAATTCAAACGTGCAACTCACGCATAGACACTTAGCATCTACACTTAAATAATAATAATAATAATAAAGTGCTTTACATACATTATGCACTTTCACAATGAGAGAAAAGTATTATTTTTTTAAATTTATTATTATTATTTATTTTTACATTTCTCGTACATTTCCCGCATGTACCCACAATTGTGATAGTATATTTTGTACATTAAAAAACTCGCTCTAAATATGCCAAAGTTATTCTTATGAGAAAAACATGAACTATTGACTATAATAATAAAGGAACAACTGTGACTGCTTCTGTTTACTCAAAATGCGGAAAAGGAAGTGACCGGAAGAGGAAACCACGTGATGGTAAAAGTGTGAGGCAGCTCCAGGTAGCTCAAGGTTAGCTTGCTGCTGGCTCCAACTTTTCTCCCACTTTTACCGTCACATGGTTTCCTTTTCCGGCACTTCCTTTTTCGTTTTTTAGAGTAAACAGACGCACTCTGTTTTGAGGTCGACTATAAGCGATTACGCTTACATCCGCTTCCATTTCGACGTACTGTTCATGCGTAGTAAGTCGAAACGGAAGCGGATGTGAGCGAAATCTCTTATAGTCGGCCTCAAAACAGTTGTTCCTTTATTAGTCAATAAGTTTAAATGGTAAAATATATTATCACAATTATGTATAATTTATACTCTCCTTTTACATGATTAAAAAACACATTAAGATATGTTTGTACAGTACATTGCATTTAGGTATAACCCTCTATCATGATATGTGTGTACTGGGATGTGATGCACTGAAATTTAATAATTACTCAATATACAGTCCACTTCATTGCACAATATAATTATACAACAACAAAAATTAATGCAAAATGCAAATTATTCTTCCAGTGACAAATAAAAATTGTGTATATTATTATAAAATAATAATTTTCATTTTCATTTGTGGTCTCATAATAATTTACATTTTTAAATTATATATTTTAATTCTGTGGTTTTAAGTATTTTAAATAATCATTTTTTCTTTAATTAGTTTGGAAAATACTGAAGTATTAAAAATATAAAACCAAATAAAACGCAAAAAATATTATTGATCAAAGAATAAATTTTAACTTAACAATGACAAAATTTAAATAAAAAACAAAAATAAAACGTAATTAATATATATTTTATTATTATTCGGTATACCATCATTAAAAGTTTTAGGCCTTTAGGACGATTTGAAAATTTCAATGAATTGTTTCTTTCTTTGAGCTTATGATTTTTATAACTATGGAATAGAAAAAGTTGCTATTATCATACTATAAGATGTAATAAAATTATGTCAAATTTAATGCTGTAGTGAGTGAAATAATACAATTAAAGTATGCAATTAAAAGTATCAACTAAGAATTGACTGGAAATTGATTTTAATTATTGAGATTAAATTTTTAGCTAAGAACTGAAGTGGTCCTCTGATATTCTTGCTGTCTGAAGTTTATATTTTGACATTTTATATTATATAGTTTTTAAAACAATAATAAGCGAGAGTACATCACACAATTAGGAAAAATAATTTCTAGAGAGAGAGAGAGAGAGAGAGAGAAGTAATTTTCCAGCACTTTATCTCTGAAAAATAATTTGTATTATTAAATTTTCTAAATATTTACCAACTGAATGAATATGATACAAACAAAACAAAAACAAACAAAAGAGCAAAAACAATCGGAAAATTCAAATGAAATACAAATAAACTAAAATGAATTTTAAGCAAAAGATTTAATTAAGATATGCTTTGAAAATAAAAATAATTTTAAATTTTTATGTAGGTTCATTATTCCTTTTGTGGGAGTTTCCTTTTGTTAAATAAAGAACAATTAAAAACGGTCGGTATGTGTATATAATAGCGAAGTAAATTTATAATAAGGAGGATAAAAGAAATGCTTTAAAACAAGAATGTGTTTTTATATTTTATTTCAAAAGTATAATATATAAAAACATTTTCAGTCACTTGAATGTAGCCTTTAAAAGTACGTAGTTTAAGTTTTTGAAAAAGCTTTAGGATTTTTTTTTTTTTTTTTTTTTAAGATGAACTTTTATGAATGATGAATGAGTAACAAAATAATAATATGTAAAATATAAGAATATATATATATATATATATATATATATATATATATATATATATATATATATATATATATATATATATATATATATATATATATATATATATATATATATATATTAAGAATTACATGAGAACTAATGACAGTAAAAGTAAATCATTATACAGAAGTGAAATTATTAAGTAAAAAGTTTTTAATCTATAATATAATATTTGCATTGTTAACAAAAATAACAGAGCTTGAACTTATAAATATCTAATTTAAAATACTTAGAATTTCAAAGTACATTTACAAGACGTAAAATAATTTAATATTCATAAAATCACACATGAGTGACACTTAACGTGCAATTTCATATTCATTATGCATGCTTTTACATACCGTAGTTAGTTTATCAAGTTACAAGATAATATTAATTTTATGTTCACAAGTTATGTATAAGATATTGGAGTGTATATACTTTATATTCCCTAAAGTTGCATTTTATTCAAGTTTCATGTAAAATAGTACCTACTTTTACAAAGATGACTTTACAGTATAACTCTTCTTAAACCTACAGTGAAAATATATGGATACATTAACAGAAGCAACTATGTGTTATAAATTTTTAGAGAAGAGCAAAAAAAAAAAAAAAAAAAAGCTGCTGTGAAAATATTTAAAAAATTTACCAGTAGGATCCTGAAATACTTATAGATACAAATTTTTCAGTTTATATTTTTTGTTCTGCTGTATAATTTATTATTACTATTTTTACTTTTATTTACTTCTATAGTTTTGAATGCTATATTTTATTTTAGGAGATTATTTTACTGCTGTAAAGAATAACTTTAGTTTATGTGTAAAGTTATATAGACACTTTTTTTTTTTCAACTTTAAATTGAAAAATTTTCGTAACTTTTTTATGTGACTGCATAATATGTGTGGATATATATATATATATATATATGTATATATATATATGAAGAAAAAAAAGGTCTCAAGTGTATTACCAAACTTTCAACCGTTCGAAAAGAACAAGAAAATCTTAAAAAATATAATGTGAACATCCAAGGAACAAAAGGTTTCTCTACAAATCTTTTACTTATATAAAAATGTAGCAGCAAAATTTTCTGGTCGTATTTGAGTTAAAAAAAAAATTGTATACTTTTTAACCATAAAGTCAGGAAAAATGTGCTCGCTACGCAAGGCTTTTCAACTATCATTAGTGGTTGTAATCTCTCTCTCTCTCTCTCTGTGTGTGTCTCTCTGTCCTTGCTTCTCCTTTTTTTCCATATGAATAAAAGCTGGAGTGAGTAAAATAGGGTCAGAAACGTGCAAGGTATACAAATAACCCCATTAAAAGCAATCTTCATAATTTGCTAATTTTATTGACAATGCAAAGATAAAAAAAATTAATATAGCTTACAAATAATATAACTACTGTTGCGTCATACTCAATGATAATTTTGTTGCTACTTTTATATAAAACTTAATTATTCCTTGGAAATGAAAGTAATTAAAATTTGAATTAAAATCAGTATAAATTAATTATATTTTTAATTGAATGCTTATTTTGTTGTCATATGCATGAAAGTAATTTACAAGTTGTACCTTCTCAAAGCTGAAGCTAAACAACAACTTAATTACTTACTACAAAGGGTCAAACTGCTAAAAAAAAAAATAGTGACGTTATATTAGAAGTCTAAGAGTTTAGTGAGTTTTTTTTTTTTTTTTTTTTTTTGCTTGTTTTGTACGAAAGTTAGAAATGAAAATAATATTATATACGTATAATTCTATATTATATATATTTTTTATCTTTCTCTTGCAGCTTTTGTTATGAAATATGTGACGTTTGATATTATACAGAAGAGAAAACATTATAAAATTATTTATTTTATTTAATTTAAACCCTTCACAAATGTGGTTTGGTGAAATTTTATAAAAACTCGGTATTCATTGGATCTCTTCTGTTCAGTCTCTCTCTCTCTCTCTCTCTCTCTCTCTCTCTCTCTCTCTCTCTCTCTCTCCAGGGATTTTACATTATTTATCCTGTTATTTATTATTACATTATTATAATTTATGTAAGCTCTAATTTATTTTCAAACACTTCAAAGTATGTACAGTATATGCCTCATATAATGATCACTATCCAATTAGAAGCAAATAATATGACATCAGAAAATTATAAACTAACGCAAACGCTATAAATATGAAAATCTATATATATGTTACATTACGTATCTTCTATTTTCAATTACTTAATGTTTTATAAAATGACGTTGCTTTTTATATAACTCGTTATCACAGAGTGTTTTTACCTTTAATAAAATTATGCTAATTAATTAATTAATTATATAATTTAATTAATTGACATTTATATCAACAGTTCTAAATCTCACGAGAAATTATTCACATTTTCTGCTCCATTGAAACTTGGAAGAAAGAAAAATCTGTGCGTCTTAATAACAAAAATTATGAACAATCAATTGATTCATTAAGTTCCAGAAAATAATATACTATTTATTTTTATATAATTTTTATATAACTTGTTGGAAAATAATGTTATTTAAACGTATTTATACAACTATTATGTAAAATTAATTTTATTTAAATTTATATGATTTATTAGAATTTACAACATTCAATTTTATACAATATAGCTTTTAAATATAAAATATTATGCAAATAAAATTGATATGTAAATGATATAAAAGCAAACTATATTATATAAATTGAAAATGTTGTGTTATTATTTACAGTGTAAATTTAATTTAACAAGTAAGAGAAAATAATAATAATTCATCATTATGAATAAGAAAATGTTGCAGTTGATTATTATTATTCTAAAAGTTGGCTAATTTGTTAAAGCAAAAATATGTGAAGCGCATAAGCAACACTTTCTAAAGAGATAAACAATTTTGGTGGTTTTTCAAAGCAACAAGAATGAAAATATATGAGAGTAAGAGATATTTATATATAAAATAAGTTAATCGATATCTCTCCCTCGTCTTTACTATCTTTTTCTCTCTTTTAAAACATCAGGTCAGAGCATTTCTAAATACACTGACAATGAATTTTTACAAAAACACCCACATACCATTTAGTGAAAACAGACTTCTAAAATTAGATATCTTTATCCTTTTTGTTTGTACACAATGGTATAGGTTTTGAGGAAACAATTTCATCTATGCTTATACATATTGTTAAAAAAGTGTTGATATATTGTCAAAATATATGTAAAGGATTTTATTACAATTTATTAAATATTTTATGCTTGAAATAATAAAGTGCACGTATATTTTGATGAGTATTGTTCTATTTTATGACAGCGTAAATAATTGATGATGTGTTTTCAGATATAGTTCTCTCTCTCTCTCTCTCTCTCTCTCTCTCTCTCTCTCTCTCTCTCTCTCTCTCTCTCTCTCTATTTCTCTCTCTCTCATTCTCTCATTATTTTGCTTTGATGGCAGTTAAACTTTCTCTATACTTGTTAAGAGGATTAAAAATTATTTCACAGTGAAAAGAATTTTTTGTGCGAGGATATTTAAATTTTATACGGTTTAAGTTAAATTTAAATCTAAATATATACCTAACAAGAACAGTTTAACCAAACTTACGAATTGAAAATTTTGAACATTTTTCTTTGAAAATTAAGAGACCTTTTTCTTTTTACTCTACGTTAACCAGATTATGTAAAAAAAGGGCATTAAAAAAATTATTAGTAATAATAATAAGATTTTTTTTATATATATATAAAAATATATTCTTGTAATGATAATTGCAATAGTTATATCAAATGTTTCCTTATGCAGTAAACTTTAATGAATAAAGTGTCAAAATCGTAAGATTTTTTTATATCGCTGAATAATGTAAAACTTTTAAAAACCTTAGAAAATATTTTATTTTAATTATATTATTTACACTATCCTATAATTATTACACACAGTTTTTCTTTTTCTTGATTATTAACATAAAAAAACTTTGAATGTTTGATTTTTTGAGATTTTTTCAAATTTAATAAAAGTTTTGTACATTCAAGTATTGCCTCTCAATTTACGTACATTTGTTTGAATACTTTACTTTCCACACGTAATCTTAACAAAGGTATTATGTACTTAACAAACCGAAGTTTACTCTATTTCAGTAAAAGCTTGTATACATCTTGTGCTATGTAAGAGAAAGCTGTGGGATGAAAGGAGTATAGAGAAAGGACCAGGTGGACTTACTTTGAGGCTTTTTAGTCACAGTCAGGTGTTCTGTTCAGACTGTGGATAGAGAAAGAACCATTTGCACGACGAAATAAAGTTTCAAAGTATTTCATGTCTTTATATAATACGGATACGTGTACGTTCGTACAAGTATGAATATTTACATATACTAACTTTTTAGTTCTTAAAATATCAAGATTATAATATATCTTCTGAAATCATTCTTTTAAATTTTAGTTAACACAAACATTTTCATAGTTAAGGTTACTAATTTTAATTTACTAGTTAAAGTTGCCAATTTTTAAATTAAATGTAATTAAACAAAACGTTGTCTCTGAACTCAGACGGAAATTAGTGTGCATAACGTATTTTTAATATTTATTTATTTTCAAAAGTCTTGAAAATGGGTTGTTGTTTTTTAGTCAAATATGACATAAAAAAAAGCTATAAAGAGTGATATTTTCAAATATTATGTGACGGAAGCCACCGCAATGTAGAGCGACAGACGAGTGGATCCAAAGCGAGTGAGGTAGACAGTCTTGATCAAAGCGCGACAAAATAAACTTCTTTTCCTTTTTTTTATCTTTCAACAAAAAAGAAAAAAAAATCATATTTTTCCCTTCAATTGCTTCTTTGACAAAATGAAAAAAAAAAGTAATGTTTTTTCCTTATATGTATCAAACTTTTTTTCATTCATTTATTATTATAAAAAGATATAATCTTTCGTCAAATAAAATAATAATGAAATAAAGTTTGTGACGTTTGTATAATCTTTTTTAATAAAAAAAAAACTTAAAAAAATGAAAAACATGAATAAGAAAAGAGATTCTTAATAAAAAAAAAAAGGTAAAGAAGATTGAAACGAGTTATAATATAATAATTTCATATATATATATATATATATATATATATATATATATATATATATATATATATATATATATATATATATATATATATATATATATATATATATATATATATATATATATATATAATAAAACTTGATATAAACATAAACAAAATTGAATCTTTATAAGAAGATGCTACCTCTCTTATACATAAGTTTATTTCATTAAAAGTTATATAATTTTTTTTAAATAATATTCAAATTATTTATTTTTGACGGTTGGATGATATATTACAATATCATTGAAATTTGTTTCAAATATTTTTACTTTTATTCCTGTTTTGTTATGTATTTCTGCTTCCTAAATGTAAACACTAATTAATTATTTCCGACTCATTACTCTTGATCAATCATATATGGTGCTAAAAATAATAACTATTGAAGCTTTCATTGCTGAAAATTTAACAGCAAAATTAAGCTCCTCAAATATCAAAAATTGTTAAACCTAAATTTGATAAATATTATTGATCATGGATTGATTATTACACAGGTTAATAAAGACATAGGGAACAAAAGCAGATTAATGTAGTTTGGATTTTGCTTTTATTTATTTATGAAATTAATGAGATGAATTCTTAAGTTGAGATAATTAAATTTTTAATAAATAATAATTCACTTCTGGGTGGGGTATTGCGAATAGAAAAAGAAATGCTTATATTATTATTTATTTAACTATAAGCATTCTACAATATGAGCAAGGGAAAAGAGGTAAAGAAATATTATATTAAAGATAATACAGATTTTTATTTATTATTATTATTTTTTTTTTGTAATAAATATATAGATGTATTGATATTAATTTCATGGAATACATGATTCATAAATTATTGTTCTTGATTTTGTTTTTAACTTTTTTAGCAAAATCCAAAAAAAAATCTGATGTAAGCTCTCTCTCTCTCTCTCTCTCTCTCTCTTTTTGAAACGTTAGTTAAGTACTATATAATTCAAACTCTCTTGTTAATATGATAAGTTTCAAAAGGCTTTTTATTTCAGCTTTATGTATTGCAATAACTTTTGTTCATGATGAAACTTTTAAGCTGATTACGGTGTAACTTGTTTCGTAATCTCTTTAATTAATCAAGTTTTATATTGCAATAAATTGTGACTCTTATATGCAGTATAGTTTTTGTTATAAGCGCAATTATAGTCATTTTTTATATATATTTTCTATGAAACAAAAAGTATACCTCATCAAAGTAATATAACTTAAGTACCCAAACTTTCATACTTACTATTAATTGCTCCATGCAATAGTTTTTCATAATTGAAATTATAAATTAACGTAAAGAAGATTTTCTTGGAAGAAAACTTCATTTTATATCTATATTAAATTTTTGTATATTTATGTATAGGTAGGTACTCTAACAAGTAAAGTAAATTTTTAGAGTTACTTTTAAAATTTATATAAATTTAGTGAGACAGCGTTACTTTCATATAATGGCGTTTGAGGTTTAAAGCGCACCATTAACTTCATGATATTGTCATCGATCTTCATTTTGCTCATCGACAACATTCAATACTTTCATGTCTGTAGATTTATTAAATGATTATTTAAATTATATTTACGCATAGAGAGATATTATACATGATATCTATATTTACACGTTATTGTGAGCTATATAATTATATATAATATTCTCAAAACTTCATCAGTAATAACATAACTAATAATAATACTTGGTATCTCTATGACAACAAAATTTATTCGCGAAAATTTAATGTCATTTCGTTTCAATCCATAAATTAAATTACTTAAAATAATAAGATATTATAAACTTTAAATCCCAAGTTAAATAATGTTTGAAAATGAAATTCTCTCTCTTTATAAAAGTCAAGTTTAAATAACGTGTAATGTTTTATTTAATTTTCAATTTTATAAATTTTAAAAATGAAAAAAAGGTAAAGAAAGAGTTTTACTGTCACATTATGCTAGTTAACAGTTAAGTTACAGTCTTACTTAAATATTACGTGACCTCGCTATATTTACTTCTTCTCAAAAAAAAAAAAAATCTGTTATAAAGTAGTGTTTACATACTTCTTTTCTACTTTCATGAACTTATAGTCTATTATAATATGTCTGAGCTTAAATTTTGTGACAAAAAAGTACCCAAAAAAAACTATTCCTTCCTCTTAAGTAGCCATTAGCTATCTGAAGTCAACGCTAGCTCAACTATATTTCTGATCATGATATGGTAATAACAAAGTCACTCCCTTTTTTTTTTTTTTTTTTTTTTTTTTTTTTTTTTTAGCAGCTCAATTTCAAAAGTACAATGTGATTGGTTGTAACAGCTTGTGCTCACTTTATATATTTTTTTTAACTTTAAAGTGCTCACTTAGGAATTATTCATAAACATTACTAAATATTAGCATAGCAATAAAAAATATAATATATATTATTCAAAAATTTATTAAAACAAATTTTGAAAATTCAAAGGGATGATTTTTCTTATTGAACTGATTTGACTTGAGAAATATTCTCTAAGTCATCACTCATCACTTAAAATTATTGTAAAAACTTTAAAATCAGAATTATTTTAAAAATTATACTGTATGTATGTGTTAAAAAAAAACATAATTTTTACAAAAATAAAATTTGTATCGTACCTTCCAAGAGTTTAGTAATTTGTTATCATAAAAATGAAAAAAAAAAATCACTACGAAAATATAAGAAAAATTCAAAGCAATATAAGTCGAGATGAAAATAAGAACACTAAAGAGCAAAGCCGGTCTGCCCTTTCAAAGAGATTAATTAGTTTTAAATCCCTTTTTTTTTTTTTTACTTGCTCATATAAGCTAATTTTTTTTCCTCTCTACAACGTTTTGTTTCATTTCTGTTTAACTTGTTACCGGGTAAGAAAATGAGTTTTTCGTCCTATAGTTATATCACGTTGACGAGTTTTAATAATGAAAATAGTAATAATGTATATATTTTTTTAACTTTCATGTGAGTGGATTATATTATTTTATAATTTAAAAAAAAGCCTTATTGTGTTGGGACTAAGTTAAAAATGCATGAGTGTACGAGAATTTTTGGATTTATTATTTACATTTATAATAAGAAAAGTTAATAAGGTATTTTAATGTTGAAACATTTGAGTAAAAATAATAAAAAACATTAAAACTATATTGTTATATATTTTCAGATACAAAATTAGTTCAAAAATGCAATAAAATTTAATTATTTGGAGAATAACTTAAATGCATATAGACAATTAGAAAACATTAGCATTTATATCACAAAACACTTGATGGGACTTACATAAATATAACATTAGTTTGTCTCAAGACCCAACTGTAGCGAAGTAAAGTAGTGATCAGAAAATTTAGATTTATGCAGCCCGTGTAGAACATTTTAACACTCATCTTTGATTGCTTCCGACGAATTTTACGCAAATAGCATACTTTACAGTATTTTCACGCTCTCTTGTAGAGCCACATTTACATTCTGGTAAAAATTGTCATCAGTTTTGGCGATCCCATTTTGTGTTTTATCATTAAAAAACATGTTGCTTCATGTCATGGTCTATGGATTTAAAGTAAAGTATCTAAATCCGTTACCTTATATTGATAGCATCTAAATCTGTAACTTAACTTTATTAATTTTAATAATTTTTAAGAGAACAAAAGTTAGGACCATCAATGCAATATTTTTCAATCTCAAAGTTACTTCTATCAATTCGTGGTAATATGTTATTTAACACTGATTAATTTTTAACGTTAACAGTAACAATTTAATTGAATTAAAACCTATTTTTGTTTCTTTAATAATAGCCAAAACAATTGAAAAAATCACATAAAATTGATTTTATTTATATTCAGCTATAATAGTTAAAAGAATCGTTACTACATATGGAACTTACGTTAAAATACAATTTTATTTGCAATAAAACTTTAGTGTAATGCACACAATATCGTTCTGTTCTATATTTGTATAAAATTAGAACAAGAACTTAAAATGGGAAAGGCAATTCAAGCTTCTTATTTGTTTTACAGATATTACTTTTTACTATATGAACATTATAATAAATATACAACTCCTTTATACATACTTTCTGTTCGTTTTACCTATATTAAAAAACATATGACTAAGTATTATTTGATGACTCGTTCTCTGATTGTCAAAGAAGTAAACACAAAGGGATGGAAACCCGGTACTTTCACTTCGTTTTATTTGTTTATTTTTACTAAGACGTAGGCTGGTAACATTACCAGGTATATATTTTATACCTGTTATAGGTAATTTTTTATTACTAACCTAACGATAAATTTTAATACATTCCCCACGCAAAAATGAACAATCGCAATAAGGTCAGAATACCGCGACACCGACGAAAGACTATTCTGTTTATTTCTGAAAGCTGGAGAAGAAAATCTTGTAACGTCAGTGGTTAGCTTGGAAAGTAAGAGGTCAGAACCTCGGAACAATTTACTTGCACGTGTTACCTGTGCTGTAGTGGTGAAATGGTTGATTGAAGTACGTGTGGACAATAGAGCCACCCATGTTGTTGTTACTGCCATTATGTTGATTACAAAAGGGAGTAAAGCAAGTTCCCCCTTGTTCTTGTTACACTCCACAAGCCATTATTTGCAATCTCTTGCTAAGGCCAATGTTACGCAAAGTTGAACTCTTTAAATGTTTTCAAAAAGCATTAACCCATAGAATCAAAGTAGTAATAATAAATAATTAATATAAAAAACAAACAGACAATAAGGTGCAATCAGGGCAAAATGCACTATCTCTGAACCAATACTTAATTGACAGCATAGAAAAATTTTCTATGTAATAACAGGATTTAATATAATAACAGAAACAATGCATTTTTATATTGACTGTACAAACGAGAATCATGTTATATAATTTTTAAACAAACTGTAAGGTTAAATTTGTATAAATTTATGAACCATATGTTGGTATATATGGTATAATATCAACAGTAAAATTCAGTACCATATAATTATGATTTAATTATTGCTTTTACTGTTAGTAACTTTATATATTGTTGTAGAATTTTTGGTGAAAACTAAAAATATGCTATAATTTAAAGAACTCCATATAAAATTTTATTTTTTGCCTTAGAGGAAAGTCATAGAATAAAATTTTATAGGACGGACTACGTTAACATTCCTTTTTAATCTTTGTCATCAAATGAAGAATATAAATAACAATACTTCCAATGTAAAGAAAGTTTTAAAATAACAAACCACACCGCCGTATATATCATATTTTGTTCTCAATTGATTATTTTATTCACTTATTATTATTTTTTTTTTTTTTACTATATACAGTAATATACATTAGCATAAAATTCTTTGAAGTGTTGCTTGAAAAAAAAAATTGCATCTACATTCGTATTCTTAAAAAGAGATGAAATGGATAATTTTCTTTGAAGATTCTGCGGGTAAAATAATGGTAACACTGAACAAGACAATAACACTGTAAGTCCAACTTGTAAACATTGAGCAAGCAGGCAGTTTGTGCGCACACCAAAATGGCTCTTTCATGTTCTTTCTTCAATCTGCTACTTTTTTTTTTTTTTTTTTTTTTTAAGCTAACATATTGGACATTTTAGTTTGTGGTAGCTTTACTGTGTTGGAACAAAAAAAAAAGTGTTTACTGCTCTCTTAAACTACAATATGGGGATATTGTCCAATATATATATTAGAATCTACTATACTAAATGTAACTATAGCTATACATAAATAAAATATAGTTTTTGCTATAGAAAATTAATTTCTCATGTATACTGCTACATACATGAAATAGAATGACAAGTTGTTTTGACATTACAACACATTTTTTTATTGTTGTGTATATTTTAACATGAGAGAAGTTATAAAAATATACAAACATTGCAAGTTGTATAAATATGTTTCATTTATATAAACCATACTATTTTAATATTATATAAATATACAACGTGTATAGGTACACTGGAAAAATTTGTATTTTTTAAATTTATTGTATTACAATTTCTGAACTGCTATTTCATAATATTATACTCTAACAAGGCTGTAATACATAAATGCAATGATAGTTTACTTATAACGCAGTAGCTCGTACAGAAAATTTTCAGTTCTATACGCTAAATTTGAATGGAACAATAAAGTAATTAATGCAATATTTCATTCACAGAAAATATATAAGTAAAGTAATTTATGCTATGCATTTATGTCATTTTAGCGTAAATCTTGCTTAATTGAAAATAATTTTAAACTCAAATTTTTATATATATTTTTTTAAATTTTCAAACGAGTTGTGATTTTGTGCTTCTATTAAAATCAATATGCAATTGAGGCTGAAATTATGTAGATATTTTTAAGCGTTTCTTTTTCCGTTGCAGAAAAAACATTTAATTTAAACCTGAAGATAAACAAAATTACGGTGGCAATTTGCGTAGATGCCACGCAGTTTCCAAAGTGTGGTGATAACTAGCAGTTATTATAGTAATGATCACAAAGGAAGGGTTTGTGTTGTGGGTTTTGTCTTTGAGCCTTTAAGTCGAGTAATTTTCTATTGGTTGTTAATTAACACTTCCTGCTTTTTGTCTTCAGTTTTATTAACACTTCACATGTGAAATTGAGCACTTTGTGTGTGATGGTAGTACCATTAAACATGAACATTTCTAACAACATTGTATGTAACTTTTTTTTTTATGATATAATATATTATATAACATGAAACGGAAAAGTTCAGTCAAAGCTATATTTTATTTCACAAAAGTAAATGTAAAATCATGTATGAATTTCATGTCTATGCAAAATCCCCAAAGTAAGATGATATTTATATAAATATACAAAAACCGCGTGAAATATGGTTTTGAGAGCTCTGTTTTGCAAATGTAAATAAAATTCTTCGTTTTCTTCTTTGTCTTTTTGTGTGTGTGTGTGTGTGTGTGTGTGTGTGTGTGTGTGTGTGTGTGTGTGTGTGTGTGTGTGTGTGTGTGTGTGTGTGTGTGTGTGTCATAAATATAGTTGATTAAAATAAACAGAACGTGTTCAAAGTTGTTTTCTTGGAATTATAATAAAAGAGAAAGAAATAACAAAATGTTTAATCATACAATGTTTATTCTTTTATTTATGAATTATTAAACAACTTTTAATAGAGTATTCTAATAATAAAAATACATTAAAAACTTGTAAAAAAAAACGTGGGAGAGAAAAAAAAATTTAATACATAAAAAATGTAATTTCCACTGAGACTCGTTGAATTTTTTAAAACTTTTTTTTCTCTCTGTGTTTCAAATTTTTTTTTAAACAAACGTGCTCCCTGCAGGTGTGTATTATGATGCAATGCATTTTACATACATACATGAACTGGCGCTTTACACAATTATACGAGCTAACCATGGAGCTGACCATTCCATTTGATGAGTTTTAATTTTTATGCATGGCTGTTTTATTATTTATAATATTCCACAGCAATGCGAGAATCGTCTCTTTTTCATTTTTTTTTCTTCTTGTATTTATAGAAAAAAATTCTACAATAATTTATTTTTATCCTCAAGTTATAAAAAAAGAGAAAAATATATGAACACGAGAACTTTTATATAATGTTATAAAATGGTATAAAAATGTATGCATGTAGGTCTATTTTTGCATTTGAAGATAAAAGTATAGATTTTTTTCTCTGCTTTTTTGCATAATGCATATTTCACAAAGGGAAAGAAAAAGAAAAGAAAAAAAATTGTAAAGTAGCAAGAATTACATCGTTCTAACTTCATACTTTTATGATAATTTGCTATTTTTTTTCTCTCTCTGTCTCTATAGCTAACTACAGTTTTTATAATTCTATATTTAAATGAAGATATAAAATATAAAAAAGTAATAAACTGACCGTAATATTATCGTGTTGGAATTTGTATTAGATACACGTAGTTTGCACATAAAACTATAATATGAAGACGTTACCAGACCGTGTTGCTAACGTTATTAAATAAATTTGAAATCTCTTTATTCGGAAAACGATAAATTGAACTTTTAAACACAAATGAATCATTTAAGCATTAGGTTTTTATTTTTTTAGCCTTTTTTTTTATTTAACTCAGATATTTCATATTTCTAATAATTTGTGTATTTGTAATTATTATTTTTACCATTCAATACCATTCATCAATAAAATTTGAAAATATTTTTATAACTTCAAATTGCACTTATATATTATGTATGATCTATTTCACAAAATATTTGTTATAATATTATTATGTATAAAAAAAAAGCTTAAACGCCCTAAAGTTGATTTGCATTTTGAATAATTTTATAATAATTTTTGAATCGTATAGAAAGATGTTTTTATGACAAATCATTGGTGAAATAAAACAAAACAACACATTCGGTACATTGTCTTTATGTAGTATGTTTAGTTGTGTTTTTTTTTTTTTGTTTTTTTTTTTTTGTTTTTTTTTTTTGTTTTTTTTTTGTATGTTAAACATGCAATAATATTTAAAGACTTCATGCGCTTGAAAATAAAATATTAATTTAGCATTTTTTTTTTCTTTGAAAAAAATGTGCAAAATTTCAACGCACTCTACGTCGTGTGAAAAATTAAGTTTACCGTGTCACTCAGCTATAAATCACACAGACAGAGTTAGTTTGTGGTATGTCACATTGAGTGATAGCAATTTCCTGTGATATTACAGAGAGGCATTTCCTTGCTGAGCGTAACTGAGATGAGAGGAGCGACGTGAGCAGCGGCACACGAGTGTGCCACCACGTGGACACCATGTTGGACGAGCTGGATCCTGCGGACTTCACGTCCCGAAGTCGCAGACCCTCGCCATCAGGACTGCCTCCATTGGATGGACTAGAGGAGCCACCCAGACCTCGTAGTCCCAGATGTAAGTATATCCTTACTTATCTTATCTTACTGTATCCGCTAACATAATATACATATTTTGTTAAATAAGTTATTTTTTTACATGGTTCAACAAGATATCAAAAGGTTAGCTTAGCTACTTTGCTTAATTCTGAAACAATTAAAATTTAACACGTCCCTTCATGTGATGTAATGTATGTTATTATGGTTATTAATACTTCAATATTGCAGTAATAGCTTTAATCATCATGTTCATCCAACAATAATTATTGTTACTTTTAATGCAACGTTCGAAATTCATTTTTGATACCAAAATGTTTTTTTTTTTTTCTAAAAAAAGAAATTTTTGATTTGATTTAATTTAATTTGATTTTTTTTTTTTTTTTTTTTTTTTTTGCTTTTAATTTTTCAAAAACAAAAACCAAAAAAACTCAAATGGATTTAAAAATAGATATATAGTGATCACTGATCAGTGATCATAGACTAGCTTTAATAGTTCAATCGTTTAAAAACGTTAGAAAGTTTTATTTCTTATAAATTTGTATATTTTATGTATACTGTATTTTTTAGCTCACAAGCTTAAACTGTAATTTTTTATAAACCTTAATCATAAACACAACGCTCAAAAGTATAAAAATAATATACATACAAAAATTTAGTAGCCATATAATATAAAATTGGAGCATTTGATTACATCAAACAAAGTGAATAATATAATATATTAATTCTGTTATGTAGATTACATTTTGTTTCGCCTCTTCATGTCTCTGATAACAATAAATTTAATGAGCAATATAAACAAGTTAACTAAAATTGGAAACCATAAAAACTGACAATAATGACATATTGTTATTAATTACAAATCAATAATGTATACGGTCTCCAATTAAATTATTTTTAATTTCAATATAGAT
Source organism: Ecdyonurus torrentis (assembly GCA_949318235.1). Taxonomy (NCBI): domain Eukaryota; kingdom Metazoa; phylum Arthropoda; class Insecta; order Ephemeroptera; family Heptageniidae; genus Ecdyonurus; species Ecdyonurus torrentis. The sequence continues at coordinate 8,167,453 of OX439131.1, read as the reverse complement.
TTAATTATTTAATAAATCTTTTTAAATTCCTTTTTTTTTGTATTATGTTATGTCATATTTAATCTGATTTACATATAGAAAATTATAATTAAAATAGGATAATATTGCTTAATAATAATAATAATAATAACAATACGTATTATAATGTTGAAAAATTATTCAATATACAATTAATATTTGAAATTGAGTTATTACTATGTTATATAAATATAGTATAATATAGTATTGATTCGTGGTGATATATATATATATATATATATATATATATATATATATATATATATATATATATATATATATATATATATATATATATATAAATGGATTTCAATTAATTCTGCAGGGAAATCCCCATGTGGTAATAATTCAACTATAATTAATAATTATTCAAAACAATAATATTATAATGGTATATTTGAGTAGGTGCGTATAATTGCTAGACAATAAAGAGCACCTTCGCTTTACAAACGCGTGAAACTAAAAATAAATCGATGTAAGGTTTTTTATATTACAAACTCTTGTGTTGTATTTAAAAATCAAGAAACAAAAGAAAAATCTTTTTCTAAATGTTCAGTTTGCCATTAAAATATTCACTGCTCTCGTAATTTTTTTCTTTTCTGTGCAGTTTATTGTTATGGCTTTTACACCGGTGAATACAAGTTGTGAAAAGCTTTACATTAATTGCATTTTTTTTTCATGCAATTTTTTATACATCAGATAATTAAGTTTCAATAGGTCATTTGAAAAGCCTTTATTGAAATGTACTTTCATGAAAATTTTCAGTGCAAAAATAAATAGCCACAAAATACAAGAATTTTTATTTCAACAATTAGATTATTATCTATCTAACTACTATGCAAATTTAAGCTGAAGAAAATTAAGAAAAAGAAAACTTCATTTCCCAAAAAGATGTTAGGGATTGTTAAGATTTCTAGTTTCAAAATACATCAAGTTGTTATTGCACCCTAATGGAGATTTTTTTTTCAACTGACTATTAAGTAAGATTTTCCCACCTTATATTATTCTCAAAATGTTTTTAATGTTACTGTACACATCAAAATTCTTGTATCTTTGTTGTCACGCATATATTTGTATAAATAATATGTTTTCAAATTTCTGTAACATTATATGAAATTAACTCTTTGTAATTATCTCACCAAAAAAGAAAAATAATAATAATAATGAACAAAATAATAAAATAAAAATAAAATGGAATAGAAGGAAGTGTAAATAAATAAGAAATACGAAATTTTATTGACCCAGGCAGTATGATATTAAAAAAAAAGTTACAACAAGCGTGTTCTATTCATTATTTACAATAAATATAAATCATTATATAAATATAAATGAAGGTTTATACAGGATACTGAATAATCCTTGTATATAATATAAATGAAAATAATTTTCAAAAGTCTCATCTATATTTAACGAGAAACACAATGGAACACTCAAATTTGGAACATTATATTGTATAAATTCATATATTTATTATTGTGATTATTGCTATTCAGAAGTACATCATTTTCGTTCATTTTTTGACATCAATATATTCTGCCAAAGTCTTTATGTATTAAAAAATTTCAACAAAATTTTGAAAAAGCTATCATTAGTGAGATTTCTAAGTTTTGATGACAAATTGTTATATATTTTCACAGTGATATAATATGGGTTCCTTTGATATAATTTAAACTTACAGAGATTATAATATAAAATATCCATCTTGTCTATATAGCTAATATTTTCATAGTTTTACTCTCTGAGATTTTCTTGTTATCAAATGCATTTAATCAAAATATAATAAATTGACAAGATAAATCAGTTTAATTATTTTTTTTTTTAGTATAAAGTTAAAAAGACCTAATGAAGATTTAAAACGATAATATTTATTCATCAGATATAGTAAATCTTGAAAGCAATTAACCACACGAGTGCATATTTAGGGCACAGCAATCATTTCTCTATCTCACACAATTTAAACTATGCTTATTTGAAAGTGAATACGACAGAAGTACAAAGTGGTTGATTAGCATGCCAAGTACAAACTTTATTCTGCAAGAGATTTTAAATCATAGTACAATTGCATTAATTCTGTTCATGACTTATAAGGCTTATACAACTCATATACATATATCTATTTTATGTAACCTTGACTCGTTATAACAATATTTAAATTCATATAAAAACTAACATAGTTGAAAAAAAAAGGCAAAATTATTTAATAAACTTACGTATATTAAACATAATAACCTAAAATTATTTAATACGTAAAAAGGTGAGAGGATTTTTTTTCCATTAATAAAACAGGGAAGTTATTATTATTTTTTTTTACAAGTTAAAAATATACCACACGAGGTGATGTTTTAATGTTTTGTAATATAAAGCTAATAATATTAATAATAACATGGTTTCTCTCTCTCTCCATGACTTTTTAACATCGTTGCGTGTGTTATTTTGTGTGTTTTATGTCGTACCTTATACCTCTTGACATCATAAACTTATAAACTTGATGCTTCACACTTCTTTTTATTTTTCATCCCTTTATACAGAAAGTCCACGATGTCAAAATTGAAATATCAAACTGCGCAAGAACAAAAATGAACACAAATAATATATGCATATTCAGTATAATATTACGTATAAAATATATACCATACCTGGCTTGAATGTGGGTTTACTTGTTGTAACTATGGCAACGGCCAAGCGGTACTTAATACTGAGTAAAAACACATTCACTCGGTCTACCAACGTTTTTTTTTTTTTTTTTTTTTCCCCTTTTGCTTTTATCCTTTTCATCCTTATGGTAATTAAAAAAAGAAACGTGATTCAATATATTTAAACCGCATTTTAACTTTAAAAAAGCAAAAACTATATATATCTCAAGTCATTAATGTAATGAATATAAATGTAATTTCTTATCTTTTGTTTTCATTTGTGTAATAATATAAAACGAACAGAAGAAAAAAAACTTTTACAGAAATTACTTTTATTCTATTACATTATTGTTTTTACTTTGTTTTTGTGTTATTGTTTGTAGTTTAATATACACATACTATGTGATAATTATTTTTTTATATTTTTATATTGCATGTAATTTTGTTTTATATAATTAAAGACTATGATATACTTTTGTATACATTTTTAATTTACTAAATAAAGTAATCTAATTTATTAATAATGAATTGTTGAATATTTTATAAAAATGTGTACTTTTTTTTTCATAATGAACAAAAGCTTTTTTTTTTTTTTTTTTTTTTTTTTTTTTGATACATGATACAGAGAGAAGAGAGAGAAGCAACTTTAGTTGTTAATTAACCGAGAGAAAATTACAAAGCTGCTGTGGTAAAGAGTAAAAAGAGGTAGTCGGCCTCGACACAATTCTTACCTATTTACGTAAATACATTTTCTACGTACTTACACCCAACTTTCAATGTGTGCCTTTTTGTTAACTATAAAATGAAATTTTCTAATCAATACACCAAAAAAAAAAATAAATAAAAAAATAAAAAAATAAAATAAATTAAACAAAGTATGCTTTTGTTTTAATAATAATAAAAAAAAGTTTCAAAGTTTTAATAAAAATTTCTTTTCAAAAACTCATCATCAAAGACTTGTATTATTAAAAAAATATGTTTGATGCAAGGATGCTTTCTTTAACTTTTGATATTTCGTCAAAAATGCATTCAGCTATAAAATTATAACAACAACTTTTATATAAAATGTAAAGATAACTTTTTACAATTTGTTTGGCAAAACTTAATGTTATATTACTTTTTGAAAAAAAAAAAATTTTAATAAATGAAAAATTACTATAAAATTAAAGTAATCCAGAGCTTATATCAATAAAAAATAGCACCTAATATAATGTATGCTAATGTTTTCTAAATAATTTGAATTTCATTTTTTAAAAATATATATTCAGACAGAAAAAAAAAATTTAAATCGTCATCTACACGAGAGCTTACGTGACGAATCTAATAATAAGTTTAAATTACAAATTGAAAGAAAGAGAGATAATAAAAAATAAAACACGCAAAAATTGTAGTTTCAACAGGTTCTTGAGTTTCGTTACAAAAGCCGGAGCAAAAGCAACAGCAGACTAAAGAGTCAAGAGGTTAAATTGCTTTTAGTGAGCTCTATGATCACATAGCATTCATGTTAAATTCAATTGAAGTAAGTATACTGTTAACTACTTAACTATTCTTTTTTATATATTATGAAAAGTAAAATTTTATTCTCCTCAATACAATAAAGTTAGAAAACTAGGTTATATACCTTAACTGCTTCCATAATTAAATAAATTTTATTATAATGTAACATGTAATTAATATTAAACTCCCTGTATATAAAATGTATCAAATTTAAACACAGGAAAATATAATTATTTTACGTTCATATAATTTATAAGTAAAATATATCATATTTCAATACTATAAACTAGCAGAGTGTAAACTAATTATAATGTATAAGATTTATTATGTATATATATATGATTGTTATATCGATGTTGGGATGCAGAAATGCGACCGATGAGAAAAATCATGAGTAAAAACCTCATGATTTTTCTCATCGGTCGCATTTCTGCATCCCAACATCGATATATTCATTTTATAAATTTTAATTGGTAATTTTGAAATGATATAAATTATAAGAATATACAATAATTTATTACATTTTATTTTTTAACTATAAGAACAATATCATTTATTGAAATTCATTTGATATTATAAGCAAATAAAATATTTTACAGAGACTTAATTTTGCATACCCATCATGGCATAAGGCATCCCTACTTATTTAACGAACGGTATGTAATGTAAGCGACAAGATGAAAAAAAAAATTATAAAAATAAAACACGTTCAAAGTTTGTGTCTAAAACAAAGTGTTTTATATAAAATAGTTGAATTCTTCGAAGGTAGGTATAAGATATTACGTTACATAAATTATACGAGGTTCTATATTGTTGTGGTAGTAAAGTCAAAGGGAGAGAAGGTTAATGATTGTCATGAATCTGCCAAAAGTTCTTATTAGAACGAGATACTCTGGTTGGTTGGTTGGAGTAGTAGACACAAAAAACAAGGAAAGGCATTTGATAAAAATTTCTTGTGAAATGTGTATTTTCCTCTATCGCCCACTCTATATAATCATGAAATACCTTTCTTTGTGTGACGTAGTTACTAACAAAATTGTAAATATTTCAAATTATATTATTTTATTTCCAGTAAAACATAATTTATTTGAAAAACAAAGAGTTTTTGTTTATTTTTCAAGACAAAATAAGTTGTAATATTAATAATTGTAATTTGAGACTTTATCGCAAAAATATATAGAAAACAATGAAAATGAAACACTGACTTTTATTATCATTTTAATGCTTATTTCAAAATTAATTTTATTGTCTGATATGAGTTATTGATTTTAGCTATTGACTAAAAAAATGAAGTCTTGAATACAAATATAAAATCTCTTATACGTATATGTTGAGGTAGAGAAACTTTATTGTTTTATCAAAAATTGCGAAATAAAGAGATTTGTACACAATATAAAGAGTGCTCTTACAGTTATATCAAGTTTGAACTTCAATATAAAGTTTGCCGTGTTGATTATACCCTTCAGAGATTTATAAAAGATAATTAAATGATTGATTATTTTGTTTCTTCCTTTTTTTTTCTGTTCTAGTTCTTAAGAATGACCTTCTGCTCCACGAGGCTGTGATAAAGAATGACACAGATGGTGTTCGCAAGATCCTGAAAGAACCATTAGATGTGAATTCTAGAAACAACGTAAGTATACACTTCGATCCAAACGTACCACTTTCATTTCCTCTCTCTCTCTCTCTCTCTCTCTCTCCTCTCTTTCTCTTATTTAGCTACTTTTTATATTAATTCTCCTCTCTCTCCCTCTTTTTTTTTCGTTCTGCAAGTTGAGGGCTGAAAACCCTAAGGTGCTGTAGATATATTAGATTTTCATGTGAGATGCTGTCATATATTACATAAACACGTATAAAAGTAAATTGCTAATCAATATATTGTTAATTAATTAATAATCTCATGTAAATTTTGATCTTATTACAATTTTATACGTATATTTATTGATATATAAAATTATTATTTAAATTGCTGGTATAATAACATTTCCTTATTTCATTCAATCAATATTTAATTTCATGCTTTATTTTTTAAATTTTTAAAAGGAAATATAAAAATATTATATTAAAACTCAGCAAGATGAAAATAAATATCTTTTTATTCATTATACAAAAGTTTGTGACGTTCAATTTCTTTATTGTTTTTTTTTTTTTTTTTTGTGCTTTTACATATATTTATTTTCTTTCATAATGCCTCTGCTTTATTATTTACATTAATGTTATGCCTTTTTTAAAATTATTTTAATGATATAACTTTACCTGCACAGTTTTATTATTTCTATTATCAGTTCAACCACAGCTTGTTCATAGTAATGAGTGAGTACTGCCGTCGTAAGGTAAGAGTTGGTCTGGTATAAGTAGGATCGAGTTCAGCAGAGTGCGGTGTTCCGGGCCTCAACTCAGCTCATAACAAACTTATCGGAAAGGATTCGTCCTACCTTATACTCTCCCCCTCCCACTCACAAAAAGATTATTGCAACAAAGATGTATCTGCATTATTATTATTATTGATGTACTTCAACCAAACTTTCAAATATTGCAAATAAGCATTTTTTTAACGAATTAGGCCCCACGCACGCCGAATTCAGTAACGGACATCCATTACATAATTTCAACAATATTTGCTAGTTTTTTTTTTTTTTTTTTGTGTGTGTGTATACATGAAGCTATATGCAAAGTCAAATGCACATACCTACATATAATATTAACATTGCCCTGGTCCGTCTCCGTCTCCGTCTCTTTTTTTTTTTTTTTTTTTTTTTTTTTTTTACATAATAATATCTATACATATTTAATAAATGCATATACATGTGACTTACATCCACTCTCCATTAATATTATTTTTATTTATTATAACTATTTCTTAATATTCATTTATACTTGGAAAATCAGACTTACATACTTAAACATGGAAAACAGACAATGTGCAGTTATGTTAAGCTTATGGGTCATCTGGTCTATTGAAGGTATTCAGTACACCCACTCTTAACACAGACATTACTCAGCATTCATGCAATCTAAAACCTTATCAACTGTAGTCTGTAGTTTTTATACGGAGTTACTTGGAAATTGCATGTTGCTTAATTGTCCTGGCCATGTCTAGCAATATTTTTATTTGTGCATTAACTTGAGTTACACTTTTTTTTTTTTTTTTTTTAATGGATCAAAATTTTGCATTATGAAAACATTGCTCCGTATGAACTGGACTTTATGTTCTTTACGCTCTTCTTCTTCTTCTTCTTCTTCTTCTTCTTCTTCTTTTTTTTTTTTTTTTTTTTTTAACTTTTAACTGTGCATGTAATGTTTGTTTTTATGACATAAAAAAAATTGCAGTATAGGAACTACATGTAGGTACAAAATAAAAAAGCTTTTTTTTTTTTTTTTTCGTATTACAAATAAATATATTAAAAATTTGAAATCCAACGCGTAAATTATTTGGCCTTACTTTTCTCTCACAGCATGATGTCTTATTTATATAATCCTCCCAAGTTGACGTGAAAAACATGTAATTTTGCTCGTTCCAATTTCACTATACTGCGGGCTAGCCATCCAGACGTCTGGCCAATACAAAACATTTATTTCTCTTTCCAACTTAAAGCAAGCTTTCTACATTTTAAAGTCAATAAATGACAACATGTCTCATATTTTATATTCCAAAGTTTGCTTCTGCATATTTAATGTCTTAATTATTATTTCATTATTATTTCACCTGAAGGTAGTTAACTTTATTTTTTATTACAATAATACTTCTACTATTTTACTATATTATTTTATTCAAGAAATTTACGATATCGTTTATTTTCCATCTCTTGCTTTTATACTGATTGCATATTTTATTATTAATACTTTTAATACTTTTTTTTTAAATCTTTCCTTTTATTTTATGGTTCATCCATCATAAGTCATATCATAAGGTATATTTATGATACTTTTTACTTTGAACTACTACAAAAAAATGCATTTTGACTTACTCATGTAAGTATTAGTCTTGAGTTACGAGTCATAGTTTAATTGATTATAAAAATTACGTTATTTGTGTCTCAAATATTGGAACATTTTACTTGTGGTTCTTAAAGCTAATGCAAAAATTATACACAAAACTTGTTATTGTTATTTTGTTTGTCTAGTATTTAATTCTGCAATACTCTTTAAGTTTTGTTCTCATACATAACGTACGTTTGAAAAGTCGATACAATAGCATAGTCCATGACCGAAAACAAGCTAGAATTTTCAGCTTGCTTGTGTTTAGTACATAGATGAATGAGAAAAGGGTATTTTACAATTCACACAGAGTTAATAACTAGCTAGCTTTTCTCTCGTTTATACTCAGATCCCAAAGGCCTCGTACGTATGCCCAGCAAAACCCATTCGTCGGCATTCTATACAAAAAAAAATATTTATATAACTTCTCTTTTAATCCCATAACATCAACTTTTTGAACAAGACTCATCCGTATAGCTAATGGATTTTTTTTTATTTATACGACATAATTTTTATCTAATATGATCATTAAAATCGTATTTTGTTTTTGAACTAATAAACAAACCAACAATTATAAATGCCTTATATATTGTGATGGAAAGCGGGCACTCACACACACACACACACACACACACTCACTCACACACACACACGTAATATGTATTACTATTATGTATTATTATGTAATATTAAATCAGTCATTATATGTATTTAATTGTAAAATAATTTTCCATGTGTAGAGTATGACGGTGCTGATGAGATATGGGAAAAAATCAATGACAATGGGTGTTGGCGGTAATGAAGATGATTTTATTATTATTATTAGACTAGAACATGATTTCTCATTTAAAACCTTCCAGCCTCAGTGCAGTAGCTTTAATAATAATAGTAATAATACTAGCTAGGTATTAACAAAAAGAAAAAAAAAACGCTAGAAAGTAGAAACGCTAAAAAGGTGGTCCCGCAGATAGAAAAAAGAAAAAAGAGAAAGGAATCAATTGCCTTTTACCACGCTGCCTGTTATTGACTATCGTACTCCAGATTTGACCCCCCCCCCCCCCGGCCCATGGTTAAATTAGTTTAATTATATATTTCATTTTTATGAGTAGATTACTGGAGAGTAAATAAGTGTTGCTTATAGGATGTTATTATTTATTCTGTTGATATAATGAGTTAGCTATAATACAACTACTGTTATGTATAATACAAGGTTTTCTAAGTAGACAAAAACTAAATTAATTGGTTTGTGTTGTTGCAGGGCTTTTAGCAAAAGTTTTACATTAAGCAAAACTTAACAATATTATATTGTGTAAATAAAGTGTTTCTCTTGCTACGATGTAACTTTTCTGTTGACTTTATACTTATTTTCATTGTGTTATACAACAGATTATGTTACAATTTTGTATTTCTATGGAATTTTAAGTTGTTTTTATTTCAAAGTAGCACTATGCATGTATGAGAAGTCAGTCGTTTTGACAACAACTTTTCAAAACATTTCACTTGGCACGAGTATGTAGACTCCACTTAATTCATAACAAAAATCGTATTTGTACTTTCAAAAATTGTCATTTATTTACTTAATAGTTTATTAGTTATTCATACCTTAAAAATTACAATCAAAATTAGCTAAAAATTCTAATAAAAAAAAATGAAAACTTTATAACTATGAAAGACACTCTTTAATAATCATGCTTAAACATGCAAAATTTCTATTATTACTTACCATAAAATATAGCTTCAAAGATACTTTCCATATACTTTATGCATATACATAATATTATGATCTCATAAAACATTTTTAGCATGAATATAAACAAACACAGAATAGATTTTAAAACTATAATAAATTTTTTAAGGTCGCTATATTCATATTTTATTATTATATATATATAGTGCAATTGTTTTACGTCATATATTTATAAACTATATTGATTGGTAGCCGAGACTGACATAAATCTTTTAAATTCTGGTCCATAACTGGGGCAATCCACAAGTTTGAAAAATTGTCTCTCTATTTTATATGTGATCGCCTCGTATCTGTCATGGGACATTGAGTAGCAGTTTTCGTTGCAATATTGATGAACAAGCACGGACATTTTATGGGATATTTGGGATAAATATATAAATCATTAAAATGGCATTTAGTTTTAGATATTTAATAACGTTCAAAATTTAATTTGATTTTTATTGTTTAAAAAAAGTATTTTACAAAATGTTTTTACAACTTTTATCGAGAGAAAAATTACTTTTTTTTAATGTATATAAATAAAAATATAATGCCAAATAAAAAAAAAATGTTGGATTTTAATTTAATTATGTAAAATAAGTTGTATAAAATACAAATTTAAGCTCATCTCAATGATACATTAGATCTGGACCTCCTTAACAGTCGCTAAAAAGTAAAATGAGAATAAAGAACCGTGGATCTCTTATCCGAAAGAAAAAGGAAAAAAAAAAAAAAAAAAAAAAAGAAAAAGAAAAAGAAAAAGAAAGAAAGAGAGAGAGAGAGATTTGGATGCGGGATCTCGGATCTTTGAAAAACAATAAGGGAATCCAGATTCGGATACAAGAAAAAAAAAAAGCTTACATCCCCTGGTTTAAACTATTGAAAATTGGTGTTTAGTTTGTAAAATAATGTTGTCTATCATTTCTAATTGTTTTTCTAATGAAGTTTTGACGGATTCATTATGAATGTATTATAATTGTACGATGAAAGAAAGAAATAACGAATTTTGAATACAATGTAGTTTTTATAATGAAGCTAATGGTTGTAATTTTTAGATTGTATTGCATTTTTTTTAATATCAACATACTGTATACGTTTGAATTGGATGAAAAAACAATCATATGTAGTATGTATATAGAAAACATAATGACGATTAAATTGCAACGTTTTTTATATCAAGGCTATATAAAAAAATGGATTAACCTAAAATTATCTAATTAGGTAAGTACATTCCATACTGTACATATTGCATCAAGTGATATTAGCAGGTATATTGGTTTAACTTTTGGTCTCTCGTGTCGAGAGTAGAGGTCAACATGTTGGTTTGAATTAGGGAGAGAGATGATGGTTGTTCGCGATCGCCTGATGTTGACACACGTCACTCCTCCCCCCCCCCCCCCCCATCACCCCTGCGTAATCTCAAGCACATCACGCTCCTCACAGCATCCCTCTCTCTGTCTCTCTGTACTATAGTGAAAGTGGAATACACCAGTCTCTATTATTAGCAAATCCTAATAGTACGTCACTATATGTACATCATGAGTTTATTTTATTTTTGTCTTGTCATTGATCAAACTCTCTCTCTCTCTCTCTCTCTCTCTCTCTCTCTCTCTCTCTCTCTCTCTCTCTCTCTCTCGCTCTCTCTCTCTCTTTTTAATCTAAAAATTAATATCTATTTTTAATCCCACTTTATAGAAGGGGTAACTTTGTATGTATACGTATTATATGCGGGTAGTTGATGTGTACAAAAATAAGTGAGTTTATACATTAATATTAATTCAGTATTGTGACATGTAAAAATTTATTTTTATAACATTTTGATCGAAATATTATATTAATGAATATTTTATCATATTATATAAAGCCTGATATTTCAATAAATTTATGTAATATAGGTTAGCTTTTGAATGACATTACCATTTTATTATTATAATTATTATTATTGATTTTAAAAAACTTTTAATTTTTCAAAGTTTTTATTTTACATAATGCTCCTTTTTTGTCCTGACAAGAGAATGAATGTTATATATTTAATGAAGTCATCAAGAAAAGCAGATAAAACTCTTGAGATGAAACGTAGCGTATTTATTACTCATTAAAAAGTTTTCAAAACATTTTCTCTGTATGTTTTAGTATGGGCGCGCTCCAATTCACTGGGCTTCTTCGCGGGGAAATACAGATATTATGGAACTTTTAATAGAAGCAAGATGCGATATAGAGGCACGCGACAAGGTAAGTTTTGTTACAACAATAATTAACCTGGCTAAAAAAAAAATGCAAATAATTTAAAGACTGGAAGGCAATCTAACTTTTTAATGAACTAACAAAGCATGTTCATAATAAAAGCAATTTAAGTTCATGATAACATTTTCAATTAAAATAAAAACAGTTTTAAAATTATATATTTTCCTTTTTGTTTCCATTTTTGTGTGTTTGGTATGTATTTTTACGATCTCTTTACATTATTTGTTATTTTCATAATTGCTTTTTTTTATAGAATTTTATAAATTTCACAAACTTTATTATAAAAATATTATATTTGAAACAATTGAACCTTATAAATTATATTTTGACACGACCAACCTATGTCATATAGCTGTCTGAGTCAATAATACTTCTAAAATTTTGAAATATTATATACTCTATTTCTACTATACATTAGATTGAAAATAATACTGTTTAAAATAGACCAGTAATATATCTCTAAACTATGTTTATACATTTTAATTTGTTTATTTGTGTAATGGTCCTGTAGAAAGACATGAAATTTTTATGTTTTCAGTACGGCATGCGTCCAATCTTAATGGCAGCCTGGCATGGTCACCGTGACGCAGTGCAACTTCTCATCAAATGTGGTGCCAATGTGCTAGCCATAAACAAGGTAACGTGGCAAAGAAAATCTAGAAAGGCTGTTTGAGTCATTTAAATTTTGATATTGTTAACAAAACTTAAAATAATATCTTTTAAATAACTAAAAAGCATATTAAAAAGTCGTAAAATGTTACAAAGAAATTTAATTAACAAATCAAGTTTAATTGAAACAAAATAATATTTTATAATTAAGTTACAAAAATATATACAAAGAACTTGTAATTAATTATGCTGTGAGAATAAACAATAAAATTTAATTTACTGTGATATTTTGCAAATGAGCTCGTTGCTTCTGTTTTGTTTTGTATATATATATATTAATTTACTGTTCCTTATTTTGTTAATATATTATTAATATCCTTTTTTAAATGTATTCTTTCGGTTTCTTTTTTTTTTTTTTTTTTTTTTTTCCAACGAAAAGTTTGAAACATTTTTACTGAGTACGGAAATAAATAAAGAAGCTTATGAGGAAAGTACGTTTGTTGATTCACAGCTTAAGTTCACTTTCAATATTGGTTGCTTATTTAGCGCTAGTTGAGATTCTCACTGAGGTATTAAATGAAAAGGAGAGTCCTCTTTTTCCTCTTTACTTCGATTTTAAACTAATACGGAAATGGAGAGAAGAAGCTTTGCTTTTAAAAGGACATTTCGTTACGTTATAACATATAATAAGGAAATTGGGCAAGCATTTTTGAAACTTATTTACTACGCTCCTTTCCTGTTCTCTTATAGTCAATTATAAACGTAAAATGATACAATATCGATGAACATATAACCGCATATTTCAAATGATTTATTTCAATTTTGTTTTCTGTAAGGGTTTTAGAACTTCCCATTTAAATACCAAACAAAACAATATGTAAAATGAACTTTATTTTGTTACTTTTAGTTTTTAAGTCATTGTTTTTTATTATTATTATTTTTAAAAGATTTTACCAAAAGAGGAAAGTCTTTATATTTAAGTATTTTGTAGTTCTAAGGTGGTGTGTATAAACCAAAAGTGAGTTAATGTATTTAATAACTAAGTAACCATATTAAACTATACATATTTTCATGACCTATATCAAAATTTGAATAGAGTTCCTAACTACTGACTGTGTCTATGTATGTGTGCGTGTGAGTTCTAATAATAATAATTCTGGGGTACATACTATAACCATAAAATTAATGAAACATTCATAACGGTGACTGTGTAGTATGTATGTAAAGTAGTGGTCTGTATGACTATTCACTGAACAAATAAACCTCGTTTTGAGAGAGGGGGAGAGAGAGGTATAATATATATATATATATATATATAAGCTCATTGTTAACACAAGCAAATGAGATGGCTTTAGAATTTCAACTAACCAGTTTACTATTGTTATTTTAAATTATGTTTAAGTCTATGCCATGCGTATTTTATATATTATGTATTATTTCATATTTGCTTTATTTTATAAATTATATTTACCAAAAGTTAAAGTCCTAAAATATAAGGTCCACTTTTACTCCATTTCCAAAATTGCATGATGTATACAGTAAATTTACAAGTAAATTTTATAGAATGAATTTAAAAATATAATTTATATGAGGAAAAACTCTAAAAATAAATGTCATAGAAAGTATAATATTTTATTTATTGTCTTCTTTCGTAAAGTGCGAAGATTTGAAAGCAAAAAGTTTGAAAATTATTACTTCTCCAAACTTTTATTCTATAAGAGATGATTCTCATCTCATGAGACTTTGATCATCTAAAGAAAAAGAAATATATATTATATAAAAATATAAAATGAAAAAGTAATATTTCACAAATTCTGATCAATAAAATATTAAAAAGGTGTCAAACACATTGAAACCATATAATGAGATTTCATGCCTTATCATTAATTTTGTAGATAGAAAAATGTAAAAGAAAATGAGAGGATTGCGTAGCCCAAACCGATTCAATCAGACCCGACGTTGTAAACTTGGCAAAAGCCTACAGCTACGTCCTTCTTGTAATTGACTCTCCCGACCAATCAAATTCCTCTTTTTTTTTTTTTTTTTTCAAAATAAGAGAAAAGGAAAACGAAGTAGAAGATAGGATTTTTTCGATTGAATAATTAATTTTATTATAGAGTTCTTTGTCGTATTTTTTTGTCTTTTAAAAGTTAATTACTGTAGAAGTAAATCTAATATTTCAAGAAAAATCAATAAATTAATTAAAGTTTTAAGTTTTTTTTCTTTTTTTGGAAAATTTAAAAATAAACAATTAAGGAACTCTTGTGTTATGGAGTTTATATATAAAAAAAAATGTTATTTGCTCAAAACATATAAAGAAAAGTTTTGATAGCAAGAGATGCCTCAAGGAACTCAAGGTTATAGCGAGATATTGTTAAATTTCACGTTTCACCGGATGCGGGTACATCACTCCGTTGCTCTCAGCCGTTTTGAAGATGACCAAATGACTGGACGTGTCCGGTTCTTGAGATTCAGTTAGGCTTATCTTAATTCTTTCCACTCCACAAGACCAAAGCAAAAATTATCCCCCAAAGTCAATATAATATGTACTGTACTGTATCAAACGATTTTTTTTCCTCAATAATGTAGGAGAAACTGGGATATAATAGGATGCTTTTTATCTAAACTGGTATTTTATTTACTAATAGAAATTTTCAACTTTTAGAGGAACTAATACCAACTTCAAAGTGTCCTTCTTTGTTTATATCTATCAACAACACATATCAAATTTATTTTGACATTTTTAACCACGTAAGAGTTATTTTATTTTTATTACTTTTTTGTTGTGATCATACGATGCAGGAGAAGTGATAATAATCCAACTTAGTTTGAAAATGAAGAGGCAGTTTCAAATAACCCCGGAAAAAAGTCCGTTATTACAAATCTTGCTTGAAAATTTTCTAATTCAAAAGACAAATATAAATACTCCATCACATAGTTTCTTTAATAGTCTTCAAAATATGACAGAAATATTTTCCAGTTAAACATTTCTGTGGTCTTAGATTTGATTGAAGTTAAGGCATATTTCTTCATAGTGAACTTTTAAGGCGTGCATTTCCCATAAATTCCATCATAAAATATCAAAAATGTGAAAGAAAAAATAAATAAATATATTAGTTTTAGATAAATATATTATAGAACATACGAAAGGCTGAAACTTCAAAAATTACATTCCATAATTTCAAATGTCCCATTTTGCCCCTTGAAATCATTCACCCCTGGATCTCTAATATATATAATACTTGTCTGTAGAAAAAAAAAATCTATAATTGCGCAAAGAAAATATTATGTTTCGTTCATTTTGTTATTTGATACTTTGATACAGTATCTTGTGGATCAGAAGGAGAAACTCACATCATTATTTTAACGTTCTGTAAAGGAAAGTATTGCTTGTTAAAATGAGTCAAATATATCAAACTAAAGATATAACAGAAAAATAGAAGTAAAGAAAAAAATATTATATAACAAAATGAGGTATTACTATTTTCTCATACCTTTAATGCAACTTATTTTATTGGTATTTTTTCCATGTTAATCAATATTGGTTTCAGGTTGCTTATTTCACACCATCATAATGTTTCTTCTAAAAATATAAAATGAAACTACTTACAAGGGATTTGAAGCACGTTTCATGGGAGTCAGTTGGGAAATTTTGCTTACTTTTTATTACACTCTGCTGCCTCTAATGGCAAGTGCAATTTTATCTACCAAAGATAAATCGATCAACAGGTATGACCACAGAGAGAGAGAGAGAGAGAGAGAGAGAGAGAGAGAGAGAGAGAGAGAGAGAGAGAGAGAGAGAGAGAGAGAGAGAAATGTATCAATGACGTCAAGAAATAAACAATTAAAAAATGTCATAATATAATATATAATAAAGTACTTTGAAACTCGCACATTAAAAGATAATCAGAATAATATTATAATTTAATACTATCATTAATTTTAACTTTATGTCTTTAAAAGTCTATAGTAATCTCATTTAAATATTTTTTTTTTTAAATGTCATCACTTTGAAAGATAATTTTTTTTCATTATAGAGTAAGAAAAAGGAAATGTCAAGCCTAATTAATGAATGCTGAAGGGTAAATCTTTCATTTTTATATTTCATTTCAAAACTTTTCTTATATTATTCATTTTTTGATAAAATAAGTAACTGAGAACTTTTCATACATATACGTATAGTAAGTCTCTCTCTCTCTCTCTCTCTCTCTCTCTCTCTCTCTCTCTCTCTCTCTCTCTCTCTCTCTCTCTCTCTCTCGTATATTTATATATATATATATATATACACAGAAATGATAAGACTTATTTTCCTTCATATTTTTATTTCTTAAAAAATAAGAAAATAAAAAATAAAAGAGTTCGAATAATTCTAAAAAAAAAAAAAAAAAAAAAAAAAAAAAAAAAAAAAAAAAAAAGTATTATACAAAAAAACTTAAGACTTTCTTATATCATTGCATTTTTTTTTTTTTTTTTTTTAGCCCTGAGGGTTTCAGATTGATGAATCGGTTTGTTTTTCACTTTTCCAACGTTGTTGTTTTCTTGTGTCTACAAGCTGGTCTGGTGAAATACGTGGATTAAGTCTTTATTTCTGAAATGTCAGGTATTGCCAGTCGGGCGTTGGTTGGTACGTATAGCCGACATCTTATTTACGACAACGAGGACAAAACTCGCAGGGGAATTTACGAAGAGCTCTCTCTCTCTCTCTCTCTCTCTCTCTCTCTCTCTCTCTCTCTCTCTCTCTCTCTCTCTCTCTCTCTCTCTCTGTAGCTTGCTTACTCGTGCTGTGCTCTATGAAACTCAGCTCACCACCACCTCTACTTTTTGCGCTTTTAATGGAGGGATTAAGTCAAGTCTAGAGAAGTTTTCGTGAGAAATTAGTAGTGGAGTTTTTGAGCTCATGTTTTCACTCCGCCACGTTCTACATCAACTTATCTAAGCAACCAAGCAGATAGTTGTTCGAGAGAGAAAGAGAGAGAGATCCCATAATAGAACCAACTCTACTTTATGTATATTATTAATGACCTCAACATTTAAACATATCTTATAACATTTTGTTTTCTCTCATAAAAAAAAGTTATATTACCACAATATATTAACCCAAATACCATGGTACTTAAAATTATAACTTTATATCGTATTAATTAGTATATTAAAGTAAATTATGTAAGATGAATTATTTTTAAAAAATTATTTAGTTTACAAGCTAACTTGTTAAATTTTATGTTGAAAAATACTGATTCAACTTGATTATTCAGCAAGTTAAAATGTTTTTCACTTATTAATAAAAATTAGGACAGTATTGAATACTGATAAAGACTGCTTTTTATTGTCTGCGCAATGTAAGAGTGTGCGATGTATAAACTTACTGTGCTAAATGAGAGTTTCAGAACAGTGGAAGCAAAAGTTTACGTGAAGTTTAAAATCACGTTAGGGAAAACACTTGCTTGGTTAACTTTGCTAGTTAAGTGAAGCATCAATTCTGAGAGGCCAACTATTTTTATTTTAAATTTTCCTCCGCAAAAACCAAGTGAGGGGGAAAAAGTGGGAACTTATGCAACCAGTTGGGTACTTGTGTATGCCAGGCTTGCATACTTTACACTGTTGCTCTTGTAAACGGCAACTGGTATGAATACAATATAATATACAAACGCAATTGTACTGTACTGTATTTTATTATATATTTTTAAATTAAATAGAAATAAATATGTATGAAAATTCATTGTAGTTTGAGATCGTTAAAATTAGCATGTTCATTTTATTTAATTAAATTATTCAAATATAATATGAGTATATATTTTATTTAACTTGAAAGTAATTAATTTCAATGAAAAAATTTGTTGAATATTTCACACATTTGTATAATTATAGTATTTGGTAATGTACCTACTGCTACTGTGTGTACATGTTATAATGATTTTTTTTTTCCATGCACAACATCAAAAAATTTATTTTCACACTTCCATTTAATCAATACGTAAAATATTAAAATCTGTACAGTACAGTATGTTGCTTTCTTTCTTTCTATATTTTGTTTACACGTACTGCATATCATAAATAATTGATAAACATCAAGAAGCTTTAAGTTTATAAAATATAAATTGAATTTTCTATTTTTATATTTTATGCACACGATATAGTGAGCTCTTTAGTGTCACGATGGAGCGAGGCAAGCGTGTGTATGTTTTTGAATTATGACTTAAATTTTTTTGCTGACGTAGCCTGACAGCTCCTCACTCTATGTTTGTAAGTAATACATGAGAAACGCATTCACAAGATAAAAGAAAAATCAACTTTGCTTAAAGTAGAAAGATAGCTTGTTTTTCTTCCTTAAGGCAATAACACTTTTATATATATAGGTATTATCATTATTATTTTTGTTATATAATATAAATACCCTGCCAAGACATACAATTACATGCACAGTATAGTACTTGCCTCCCCATACTGAAAATAAACCACTTTTTTTTTTTACTTTCATTTTTGTTTGTAGGAAACAACACTGAAACTTTTGCAGTTAATGTGGAAATATTAACAAAAACATAAAAAAAAGAAGAAGAAGAATTTGTAAATTGCAACAATGTTGACAATTCTTTTACAATAATTAAATAATAAACACCATGAAAATTACAGGAGACTCATTACACGTAACTGTACTTGCTCTATTTGATTAAAACCTCATACATTTAGTTGTTTTTTTTTTTTTTTTTTTTTTTTTACCTCGTCATTACGCATATATGGATATAAAAAAAGCAAACTTTTCTAAACATTCCACAATATTTTTATTAAATTTTTCTTTTACTACCTTGGACATAAAAAAGTTTTGATGTTGTGAAATTCGACAATAAAGTGAACTCTTGTGTTGTGGGGTTGACGTACCTATACATGAACATCGCTTTAATACATAAAAAAACATATACCGAATTCTCTTCCATGCGTTCAGAAACATGAGGCAAACTTTGTGTTTGATAGGACGAGAGAAAATTGCGTACAGTACTACATCGATGTACAGTACTGTAGTAGAGTACACGTCAAAACTATTTACCTCAAACTGAACTAGCATATAATTTAGATTTCTAAAACAAAACAAAAAGTTTTCTATGTTTATTTTTTTGATACCGTGGTAGATAAAAGAAATGGAAGGAAAAATAAGCAAAATTATTTTTGTGATAATATATAATATGTACATTTCCTGGGACACAAAAAAATAGATTATTTAGAAGAAGAGTATTATAATTATTATTTTTTTTTTTACATTTTTGCTTATTGTATATATATAGAAGGTACAAAAAAATCCAATTAAAGTTTAAGTGATTTTATTATATTAATTTTTCTCTCGTTCTGATAAGAAAATTTGCACACACAAAATTTAAATCGGAAAAGTTCTTCTTTGTTAGATATATTTCATAAAAATATTCTAATAATAAATATAAATAAACAATAATAAGTAACTAATGAATCATTCTATTCATATTTCAATCTGAGAAAAGTTGTAACGTGCAATTAAAAGTTAAATAATAATATTAATAAAGAGTTTGTATGAACGTCTTGTTGACAGTGAAATTTCAACAACTTTTCAAAAGCTTGTTTAAACTCAGTGTTTACCTTCTTAAAATGTGATATTCAAAAAAAAAAAAAAAAAAAAAAAAAAAATGGAGAGGGAAACTAACATTGATGATTGTTGTAAAGAAAAGTTTTTTTTCTATAAAACTTATAAAAAGATATCAGTCGATTACCTAAGTTTTTGAAAGAGTCGAAAGAAAGAGAGAGGAAACTTTCCAAACAAATTCAAATAAATGTGATCTCAAGGAAATATCAATAAGAAGACCAAAGTAAGATTTATTACTCTGTTTTGCTAGTGGATATAGAGAAAAATAAAGTTTCAATTTAATTTCAGAAAGAAAAAAAAAAAAAAAAGGAAAGTAATCTTTAAAAATTAGGTAATTGATTAATGATTATATTAATTAAAAGCTATTGATAATTTTTATCATCAATATATATATATATATATATATATATATATATATATATATATATATATATATATATATATATATATATATATGTCAATTATACCTAATTATCATTATATTTTATACGATTTTTAATGTAATTATTCTAAAAAGATTGTAATATATTGTAATTAATTAAAATTTATCATAAAATTTTGAAAGCGCAGGTGATATATAGGGTTTTTACAAAATAAAATTTTCTAATTAAAAATATTTCAAGACCAATCCTTCTTAAAGAAACGTATACTTACTACGTAGGTTAAGAAATATTATTTACAAAAGAGAGTGACTTCGAAAGGAAGGGAGCAGATCAAAAATATTTCTTAATCCATTTTCAATTAAATTTATAAAATAAAAAAAAAATCTTATGATTTTAATGAACAATTGATTAGTGAATTATTCTCGCATTAAGACTATACATATGCGATTCCAGTAATATATATTATATATATATATATATATATATATATATATATATATATATATATATATATATATATATATATATATATATATATATATATATATATATATATATATATATATATATATATATATATTATATATATATATCTATGACTAGCTTTATTTCTGAAATCAATGTTGATAAAAAGATGATAAAAGCAGAGGTTTTCAAGTTGATGATACGGTGCGGACTTATACGCAAAAGCATGTACGGGTAATGAGGTCCCTGTAGTCTCTCGTCATACATCATCATACAGTGTGCTCATTAGACACATCGATCACATTATATATATATATATATATATATATATATATATATATATATATATATATATATATATATATATATAATATATGTATATACATACATAGCATCGGCTTTGTCACACGTACTCTCTATACATATAATAATATATATACTCACGTACTTTATGAAATCGACTCATCTTCAAAGAATAAGATTTAATGAGAAAATCTAAGTAAATATAATTAACGTACACGCGATTTTTATTATTCAGCGCGTGTATGACTAACATTGCAAATTTAGCGCAAGTTTTTTAATATTGAAAAAATAATAATAATAATAATAACGTGTGCTGCAAAAATATGTGTGCCCCAAAAATACGTTTTTTTTTTATTATTTATATATTTAATGTAAGATACTATATATAGAAAATTAAGAAACGTTAAACATTCTTACTACATGCCTATAGTCTGTTGTTGTTGTTGTTGTTGTTTTTGGTTTTTTTTTTTATCATTATAATATATTCTTTCATTTTGAAATAAAGGTATATAGTATTACAGTATACTTATAAATATTACAAACTTGAAAATATGCAAGCTTTAAAATAAAGTAATGAAAATAAGACGTCTTTTATTTAAGGAAAAGTAATTAATATTATGAAGTGCGTGTTATTAATTGTCGAGATGTTTTTGGTGATGACGTAAAATTGCCAGAGGCTGAGAGATGTTCAGGCAACACGCGGCGCGCGGCGCAAACATCTTTTACACTCGCCCACACTAATACTTGTAAACTCCTTGTTAAGTTAGAAATAACATAATTTCTCTGCTATAAGAGTAAAGTACCAGAGAGAGATGTTAATATTCAAAATTAAGTAGTAAAAATAATTCTACTACATGTTAAAGCACATTATCTCTATACTCTATAACAACAACATAATAACAAAAGAATAAAAACTGTGACAAAATATTAAGTTAATTTTTTTCTTATAATATTTTGAAATCGTTATTATACATTTGTATTTGTATAATAAGTGATGTTCCATAATATTCTATTTATTCAATAATTATTACACAGAATTCAATACCTGGAACAAACTATTTTATTGTTTATTCTATGCTAATTAATTAATAAATGATCATATCAGTTTTAGTATATAGCTATATATTGCAAAAATAATTTTAAAATATATAAATAAATAACATGTTTTAGTTGGTTAAAAATATATAATGTTTATAAGATGAAATTAAAAATCCTTTTACCGAGCTTAGATAGTTTTTATATAATATATATTATTTACATATTAAACTGAAAATACTTTCAAGATTCTTGCTTCTGAATGAAATGTCTTGAAATTTAGAAGATTCTGTATGAAAGGATTTTATTTCTCTAATATGTCCTCAATAAGGAACTTTTTTTTTCTTTTTTTTTTTTTTTTTATTATTCATCTCTCTCGTCTCGATATAAATATTTAATGTTTGACTTGGTTTTTACAGAAGCAGTACACGTTGCTGATGTGTGCGGCTCGCAACAACCGACTGGACGTGGTGAACTTCCTGTTAGAGACCCTTGAGGAGTTGCAGGTTGATGTGGAGGACGCTGAGCAACAGACTGCGCTCTTCCACGCGGCGCACGGTGGACACCACAATGTCGTTAAGAGACTCATCGAGGTGGGCGCACGCATTGACACTAGGAATAAGGTACCAAATAACTTTCTATAAATTATGAATAGTCAAGTATGAATCATGCAATTATTTAAAGTTCGACAGAATTATCGAGAAAAATACAAATAATAAAAATGCACTTTTAATTTGGAAACAATAAAACGTATGTTCAGTCCCATCGGATCAAAAGATCATTTTATTTTTACTTCAGATACAGTGCATTGATCTTAAATTAGAATAATTAAGATGTGGTATGTGGTTGACTGTGAACAGCAAGCACGCACTGCCCTGCACGCGGCATGTGAACGTGGCCATGCTGAGGTAGTGGAATTGCTGCTGAGACAAGAAGGTGTGGAGAAAGAGGCATGTGACGAGGATGGTAATGCACCTTTGCACGTGGCCGCGGAAAATCAGCAAACCCTTACTGTGCAGATCCTGTTGGACTCGGGTTGCTCTACGGACCCGGAGAACGCAGTAAGTATAAATGGACCACATCTTCTCCCATGTATTTCATAATTTTCATACTTCATCGCTTTAAAATTATCTGTAGATGTAATTTTTATTTAATGGGCAAAACCGATGCAGTAGCATACTGCTTGCCAATCACAAGCGGAACGAGAAAACGAGAGAGATCTTTAATTTCCTATCCATCATTAACATAGAAACACTGAAAAATTTTAGCAATTTTTCGAGGAAAATAAGTCAGGAAAATTTTAGTCAATTATACACTCTTTTATTTATTTATTTTTTTCATCATTTAAATTCAAATATTTGAAATATTTTTTTTAAAGACATGATACTAACAGTTATACACGCATGAATTGATTTTTTATGTTTAAATATAAATAAAGTAATTTATTTTCATAACTTTTTCGGTCAGTACTCAAAGTCATGAAATGAAAACTGAAGTGTGTTGTAAAGTTAGTATTGGAGACCACGTTTATCCAATGAAGCACAATAATGATGTATAGGTAAATGTAACCGCTTTGTCATACTATGTACACAGTTAGCATTTACAGCGCAAGGTGTATAATTATCATTAAAAATCATATTATTTATGCAAATGAATTCGTATTTAACTAACTATAGAGCAAACAATTCTTCTATTAATTAAAAACATTGATTTTTCTCTGCGGTATACAAAGAGATGAAAGTACAGTATAATAATTATAGAATTCATTTATAAAATTAATTTGCACCTCTTTATTTGTTATAAACTTATAATTATTATAACATGCAAAATATTGTATACTACAAAAAAAGGTTTCAACTTTTGATTTGATTCGCAAAACATTTCAACCATAGAAGGCTTATTTATACGTAGTTAAATTATTTTTCAATTTGTCCAATAATGCCATCTCTCTCTCTCTTAAAAAAAGGGTAGTTAGCAAAACAAATTAATTCAGTATATTTTTTAAGAAAATATCGTAATGATTAATAGTGGTATCAAAATTATGGCATAATATATCTGAGATTCTCAGCACGTTCACAAATTCAAATAAATAATAATATTAAATCGATCAGAAGCGATACACGATACACCACTGTTATTTTTGTAAAACTCAAGATCTCAGGGTTGCGAAATATTTTTTTTACAAAATTTTAATTAAATAATCTCCTGAACATGATCTCCATAAATTTATCTTCTAAAACTTATATCTCCATTTAAATTCTCTTGTTGTTTATTACCAGACGAGAAAAAGTGTGTATGTCCAAGATCTCAAAGTGCGTGTGATATTATCCATGTGTAGGCCTATGTTTTCCTCATCTTGTTGCCTAGAGTGGAGTATTCAGCTTCATCCTTCGTGTTTATTTGAAAGCAAATCTCTTTTTCCGATTATTGGATTTACAAATAATGCTATATATATTTTATTCCCGCGTAAATTTAAAATACTTCAGGACAATTTAGTATCCTTAGAAATTTTATAAATATAAAATGTTAGCCTTCATGTTTATAAATCATGTGCACTAAAATATTGAGAACAATATTTTTGACTGTTGAATTAAAATTTGATGAACTTTTATTTTGCAGAAAGGGTACACTCCACTACACTTGGCGAGCAGTCTCGGATGTCGAGGAATAATCGAGTCCCTAGTGCAGCATGGCGCGCAACTTGACAAGCAGAGCAAGGTGGGCATTATATATATATATATATATATATATCTTTTTCTCATAGGAATAACATTGCAAATTTATCGCAAGTTTTTGAATGGTAAAATATTATTATCATAATCGTTTTTTGTACAGTATTAAGCTATAAATGTATTTCCTAAATTATCATTCTTTGTGACAAAGAAAAAATGAGCAGAATTTAAAAAATAATAATAATAATAATAATATATGTATTATATTACTTAGGAGCCAATACGGAACGATACAACTAACATAATGTTTTCTTTTCTTAATACACAATCAGATATTGATTCTCGTTGTATGATAAAAAAAAAATAATAAAATGTTTACTTTTTGATTACTGTAATTGTGTACCTAGTGCATAAAATTGGTATGTAAAATTATATATTTGAAGAAAACTCTCATTTTTTTTTTTTTTTTTTTTTGTAAGATAAGAAAAGGGGAACAAAAAGTAGTATTAAAAAGAAACAAATACAGGAGAAAAAAACTAAATGGCATTATAAAGAAAAATAATCTTTATTGTTTTGACTTTTAACTGTACGATAAAACTAAAAACTGAAATGAAGAAAACGAAAAAAAAAAAAAGTGTAAGAATTATGAAGAAGAATTTTACAACTGTGATTATACGTTAGTTGATTTCTTTCATTTAATTTTATCATTAAAAACTATATTATATAGAAAGAGTGTTATACATTTCAATTAATATTATAAAAATTATTATTTTTCATTCGTGCATGATGAAGGTAAAAAAATATTACTTTTTTAGTAACAATTTTTGTCATATTGTAAAAGTCTCTGAATAAGTAGTGTGTGCATGAGCATGCCTGCGGCTGTGACCCTTGCTTGCTTGGTGACCCCTGCTTTGTTGTGCTAACACCGCGGCGCATGCTCTAATGTTGCAGAATGGAAACACGGCTCTCCACGTGGCCTGCTTGGCGAACGAAGCCGAGACCGCGGAGCTTCTCATTAGCAAGGGTGCTGACGTGAACGCGCTTAATGTGGTACGTTGAATAATAAAACTCAAATTAATACTTCAACTGGAAGACTTTAAATTTTCATTTAAAAACATAACACAATTAATGTTTTGAAGTATATAAAATATAAACCTACATCTTCTTCTTCATTTCTTCTTATATTTTTACTTCTTGTTTGATTGGAATATTCTATATAAAGTATTTTTTAGTATATTAAAATAAAACGTATATTAAATTTTTGGTACATAAACACACATTAATATTAAATTTTCAAATAATAATAATATAGAAAAAAGTTTATCATGAAATTTTTTATGTTACGCCAAAAAATATATAAATATATATATGCAGAGACTTCAATCTGCCATCCACATTGCGGCTGAACAGGGATACACAGACCTTTGCAAACTACTGCTCAATGCGGGTGCCAATATAGAACAAAAAGAACAGGTGAGAGCTCGAGTTTTTGTCAGTACAAGATCTATAATTTTCTTTATTTGGTCTTATACGCGCGCACTACAACATACTAAAACCTATAATACACAAAAATAAATAAATTAATTATATATAATTAAAATACACTTTTCTATCCCTTTCCTATCTAAAACAGCTTCGTAATTTTCTTTGTATTTTTTTTTATTTTGTTTTTAACGCGGCTTGTTTAAATTTTTATATTTTTGAGAATGAAAATTAAGCGGCCAAAATGTCGCTATATCGGTTATTTTGCAGGGAGGCAAGACACCCTTGTATATCGCGGCGAGAGGTAGCTTTACAACAATAGTAGATATGATCATCAAGACTGCGAGACTTGACTTCCCGACAGTACGTAGTTCTTCTTCAACAATCATCAACACCACCTCTAATATTCCCGTAACCAAAGAAGCCTCGGAGGCACCCCTGCACAACCTATCTGAACCTTTAGCACCAATTTCTTCTTCTCTACACGCTGCACCCAACAACGTCAGTATCGCTCACACTTTTGTATCTCGCGCCTTCCTTTACACTTACAACACATTTGTCGCCATCTATGGAATGTAAAATATAACACCGTAAATTTTATTTCACAATACAAAAAACGCGCGTAGAAGATTGTTTAAAAATTGTTATCTCATAATATTTTCTTTTATTTATTATTATTTTTTTTTTTGTGCTACAATTATAAAACTTTAAAATTTTCTCTCTTGGCTGATGAAAGCAAGACTAGGACTGAAGCAGTTGTTGCAGTCAAAGCATTTCTTGATTGATGTTTTCCAGAGCTTTTGGTGTTTTATTGTGTGTGTCAGTGTGTGCTTTTATATATATACTCTGCAATTTTTTGGCCTTTTTATATATATATATATATATATATATATATAATATTATATATATAAATATATATATATATAATTATAATATATATATATATATATATATATATATATATATATATATATATATATATATATATATATATATATATATATATATATATATATATATTATATATTATATATTATATTCTCTCTCATTATAAAATAAAAATACTTTTATGTTCTTTTTGTGGAAAAAAAGAAAGAAAACTAATCAAAGGAGACTTAAAATAAAATGCATGTAAAAGGTTTTTTAAGTGAAACAAAAAAAAACTGATTTTATGCAAATTTTTGCTGTTTAAAATTTCTAGAAAGATGAGCAGCAGCCAGATGTGTCAGAGAATGAACTGAACTCTTTCAACACAGCAGCTCGGCGCAAGTGGCGACTTAGCAGAGACGAAGGCCAGGGAAGTAACGAGAGGCTTCGAGAGTTGCTTTGGAAGGTAAAAAACTAGACTAAAATATGACTAAAAAAATATATATATAATATATATATAAAACATAAAAAAATTAGATACGAAATAAAAAAAAAATATCAAATTTGATCTGCCCCACCTGATATATGATATTTGATCTGCCCAATACATAGGTATCATACAAGCACCTAGCTGCAGGGGAATGGAAACGACTAGCACATCATTGGAGTTTTAGTGATGAACAAATAAAAGCCATTGAACATCAGTACACAGGTGTGTTGCGTTTTATTTAGTATGTGTGTCTTCTTTTGCCTAAACAATCAATTAATAATGTAATTCTTGTCACATCAATCTTGCGGATCAAGGGCCTAACAGTTACAAGGAGCATTGCTTCCGAATGATGCTCATCTGGGCCCACGGATTAGCACCCGAGGTGAACCCAGTGAAAGAACTCTACGAGGCATTGACAGCAATAGACAAGAAAGGAGTGGCAGGTAAATACAGTGGCATGATATTTATGTTGATATTATTGAATAATACAACAATATAGTAAAAACGTTCCTAAATATCACATTATTTTGCAACTTTCTAAAAAAAAAAAAAAACTATTTATTTCAAATTTCTTGTTATAGATGCACTAAGAAAGAAGTTAGATGAAGAAAATGCAGAACGATGTAAAAATGGAAAACACAGATGTGCAGCATGCAGTATAACATAGTCATACAACATAACAGAAACAAGAAAATTCTCCAACATTGCAGCCAAATAAAATAATATTGCAGCTTTAAGGAGTTACTCAAATCTTGATCAATGTGTAATTATTATAGTTATATATATTATAAATGTTCGGTGCTGCTATAAATTTTTCCTAATATCTTTATCTTTTTCTCTTTGCAAGGAAAAAAATATATGTAATTGTGATTGTCCTACTAACATTCCACTCTAAATCTTAAAAAAGTAGTCTCTGATATTTCTAAGGAAGTATCATAATAATCCTTAATTTTCTACGTGTCCAAAATAAAAGTCATTATATATATATGTGTGTATATATAAAATAAAATGCTTATTGGTGTGGCAGCTAAATAGTTAATCAATATAGGCGAGTGAATTTGATTGAGCAAAAGTAAAGAGTGACATAATATAACATAATAAGATTAGTACTATAATAAACATTATTTTAATGTATCAGTGACAGATAGAAAAGAAAATTGTTGTAAAAATAAAAATTCACACAATTTTAATATAATTTTCTAACATACCATTTTTTTTTAAATACTATCATCATAGCTTGTTCAGATTTTTAATGACGCTTGCCTTCTTATACATATACTGTATTATAATATGTAATATATTATAATATATAATATACAGAGGCCTGATCCATCTTGGAAAGAGCTAAAATGGTGATATATATTTTTGCGTGTGCCAATCAACAAAATAGCAAATTTATTTAAAATTGTGTGAGTTTCAAAAGATTATCTACCTATATTTATTAAGAACCAAAAAGAAGAACCAAGAAATATGAAGGACGTGATGTATAAAAAATATGAAATTTCTGAAATATTTAGAAAACTGTCGTAAAGTAAGAAAATATTCTAGTAAGAAATTGTATAATAATAATAATAATGAATCTTGAATTATTATACAAAATGTATAGATTACAAACAAGATGATATATATATATATTCAATTAAGGAAAAACTTTTAAAATCGATCTAAAGAAAAATGAAAGAGAGCAAAAATTCATGCATCTCTGTGCATTGTTTTTACTGGCTCTATACTGTGTCATTTCCTGCCAAAAAGTTTGATTGGATTTTTTATAAGTTAAACATGCCTTTATTCTATAGTTACATTTTTTTTTTTTTTTTTTTTTTTTAATTGAGACCACACAAGTGCTATATGATTCCATCAGGCATATTTAGCAAATAAACATCCACATCAAATATTCAAAATAAACACCATAAAAAATAAATAATAATAATAATAATATCAAATTTAAATGATATATATTTAAAAAAAAAAGACAAAAAAAGCACATCATATATAGTTCAACAGTTTAGATTATTATTATAACCTTTATTCTATAGTTTAGGTTCAAAAATGTGTAGAAAAACTGAGCCAAAATGTCAATTAGGCCATAGGCACAGTGCATTTTTCAATAAACAAAAATTTAATGTAAGAAACGCTAAATTTATAAAATCATTTATATAACTTCTTTAATTTTGAATTTACATAAAAAAAAAAAATAATACTAAAAAAAGAAACTGAATTTTATCATCAAGTAACTTTACTGTGCCTTAATTCCTAATTAGTCAAAAGATTATAATATGACAAAAAAAGTTGCTCATCATAGTTTAAAAAAAAAATAATAATAAAAAAAAAAGTACGCTAAATTAATTGGTTATAAAAAAATAGGATATAGAGATTAAAAAAATCTCACATAATAATATTCTGCAGTTATGAAACATATGCATAAGATTTAGAAATAGCAAGAAAAAGTTGAAAATATTTTAAGCAAAAGTTTCAAGTCACTACCTTACACGAAATTCTACACCACATAAAAATCAATTTTAAAATATTTTGTAAAGTACAGTATAATATGTTTCATAATTATTATAAAACGCAGTAGTGTTATAATTAAATTATTTTAAAATAATAATGAATAATAAAAATTACTGTGTTGCAAACAATAGGTTAGCAATTTTTAAAATAAATAAGAATGCTAAAAATGCATGAAATATATTTCATTAAAAATGTTGAATTAACCTACAAGAGTTCAATTTAAACTCTAGAAGTGAGGAAATTAAACAAGGAGTTATGTTAGACAAAGAGCACTTAAAAATATGATGGGACTTTTTAATTATTAAAATTGGTCAGTATATATATTTTGAATGTGCCATAAAAAACTATTTATATGTAGTATATAAGTATCTGAAAATACTTTTTGTTAGAAGCATTAATCTGATGCTAATTTTGCTTTTTTTGGCAAAAATTAGAATAAAATTTAATGTAAACATACGCACATATCATTTTAATTAATAATTAGGATTCACATTATATACATGGCCAAAAACTAATAAAAGTCCATTTATGTGTTCCCTGTTTAAATATCCTGTCAATTTCCTCCAAATTTAGAATTAAAATTATTATATTATATAGGATAAAAAATAAACATTCTTTTGACATTTAAAAATTTCTTTCCAATGTGTCCAATATGAACTATAGATACTATCGCTAAAAAAAAGTGTAAAAATTATAAAGCCAAACAAAGATTTACATAATATATTGATGTAGTAATTATATTAACTATGGAACAGAATAGTCCATATCTCATCTCAATGAGTCTTTCAAAAACTCTATAAAACATTTGTAGTATTTAAATACTGTATACATATAAAAGCTATACATACGTATATATATATATATATATATATATATATATATATATATATATATATATATATATATATATATATATATATATATATATATATATATATATACATTAAAATTTGAGCAGAAATATAGTGGAAAGATCTATTTTCAAATAAAATATATCATATCAATTTTATCTCTACATGAGTGCGATTAAAAATTAAATAAAAGTATAAGAAAAACTGAACAAATTCTTCACATTTTCAATATTTTTATTAAGCACTAATATGAAATTTAAATATTTATTATTGCAATCATTAAAAAAAAATGTATGTAAAAATAAATTATTGCAAGATAAAAATTAGGAAATAAAAACCATTTTATTTTAATTAAAACTATATATATATAAATAAAAGGAAACCAACAAGCACCTTATCATTGTAAATATTTATGAAATAGCATAAATATATTTACATTGATTAAGATACATGTCTCGCTCATTACACTCGAAGCAACTGAAGAAGAGGGCTGCCCTTTTTGTAACATATCCTAATCAATTTATAAATTTGTGTTGACTGTGCCATCAAGATCATTGCCTATAAGGACTTCATCAAGGTACGGTGTTTTGTTGGTTTTATCAATCCTTTTCTTTGATAATGTGTTGGCAACATAAAATGATATTAAATATTTGGTGGAGATTAAAATACTATATAGTATTTTATCATTATCTAATTATATTTCTTCCTAAAAAATTAAGAAAGTAAATATTTCTTTTTGTGGCTAATATTTATTTTATTTTTAGTAATTTCAATACTCCTAGTCCATTTCATATTGTATAAAAATATAGTAATAAAAGTAATAAGATTTTAAAAATGGGAATAAATAAGAATTTTAAAATTTAATAAACTGAAATGTATGATTTATGCTGTCACTGATGATTGTTGAATGTGTTAATTAAATAAATAATACTCTGTGTTTATATACATGTGCGCATTTGAAAATATATATATCGCTTTACATGTTCAATATAATATGGTGTCTTATAATGTAATGTATATTAATGTATATCTCTCTTATTGCATTTTAAATATTAAACTGCACTGTAAAAAGTACATGCATTTATAACCAGTATTTGTTTTGTCTTAATTATTATCTTAATTATTATTATTGCCCTATTTTCTCTTCTACCTTTATTATTATTATTTTTTTTTTTGCCATATTTATATAAATACAGAATTATCATAATTGTATAATTTCTCACTTTTAAGGATAAAGTATTATACCTTTCTCAACTATAACAAATACTGTATAATAATTTTTAAAACAATTAAAATAATAGAATTTAATCTGGCTAAAAGTTTAAAAATGTTGCATATTTTTTACAGATCTGTAAAAATATTGATATTTGTAAAATCATGTATCCAGCAAATTTGTTTTTCCTCTCATATATAGTAAAATAATTAAGATTTAATAACTTAAGAAAAAAAAAGTTTTTAAATGAATTATATTCGTATCATTAAGATTCAGTTTCTTTAATAATGTGTTTATATATAATTTTTCAAAATTTCAGTGAAGTATAATTATTAATGTACGTTTGTGTTTGTTAATGTAATTTTTTAATTGTATCTGTAATGTATTCTTTGTAACAAAAAAAATATATACCTATATAATAAAATAAAGTTTTATGTAAAAAAATAATAATAATAATGAAGCATTTATCATTAAAAGAATTGTATTTTTCTTTCTTGTCATATTACATAAAAATGATAAAGCATTATACCTATGCTTTATCTACAAAAACCCATAATATCAATGTTTTATCATTGAATATTCTACAATATTTGCAACTCTCAATATAATAATTTTTAATACATATATTTTATGAATAAGATTGTTTTTTTCTCTCCTTCAAAAAAATTACTTATTTTTAACATTTATTTTTTTTATTTTTTTATGACGGTGTGTTTTACTTTACAAATTTAATATAAAATATAATGGACAACTGACATGTCTTTAAAAATGCATTATCATTTAATTTTTATACAATTTGTTATAGAATTATATATGAATCTAAATTACAGATTTCTAGAATATTATTATTTTAAATTATCTTTGGCCACATACAAGTTATAAGGTACATATAATTATATATAATATATTTTATGGTAATATTAATACGAGTTAACAATACACCATATACATTTTATTTTATATTTCTACGAACACATATGTTGCATGCAGGCCATATTATTATTATAGTAGTGTCCTATCATGTCTTTAAGGAAAATACTCAAGATTTTTTTTTCTCTTATCATATACATTAAAAAAATATTTCATGTATGCTGTCCATTATTAAAGAAAAAAAAAACTATATAATTTTAATCAACAGAAAACGTGAGAGTGACACAAAAACACAGCAAAATAATATAGAAACAAAAATATATATGCGCGAGTTAACTACATTATATAGTTTTTGTTTCTATGTTATATGTATATTATAAATGGTGCAAGCAAACAAAATTGAAAAAAAAATAAGAAGTTGTTGAAAAAAATAAACAGATATATAGTTAAAACCAATATTATAATTAAACATTTATCTTATTAATTATTGTTATTATATTTGTCATTATACTAGATTTTAAAGTTAATATTTCAGTTCTTTGGAATGTGAATTGTGACCATGGAAATTTTTTAAATATATTTCTTTAAGTAGATATTTCTAAATTAATGTTAATTTATATGATTATATAATTAAAGTTAAATAAAACGTGATACACACATAATAACACAAATTATGTACTATATAATATATATATATATATATATATATATATATATATATATATATATATATATATATATATATATATATATATATATATACGTACAGACACAATGTAGGACAAAAATTAAAAAAAAATTAAAGAATATTTCCAAAAAATCTACATCTAGATCAAAGTTAATTCCCAAATTTAAATTATCTGAAATTATATATTGAGCTTCAAAAAAGGAATTAAATAACCATATCCTTTGTACATAGAGATTGGTATAATTATAATATACCTACTCTTTTTTTTTTTTTTTCTTTTTCTTTTTAACTGACATTTTTAGCTCATTGAAATACATGAAAAGAAAAAAAAATGTGAAATTATTAAACTTACAAAAGAATAAAATATTAGTAAAGTTTTACTTTTCTAAAAATTCAATGTCAAACAACAAAATGAGTACACAATCATATATAAAGTGAACAACCAATGACCAATATACTGTAATTATAAAAAAGTAGAAATAAATTTAGGTGTGGATAAAAATATAGATAGACGTAAAGACGGAAAGAGCTATATAGGGTACAGTTATTAATTACACTCTAAAAATTACGTTATATTTAAAAGGAACAAATGAGAGCCAAACAATACATGCCATATTAACACAGAAAAAAAGTTAACATTTTTTAGTACAAGAAGTGTTCTCCAAAAGATATTGTATTGGAAGTAAAATATTATGCATATAGTGTGTAAATATACTAAACATTAATGTTAACCAAATATCATGGTGTTACCCCGTTGGGCTCTCTATCATTTCTTTTCATGTTTGAAAAAAAAATGGATAAATTGGTACACATGACATATAATATATATTATCCATCTTGTTGCGAAAAAAAGGCCTATCTCGTATTTTGTTAGGGGAAACAAAAGGCCTATCTCATTTTTTGTCAGTGGAAGCAAAAGGTCTATCTCGAGCGCCATCTCCATAACGTTCAGGAACGAGATAGGCCTTTTGCTTCCACTGACAAAAAACAAGATAGGCCTTTTGCTTCCCCTGACAAAATACGAGTTAGGCCTTTTTTTCGCAACAAGATCAATATAACCTTTAATACTAATTAAAAATTATTAAATGTACTGTAGCACAAATGCAAAAGAGAACAGATGAAGCAAATTTAATTGTATTTTAAATCTTATTTACTAAAATTTTCCCTACTGTAATATTACATTATTTGTTACTTCAGCATAGTGCATTTTACTGCACTTAAATATTATTTATGAAGCTGAAGTTATTAATTAATTTACATATTATTATATGTATATAGTTTATTTATATATATATATATATATATATATATATATATATATATATATATATATATATATATATATATATATATATATATATATATATAATTATATAGTTTATATAGTTATATGGGGAGCAACCCTTTGTACAATTGAATATGTTATATGCTCCAAAAATTACTTTTAATATAATTTGGAAGGATTTTAACTGGACATTCAATATATTTATTTTATATGTATGCCAAAAACGTTTATATATGAATAGTTTAATGTTTTACTTTTTGCATATCCCATGATTCCTCTTATATTCATTATCATCAGAACTCTTACACAAATATATGGTATATAGGAAACAACTTATACTTTTACAAATCAATTAAAATCTGTTGCTACCTGAGGAATCATGGACATACATTTATAATTTAATTTTTGTTTTTTTCATATTTCAGTTTAAAATCTATATGTTTATGTTTGAAATTTAAAAACTATGAAATTACTATACAGTTATATATTTGTATAATATAAAATTTGCAGGCATGTATATAACTATGCAGCATTTAAAAACCATACCATCAATATTTTCAAATAAGTTATAGTTTTCATTTTTGATACCAGATAGCTGAAAAATATATTGTGGTAAAATAGTATTCTTAGTGTTTTGGTATTTAACAAGATAAATGTGACGGTGTTGTCCTTCTCTTCAAGTCAGATATTGAACATATATCTTCAGGTGAGTATATCGAGGGTTACGCAGCATTTCAGTACTACTGCAATCTTCGCGGCTGCAATTTTCGCTCATGTGAAATTTTCCCCACGCCTACTAATGGCAAACCTGTGTAGGTTAAGTTTTCAAAAGAGG
Source organism: Ecdyonurus torrentis (assembly GCA_949318235.1). Classification (NCBI taxonomy): domain Eukaryota; kingdom Metazoa; phylum Arthropoda; class Insecta; order Ephemeroptera; family Heptageniidae; genus Ecdyonurus; species Ecdyonurus torrentis. The sequence continues at coordinate 8,131,192 of OX439131.1, read as the reverse complement.
GGAGCACGGAGAATACAGATGTACCAAAATTGCGCCCACGGAGATTGCAGTTATACCAAAATGCCGCGTAGCCCTCGATATGCTACTAGTCCTAGTAATCTCCTCTTACTCACCTAAAAATGCATCCATCCTCAGATGCAAAACATCGTGAAGAGAAGATTACTCTGACTGAATACTCCCCTGAAGATGCACCCAAAATCGGACTCAAAAAGTCATGAAGACAACACCTACCGCGGTTATTATATTTTATAGAGTCCAAAACACTGGAAATGCTTTACCACAATCATTGAAGTATATGGCAGCCTATCGACTAATTGACATTCAACTGTATTGAGGCAGACTTTAAGCGATTTCGATCACATTCGTGCCCATTTCAATGAACTGCGTATGAGTGTATGTTAAAACTGAAGCAGATGAGATCTAAAAAAATCACTTGAAAGTCGGCCTCACAATAGTTGCTTCTTTATAAGTAAATAATCAATATGGAAAAACATACATTATTGTTGAAAATTCAGTAGTGTGGTTTTATGCCACAGTTGTACATATATCTACGAGGAATTTATAATTCAGCTCGGCAAGGAAAAAGCAATTTTTAAGCTATAATCCAATAATCAAGTTCACAATACATGTAATGGTTCTTTACAATAGCTTAATTTTTAGAGGGCGGATTATTATCGTTATATTAGTGTACATAAACAATTCAAGACTTTTCATATATCTTTCATAACTAATATTATGTTTTAACTTAAAGGCATAATTTGATCCCCATGTTTGCACCTGTAAATTCTCCCCCACTTACTTAACAATTAACTGTTCATGGAAGGCAATTAAGACCTATTCTCATATATGTCAATGGGATATATTTTTATCTGTACAGTATATTATGCAAAAATGCTTTATTTTAATTTTTTTTTCTTAGGCAATAGGATAAAGCCCTGGCAATGCTGAAAACAAGAACCACTAGGTTATAGTTTGTAAGAAGCTATTTAATTTATCATTAAAAGCTCTTTCTGTTGTTGCCAGCAGATGTTAAAAAACTGTCTTGGATTTTGTCAGTTTAACACACGATATAACAGTTTAAATTACTTACCACAATATCGATACAAAATCCAAGGCACTTTTTACTACTTACAGACAATCAAAAGTTGCGCGGAGGAGGGGGGGGGGGGGGGGGAGTATAATTATGCAGGGATGAAGAGTAGCAAGTTATAATTATTCAAACGGACATTTAACTTTTTATATTTAGCAGCTCATTTCAATTGGTTCATTTTTTTTTTTTTATCAACATCTTACTCTAATATTGAACAGTTTTCATATTTATTATAAGGAACAAAGATTTTATTTTTACTTAATTATTATCTTTGTAATATAAACTATTATTTCCTCTATATATATGTATGTATGGTCTAGTAATACACCAACTTAAACTGTGAATTATATATACTCTTGTTAATTTTAATACTTCTTGTTTTTAAATATAATTTTGATTACTTTGCAATCTAAAGACGTGAGTATTATATTTTACTGTTTAGAATGTAAATCTAATTTTATCATTATTTAATTATAATATAGCAAGAAAAATATATCTCCTTCAAAAACTTACATATTAAAAATATTAAGTTTGCGCAATTAAGAAAAAAAGAAATTAAAATATTCTCTATATTTTTATATAGATAGAATATTGCTGTAAATATAAATAACTACTAAAAAAAACTTGGATACACAATTTAATATTATGTTGAAGTCATGTGGCATGTGTGGATGGCATGGCTATCAAATGTATGAGGAGAGCTCGCTTGTCCCTCACTCTGCTTTTACATTCTTCTGTACGGATGGAAGCTCTGAGGCTGATTGGGCTGATTCAAGCCAGGACCGGGACCAGAATTAGGTCGCTGAGCAGTGACAGTGGTGGATCCAGCAGTGTTGAAGGGACTGATACTACCAGGATTTGCTGTAGCTGTTGTTGCTCCTCCTATGCCTGAACCAACATATTATACCATTTTACCTTCCACTTGGCTAGACAAAAATAACTTATGAACCTCTGCTAATATGTCAAAATTAATGTCAGTCAAAACCAGATAAAATAAAATTATAATATTTACTGCCCTCTAGCACTGTTTGACTTTATTAGGATAATTGTACTCCATCACAAAATGTAAAGTAGAGTCCCCCCCTCCCCCCAGAAAGATGGATAAATTTAATTAGGTTATCAAATGCATGAAAATTATTTTATAAAACCTTTTTACTGCAGCTATAAATGAGCTAATATTTTACTTTATATTCCAATAAAAATAGTATTTTAATTATCTTTCATGAAAATTAATTAATGATAATTCTCCCATTTATGCAAGTTTAAATAATCAATATCAAACTTTAAAATCTAGAGAAATGATTCAAAATTACCCTAAAATTTTTAAAATTGAAGTAAATGAAAATAAAATAATAAATAACAAATTAAATAAAAAGCACACATAAATGGTGTATAAAAAAATAGCCAAAAATAAATCACCCAGTGAAAAAGCTTTGCTTGATGCCCAAAAAATTCCATTTCACTCCTCAAAACCCCCACAGCCTTAGAAACCAGATTGTGCCTCCTTGAGTATTTAAGAAAGAAAAGAAAGAAAGAAAAAAAAAAAAAAAAAAAAAAAAAAAAAAAAGACGAAGTGCTCACCCAAAATTATTGTATAGGAACTGATAAAATGTTCATCATTTTCATGAAATTCAATTTAAGGAAAAAAAAATTATATCACAGTTAGGAACAATAACAAAGAAAAGGATAGGATTACCAACAAGAACCTTACTACAGTAGAGGTTCTAAGGAGAGTCTGAAGTCTCATGTGGCACAGAGTCCACATGAGACCCCAACGTCCCAATACAACTTCTACAGTGGTGAGGCACTTGCTGGTAATTCTATCCTTTTCTTTATTATTGATTTTTATGAAATTACAAAACTTAAGATCTAAAACTTTAATAATAGCTGAATTTAGCAATTCTTTCACATTCTCTTTAAAAAACAGTTCATTCCTTCTCGCGATTAATTTTAGATCGGGTTAAATATTTCTCTCTTATGCAAGGCGGTACCGATCAATTAACAGCTCAATTTTCCTTATTATTATTATATATATATATTTTTTTCAAATCTACTTGTGTTATCATATTTTTATCAATCACTTATGTAATACAGATTTAGCCAGAAAATGACAAGAGGAAGTGGTTGAGAACTGCAAATGATACAACAAATTTGCCAGCACAGAAATGTTAAGTCACGCCAACATTCTGATGTTACAAAAAACTTAATCATGAATATTGTTGTATTGAGAATGCTGTGAATTTGTTTTTACTTTCTCATGTGATCCATAAAGTACTAGCAAAAAAGAGGGGGGGGGGGGGAGAAAAGTAATTGCGTATTCTTTAAGTTTCATTATTTTAAATCAAATAAAAGTCCTACTGTAAGGTTAATTATAAGTTGGATGTTCATATTTTAAAATAAAAGGATAGAAATATACAGTACCAGAGAAAATAGAGCACTGTGTAAATTATGTATAGAAAATTAATGCAAAGCAAGATTCTCGAAGTTTGATAGTGAAAGGGATTCAAATTAATTCACTAGCCATTGCCACGAAATTTTTTGTGAAAGAATTTTAAAGTATGGTATTTCGTGCAAAAACAAAGTATACATAACAACATCAACTAGACCCAAATCTCTTGCTGTATGTGTTGTGTTGCGTACATATCCAAATATTGTAAATGGATGAATTGAATTTACAATATAGAGTGGATAATATGGACAATATGTGTGGTTTGTTTTTGCACATAATTCTTTTAAATTCTTTTCATAAAAAAAATTCTAGCAATGGCTAGTGAATCAATTTGAACCCCCCTACCTTTTAACTATAAAAATTACAGAATCTCGCTTTCCATTAATTTTCAATACATAGTAATCTAATTTCTCAGGTACTATTTCTATCCTTTTATTTTGGCTTCATTAACTGATATGTTTTTTTTTTTCCTCCCTTCATGTTTAATGTTTATATTTCAAGTAAATATTTTATGAAGTCTCTTTCTGTAGTACCTTGTTTGTTAATTTGAGAGACGTAAATAAATGTTATTGCTGTGTACCTTAACATAATAATAATGCAAGTTCTAAAATATTTTAAACCATAGCTGTACTGCAAAACATTAGAGCAAAACTAAATATAGTGAAGTAATATTTTTGTGTCTCTGACAAATTTAAGTTACAACAGGACTAACTGTCATTAACAATAGTTTTAACTCTTTAAGAATACACAATAAAAACTTTTTATGTTAAAAAATAATTCATCCAATCAAACCACCTTTTTTTTCTGTAAAAAAAAATATATATATAAAATAATAAAAATAAAACTCTTATCAGTTCCCATGCTTATTAAATTTTGCTTGGCATTATATTATACTAAAGTCATATCTCATGTCTAGATTTTGTAATTAAAATGTAAATTTAAGGATTAACACTAAAGAAAAAGATACGAGCAAGGACCTTACCAAAGTAGACATTCTGTGGAGAACTTGAAGTCTCACGTGGCACCGAGTTATATTTATAAAATAAATGTCTAAATAACTGAGAGCTTTTGTCATATCGTAATGAGATTATCAATCAATGAAGGAAACTAGTTGAGCACATCACAGTCATGCGAGAACAAGACTACAATCGATTCTGTGGTGTACTCAAGTAATTTTCTTCTTCTGTTGATAATGTCGTTACGATGACAAAAGCCGTTACCTGGCCAAGTGAGACCTCAACCTCTCCATACAACTTCTACTATGGTAAGGGCCTTGCTGGTATCTGTATCATTTTCTTTATTATTATAATCAAAATGTAGCTTAATTTAGACTGATACAGAAAGCAACCTGCTTAACATGATGAATGTCCTTAAAAACTCTGTCTTAAGGAGAGGGGGGAAATTTTAAATATAGCATAAGACAAAACTGATAATATTATAATAAAAGAAAAATACAGAATTTGTTTTTAAAAAAGTTAAAAATCAAATACCATACTTCACTTTTATTAAAATTGTTTAGGCCGTAAGAAAATAATTTTTACTTTTCCCTGCCTGCCTCTTTACATAAGTTGCACTATCTATTATTAAGTTATTCAAATTAGACAGAATAGGTCAAAATATAAGTTGCATTATACTTCACTTTCTAGCAGCATTTAATGCTATCATTATTTTATTTTTAGGGCGTCATTTGGAAACTTGGATGTTTATTAATGAACAAAAGGATCACTTTTATTTTTGACCTATGCTATCTATTCCTATAGCCAAACAAAAATAAGGCAACTCAATTTGGTTCCTCAAACAATAGTAGAAGATATTTATGCCATGCAGTTATATTTAATTTCCAGATCAACATTTTTTTCTGAACTTGCTCACTTCTTGACACTATTGACATGCAGGTTTTGATTTACAAAAAACTAAACCTTAAAGGCGTAGAACACCTTGAACAAAAAACTTGCCTAATATCCTAACATACCCAAATATCAACATTATTTTGGCCGGAGTCATTGATTTCTTATTTATTTTCCATTTACAAAATGTCAAGCTGCGGGTTTACTACGTCACAGCTCGCGTGGTCCACGCGCGCGGAAACAGGCGAGCTGTGACGTAGTAAACCAGCAACTGACATTTTGTAAACGGAAAATAAATTAGAAATTAATGACTCCGGCCAAAATAATGTTGATATTTGGGTATTTTAGGATATTAGGCAAGTTTTTTATTCAAAGTGTTCTACGTCTTAAAAAAAAAAAAAAAAAAAAAAAAAAACTATTAAGTCAGACTTTTTTTTTCATCAAATAAGCGTTGGCATGTTTCAATAATTTTTACATACATTAAGTGTTTATAATGTTTGCCACTCAAAAGTTTGTGCCATCCTATCAAATAAATTTCAATAAGAAAATTAAAGAGTTTAAATAACAAAATTTTGAATCCTGAAGAGCACTGCCTTATTGTGACTTAGCTAAGGTAATCCTTAGCATGCAATTATTATTGCAAAGTATTTGATTATACAACAAAAAACTTTGAGCAGCTTATTGAGTTTGGCTTCTATAGGTTGTTGTTAGTTATAGAATAGTTGTGTTTAGAAATAAATCTACCTAACTAACCGATCACACAAAGTGTCATGGTCTACTCGAGAAGTTTAGGTACACAAAGGCAATAAATAAGACAACTGCTAATTGCCTGCTATCAACAAGGACCTGTTTAATGGACTTAATTCAATTTCATACCCTCATCACACTTAAAAATGGCAATACGTTTATCTACTTACATTAATTATAGTTATCTTAAATTTAATAAAATAAAATCCTAGATATTTTTGAACTTTTTGTGATATTTAATTTCTTTAAAAAATTATAAGAAGTCTTTGGTAAAAAATAATTTTACCTATTTACTAAAATATCAGTTTACTCCTTAAATATTAGATCCAGCCATTGGAAAGAAAAAAAAATATATAAAAAAAATAACACGATGAAAATTAACTTCTACAGTGCATCTATAATTTTAAGTGGGTGGACTTAAACAAAAAGAGAGATAATTAATACTAAATCCTGAAAACACAAAGAGAATACTTTGCAAGGAGTTGACTCGGCACAATTTAGTTTGTCCGACCTGAGAGAGTTGAGTGCAGCACAGCCCACCTTGCTAGCGCTCTCAAGCTAAGTCAACAATCATTATATTTTAACACATTATTATTATTAATTAATTAATACATCAGGTTGGTCTGTTTATTTAAATTTAAATTTTTACTACAGATATTAACAGTTACTGAAACTTGTCCACCCACATTATGCATGCACTGTGTACTATAAAACAAATAATTATAATTATATATATATACATATATATATATATATATATATATATATATATATATATATATATATATATATATATATATATATACACAAAGTAGCTTGCAAATAATTAACAAATTACTACACTGCCTCACACATTGGCTGGAAGCATGCATACAAAGAGAAAAGGATGGGATGATATAAAAAATTGTAGAATTAAATAAGCACAATAAATTACTTTTTTTCTTTTATGTTCAGCTTTTCTTATTGTTTACTCTCTACGCTTTCTACAGAATAAAATCTGAGGTCGAATACAATACAAATAAAAAAAAAAGAAAAAAAAAAGAAAAAAAAAAAAAACAATGTGCGCAATTAAAAATGCCGATCAGCACAGTACATTACATAAGCTAGCAGTGAGAGCTTGCTCCTCATGATGTTAGTCCATGCAGACTTTACACAATATAATTCCGTCAAATAAAAAATCCAGCTTGACAAAGCATGACACGGTATATTACAAACAACGCTGCATTAAAAAAATTAAAAATAATCCACAACAGCGGATGTACACATTCACATGTCCATTCCTTTTTTCCTTATTTATTTTCCTCACCCTTTGCTAGCCATTTTTCTTTCTGTGCAAAGAAACACAGACAAAAAAAGGGCTGTTGTCGTATATAGTATAACAAAACTTGGGTGCAATAGCTCCACATGTAAGGGGACAAGTCAGAGTAACTGAATAATAAAAGATTTCTATTTACATCAGTCAAAAAGCCAGGCCTTCTCTCTTATATTTTAAAACTTTTTTTCTGTTATCCACTAAAAACTTTGCATCCAAAACGAGCTTGATTGGCGGGCAGGGGGGCTGTGCTGATGGACCCTGGCCCAGGCACTGCAAGCCACAGCCTGTCATGAAGCCCACTCGGAAAACTCGAAGCTAGTCCCACCTGGAGGGGGTGGGTGGGCGTAACCTCCGCCTTGGCTTGATCCATCCTGGCTGTAGCTGCGAGCGGGTCCGTAGCTCGATGCTTCCTGCACATGCCAGTGCTGCCTTGTAGTCACCACTCGCTTGATTCACCCTCAGTACAACTCACCTGAGGGTAGTTGCCCATAGAGCCATATTGGCTTGCATATGAGAAGTCGCTGCTTCCCTTCTGACCAGAACCACTACTGCCAGACGCTTGGCCAGGAGGATGCTGAGCACCAGGGTTGCCAGGGCCGGACTGACGCTGATACATGTCTCCTGTAATATCAAAACAAATGTGATCCCAACACTCTTGAGAATGATCTAAGTAAACTCACCATAAGTGCTGTAACCTTGTTGCTGTGGAGGTCCGCCGTAGTTAGCTCCCCACTGTGGCGGCATCTGCTGTCCTTGAGGTCCAGGTGGTGCTCCCCATCCTTGGTAGCTGCCAGGTCCAGCAGGGTTACCATAACCTGCTGCACAAAACATGTGTCACGTACTGTTCTTGTTGTCCTTCACCATTGATGTACAAAACAAAACTTTAAAACCAACACACTGGGGACAGCACTGTCCAATTGCTAAGCTACAGAACACAAATTAATATTTTAAAGTTCTGTTCTTTTAAAGTAAAAGAAGGTAACATTTAATATGAATCTCCAATTGTGCTGTTTTTTTATGTGGTGATTTTGCACTTCAGAGTCACCAAGAGTCTCTGACAGCATAAAAAAATGACACTCTCTCACACAAGCAGTGTTTCTAAAACCCACAGTTGCTGACATCTATAGTGCTGCAAACTCAAGACAACTTGCAATGTGTATACATTTTTACTGTAGGGGAAAACACAAAACAAACCCCAATGCTTTACATATATATATATATATATATATATATATATATATATATATATATATATATATATATATATATATATATATATATATATATATATTAACTTAGAAAAGATGTAACAACTGTGTGCAACATACCATTCAAGACAAGCACACCAGTTATGTTAAATAATAATAATAATATATATAAATCACACAATTAAATGCAAGTAACAATTAAGGAAAGACTAAAAAAAATAAAATAATAATAATAAATCAAGACAAAGATCACAAAACTGGTACTTGCATTGTTAACAAGTGTTAAATGAAAAGAAAAAAAATGATAATTAAACTAATAGCATAATTAATTTAAAAAAAAAAAAGAAAACGATAACAGGAATTAATTACTCTTTGTTTTACTTAATGACAAATTTATCTAGTTATTATGAGAAAACTACTAGAAGTACTACATTATTAACAATAATCTAGCTAGGTTGAATCCAACCTACCATTGACTGGCGGCTGGTTAGAAGGGGGAGGGCCCCAGTGGCCTGAAATCACACGCCAGCCTTTAAGAGAAGACCCAAGCCAAATATCACCTTCCAGTGCAGACAACAACAAGCATCAACAACTCTTGCATTAATTCTGATTACACCTCTGTTAGACGGCAAGCCTCCTTATGTACGTATGCACATGAAGCAACCTCAGCTTGGGTGCATCAGTGCACTTCAAGCTGGTAGCTTCACATTCCACAGTGATGCCACAATTTCAATACTTTTAAGTCTGCTTTTTTACCCCATCCCCTCTATTTGTAAAAGATACACAAATAGAATTGTTGTCAGTAACAAAATAAATAAAATATTTAGGAGCTAGAATAGCCATGTAATTACCAACTACTTTGTACTTTAGATCAAAAAGCTTACTTCACATATATAAATCTATATATCAAAATACTTTTCAGTTGTTTGAACTAAATACATTATATGTAAATCCCTCCAATATCCCAATAGTAGCTGCTTTAATAAAATAAACAATTAAATTTTTAAGAAAAGAAGTGGAGCACATTAGAAGAGAATCTTACAACTGCAAATTTTAATTGTACACACACAAATGACAGTTACTGTTTCAAAATTCAAAAACTTTGGCTAAGATTTTCCTTTATCACCATGCAAGAGAAAATATTTATATGTATTAACTTATTGTAATGTCTTTTCAATCAAATTTAACTTAACCAAGTATATAAAGTACAATACGGGAATTCTATTTTTACTGATACATTTAGTGGTATAATTTGATGAACTTAAATGTGGATTGGATTTAATGAAGCAAGCAAAAGAATGTTAATAATAATTAAAAAAAAAAAAAAAAAAAAAAAAAAAAAAAAACTGGACTAACACTCACCAGGGTAGCTCTGTTGTTGTGGAGGAGTTCCCCAACCTTGGTAGCCTTGCATCATACCACCATGTGGGCCCATAGGTCCCATTGGTCCACCCATAGGACCTCCCATCTGGCCATTTGGAGCACCCATAGGTCCCATACCCTGAAAAACAATAAGTTAAGGATTACTTTCACATAAATAAACTAGCTAAATAATGAAATAATTAAATAAACAACTTATCATAAACAAAACAATGAAAAAAAAAATGTTAGTTAGAAGCTAAATGGGCTGCACCTTCATCGTTTGAATGTTAATTTTACAATTGAAAGTATATTTTGGGTACAAGGTGTCACCAAAGCCATTTTTATGCAGGCCAGACTGCAAGGAGCTCCAATTTCACAACTCACCCCTCCCATTCCCATTGGTGGCCCACCCGGAGGAGGTCCCCATTGGTTTGGAGGTCCATCGCCCATCTTCATGTCTCTGGGCTCTGCTTTCTTGATCTCAACCTGGATGAGAAAGTAAACAAACAAGCATGAGAACACAGTGGGTGTTTCTCCGTGCCTACTTAGGAAAATCAAGGCTCTAAAATGTCCAAGAACTTTAGTACTAACACTACGTATACATGAGGCAGACCACTCAAGCATGCACAAACCTTCCTTCTTATCTTCTAACATTCATCTCACAGAGAGAGGAGCTTATCAGTTAACATTATTAACATTTTTAAATATTCTTTCTGCAGTACAGAAAGTATACACTCAAGAAGGTTTTATGCAAGTTCCCTTAAAAAAGTATGGTAGAAAAATGAATGAATGAATGATTGCATTATTGCGCTTAGGAGGCTGTTAAAAAAAAGTATTGGGAGTTCTGAAAATTCCAGAGCAATAAAACCAACTTGGTGAAAGCAACACAATTATATCTAGCAAAACTCATGTGCACGTAGTTAAAAAAAAAAATTTTATATAATAATAAAATAAATCAAACTTTTGCTGTATTATTTTGGAATCACATACAGCTCAGTTTCCTTTGGTAACAAAAAATTGAAACATAATTATAATTGCAACATTCAGGAAGAGGAAATGTGATTCCAAATGATAACACAGTAAGAGGGGGATATAATAATAATAAAATAAAAAAAAAAAAAAAAAAAAAAAAAACTATAGTCTATGGAAGGTTAACAAATTATAAATGTAATATGTATATATAAACTAGTTTTACAATAAAATTTTCAAGCCACAAAATGTGGTGGTAGCCTAAATGGGTGACCATTTAGTTAAGTTAAAAGAATAACATTTTACAACATACAAGCATAATTATTTTCATAATTTTATTATTCTCAACTTGGTTCACCCAGCACAATGTTATTTATTTATTTAATTCTTATTCTATGTTAAACACTAGACTAAAAACTGGTGGGCTTTTGGAAGCCGACAGCTTGTGACAAAATAGATCATGAGCTGCCTGCTCGTCTGCTTTGCTTCATATCGAGCCATAGATATTTATAATTAGAGAGATAGAGAGGACAGCACCAATTTGAAAATATACCTGTTTGCCATTTAGGTTGACGAAATGCTCTGCTACACATCTCTCCACTGAATCTTCCGTCTCGAAGGATAAAAATCCAAATCCTATCATCACAGCAAGCATTTCAGAAGAATGTCTTTAACTTTTTTTTATATACTCAAATTATTATTATTATTGCTTTTTTTTTTTTGTATATTATTATTAACTTTCATTATTTAAAGGTTCTATAACAAGGGGTATAACACTGCTGCCTTATTGGCAATCTACACGTGGAGTTACAGCTAATACAGCAGCTGGGTTCTTGGGGAACTATTTAAGCTACAACCAGAGTATATGCTTATAATATGTCACATTAACAATAATATTATAAGCAGTATACATCATGATTGCTTACAAAATTTGACACATTTCTTTCATTGTAAGAATGGAGCCCCCAAGTTCTTAACTTAAAAATACTTATGAAATTAAACTTATGAATAAGCTTAATATTAAAATTATAATTAACTTAAAATTACAATTAACCTAGGGTACATTATGTTGTAGGTTAATCAACACGAGTGGTCTCCAAAGATTGAGTTTAAGCCAAATGGTTATTTCAAAAATATAATAGGGAGTAATTGAATTAAAAAAAAAAAAAAAAAAAAAAAAAATGGCAGCAGTGAGCAACCCAAAGGCATGAACCATTCAACATTAAGAGGAACCCATCTATGGGGTGTGTGTGTGTGTGATGCACCTACTAAAAAGACAAAAAAAAGGTACATTTGAACATACAGTAAAATAAAATAAATTGTCGGCAACTCAATCTTGGGGGAAAATAGTTAAGGAATATTATAATATTAAAAATAGATGAGACCCATGATAAATAGAGTATCTGCGTGCACCTTGTTCAAAACCTTAGAATATCCCAATACTTATGACTATGATGGACAACATAATAATATGACAATTTCTTTCACCATGTTAGAGCACAATGATGAATATACTTACTTTTATCAGAGTTACCAGTCAATTCAATTTACTACTGTAAATTCTACTTAAATATTAATTTTAACTTAATTTAAACTATTACAAGTTTTTCAAAAATTATCATTTTTCTTTCAAAATATTATAAAATTTAGTCAGTTGTATGTATAACTTAATTTATGTGTATTTTGTGTTTGAATACTATACGAACCTCTGGACTTCTTTTTCTCCTGGTCATACATGATAACCACTTCCATGACCTTGCCAAACTGAGAGAAATATGCTCGTAAGTCTGTTTCCGTCACATTGGACGGCAGTCCACCAAGGAACACCTTTGGCCAATTGACGTTCCTTTTTGGTTTTTGCATACTACGGGGGTTACATGGTTTAGGGTCAATCTAAAACACAATAAACAACAGTAATTAATAACAAAAATCAATATGATTTAGCCCAATACTAAGCCTTAATGTGATGACAATGAACTTCAATACTTACAGTTCGGCCATCAAGTTGATGTGGACCATTTTCTAGAACTAGGCCAACATTTGATGGATCGGAAAATGTGACAAAGCCAAAACCTCTTGAACGCCCTGATTCACTGTTTTTCATAACAACGCAGTCAATGACTTCACCAAAACGGCTGAAGTAGCGCTGGAGGGACTCTAAAAATATACGTAACAGAATTAAATTAGATTGCAATTAGACAAGATGGGGCAGGGATTTTCTTGATTATCTTGTTTGTACATGTGTGTGTGTGTGTGTGTGTGTGTGTGTGTGTGTGTGTGTGTGTGTGTGTGTCTCGATCTTTTCACGTCAAGATGAAGCTTCTACACTTTACAAAGTTTCAATGAATGAACGATCTACACTTTACAAAGTCGCGGCTACCTGGAGCTTCTGCTATATAAAACAGGTAGGTGAAGCTCCAGGTAACCGCAAATTTGTAAAGTGTAGATCATTCATTCTTCGGAATTTGTAAAGTGAAGTAGCTTCATCTTGACGCGAGAAGATCAATGTGTGTGTGTGTGTGTGTATATATATATATATATATATAATATATATATATAATATATATATATAATGTGTTTACATTCCAACTGAGGGTAAGAGAGCATTTAAGTGAGTGGATTCTTACCTTGGGTGGTTTCCCAGCTGAGCCCTCCAACAAAAAGCTTCCTGTGAATCAAAGAAGAAAAAAAAAACACATCACCAAAGTCCAATACAAAGAAAGAAGGCATACATAAAAAACTGAAACAATTAATTTATCCTGTGACACTGAGAGCATGAGGAGGTGGGAGCCAAAACTGTCTGACATTAAACAATGCCATTAAGTGAGTGTGAGGGAAACAATTGCTTAATCAACGAGATTGTGCATCATTTGTTCAATTCACACTTGATTTTTTTTTTTTTTTTTTTTTTTTTTACCTTTCAAGAGCTTCTACAGTGGCGTGAGAGAGTCGAAAATAAAAAGACCCCCTCCCCTCCATGAAAACAAATGCCTAGGCTTACAACGAATAATAAAAATTTATACCAACAAAAATTTGAATGTGCTTTTTCATTAGTACATTTTATTATGAGTGCATGATAATGATAGCTATGAAATTCAAGAAAATATTGAAATGCAATCATAAAATGATAGTAAATAAATAATAATAAATACTATATGACTAACAACATTATAAAGGAAAAAAAAAAAATTAAATTTATATATAAATACTACCGGTATGAAATAAATATGCACACAAGTTGTACTGAAATACACAGAACCATTTTAAGATTCATCATACTCTGTGCTTAACTATAAACAAAACACTAAAAGCAGAATGAATTATTTTTGTTGTATTAATAGATTACTGTAATTGAAGCAAAAATAATAAGTTTTTATGTTATACTTTGTTTATTTTTATAGTAAAGGCACAGGGTTTGATATGTATTCCCCATATTATACGATACCAGGAAATATGATTATTATATCAATGCTAGGAAGGTATAGATTGGTTAGGTTTTATAATTAACGACGAACCATGCATATTAAGGGATAGAAGAAAAAAATGTTGATACTTTTTTCAAAGAAAAAAAAAAAAAAAAAGTTTTGAATAATTAAATATTTCAAAACCATATGAATTATACAAGCAACCACAGCCAATATGCAATATATATTTATTTTTTGTTTATATTATTTTAAACCTAAAACAGAGATAGATAGAGAGGAGGTGTGGACAAGTACTAACTCGTAAGTCATGTGTGCAGGGTTGATCCTTCTGGAGTTGAGCTCACCACTTCCCCTCATCCTAAATAAATCAAAGAAAAATCGTCAAGCAAAATCATTTTTTATCACTGCATGGCACCATTGATTTTTTATACATAATAATAAAAATCAGTACCATTCACTCACTTATGGCAATGCCTAATGTAAAAATATCAATATAACAAGGGTTTATTTCCCTACCTAACAAACAACAAACGCATTAATAAAAATATAATACATACATACTAATTAAATATTAAAATGGAAAATATGAAGTTTATTATGAATAATATTTCTTAACTTGTATTCAAGTAACGTTTATGAGGGTTTACATTATAACGCTACACAAAATATAATGACGAAAACAAAATTATGAGAGCATATTTATAATGCCTGTAGGCTTGTTAGTTGTTAGCAATCATGGTTTCCTACTGAAACACATAAGCCTGCGTAGTTCACATTTGCATTATCACTTACAGAAAGTGAACTAATACCCATACACGGAATCATACTGAAAATAGTTTTCATAGAATTTGCGAGTAATAATATGATGCTTTATGACTGCATTTTATTAATTACAAGATTGAATGTTGTAGAGGGCCAGCATGGCATACCGGAAAGCGGCAAAATGCGTTGGGTTGTGCGTGGGGATAGCGTGACTCCACACATTTCGCGCCATAACATAATAAATACATAGCATTATGAATATTTTATTAAAAACTCTCAAATTATATAAAATTTGGGTCATGAATGCGTTATGAAAATGAGGATAAACAACTAAAGTAAGGAGATATATGCCAAAGCTTCTTTGGAAAAACCGCGGCAACCACGATGCGGGCGCTGAACCTAATGCGCCTATTTTACAACTAAAATTAAAAGAAAATACAAGTGACTTACCCCTTTTCTTCTCCGTCTGTGTCTACTTTCATCCTCATTTGTGGTCTATATGGGTATTTGTATCCAGTTGAGTTCGAAATTGTGAAGGAAAATAAAGAACACCCCCACGTTGCACAAACTTGACGAAATGGCGGCTACGGAGAAGCGGCCCCAAGCGGAAGTCACGCGATAAACTCAAGTACACAACGAATATTAGGAGACTTCATTTAGAGTAAAAATTGTAATATATGATTACATTTGAACTTTAAAATTAAAACTATTATTTTTAAAGTTAAAAACAATGCATTTAAATGCTTCTTTTTGATAAAACTTTTATTTGAATACGTTGTTATTTTTAGGCTTCCTTGCGCGGTGGCGGCATCTAGTGAGCGTAATTCAAATTTACAAATGGTCATCATTTTTATTAGAGACACGCACGCAAGCGGTTCGGTCGGTTTATTGTATCGCTGATGTTTGCATTTATTCGTGCAGGTGGCAAGGTGACATGAACTTAATTATTGATTTGAGACACCAAGCGATTAAATGAAGTGAATAATTATAACATTTTAACTCATACTCGAGTGATAGTGCAATTTTTTTAAAGAGCGTATTGACTGATAAAGGAACAACTGTTTTGAAGCTGACTATAAGCAATTTCGTTCATATCCGCTTCCGTTTCGACTTACTGCGCATGCGTAGTAAGGAGAAAAGGAAGCGGATATGACCGAAATCGCTTATAGTCGGCCTTAAAACTGTTGTTCCTTTATTAGTCAATATCTACACACAAAATGTTTTTATTACCATCTGTCGCAGGAGCGAGGAAAATAAATAGTGAAAAATGACATAAAAAATACTATTTGTGTACGGTGGAGATGAGATTCATGTTATAATAAAACATGAAGGTTACGCAATTTGTTTGATGTCAGGAGGGCGGGACTAAAGAAAGTGAGAGTGACAACTTTTTTGTATGTGCGTGCGTACCTTTAATTTTTTTAGGGTATTTGCGGAGTAACAAAAAAAAAAGGAAAAAAAAAAAGGAGGGCGGTACGGAGGGATGGGGGAGGGTGCGAGTGGGTGGAGGAGGCGACGGAAGCCTTCAGAAGCTTCACGCAAGTCAGCTGCAGGTATCCTCTTCTGCTTCAGTCGGAGGGCTGCGGTCGGCCGTGAAACATGCGGCTTGATACTTTTGAGCCTGCGGGAGGCTCCGAGTCCCCGCTTTACCACCATGCTACAGAACTTGTAGCCTATCGACCTTTGCGACGATATTTACCCCGTATGCCGGTTCGACGCCCCTCGTCCAGCGAGCGACATGGCTTGCGAGCCATTTTAGGAGTGATTTTTGGAGCATTTATTGGATTTTTACTAGCCACTCAAATTCGAAACACGTTCCTTGGTCGCGAAGGTATTGGAAACAGCACGTGCGCAGTTATGGGGGTTCGACATTCACCCGCAGCTACAGGTGTTGACGATGATCCAGTGTTCGCGGGGATGCAGAACGGTGACACTGTGCACAATTCAAGTAGAGCGCTGCTCTTTGTTGGAGTAATGACCGCTCAAAAATACCTGGATACTCGAGCTCGAGCTGTTTACGAGACGTGGGGTCGAGAACTTCCAGGTCGTATGGCATTTTTTTCGTCAGCAAACTCTGTGACATCAGCAGATATTCCACTTGTACGACTTATTGGTGTCGATGACAGTTACCCACCGCAGAAAAAATCATTTTTAATGCTCAAATATATGTATGAACATTTTGGTGATAAATTTGAATGGTTTATGCGTGCCGATGATGATGTCTATGTGCGTCCTGAAAAATTAGAAGCATTATTAAGATCAGTAGATAGTAAAAAACCACAGTTTATTGGTCAGGCAGGACGTGGATCTCAAGAAGAATTTGGACTATTAAGTCTAGAATACGATGAAAATTTTTGCATGGGGGGTCCAGGTGTATTGATGAGTCGTGCTACCTTGGCACGAGTGGCTCCGCACGTAGCGCATTGTCTACGAAATTTGTATACAACGCACGAGGACGTGGAGCTAGGGCGCTGTGTCCAGAGATTCGCCGGTATACCCTGCACTTGGTCATACGAGGTAAGTGGAAGAAAAAAAACTAAACAAGAAATCTAATTTACATAATTATGCAGTCTGCATGATAATAAAAGATGTAACAATTAATTTATATCAAATTAAATAATATATCATATATTGACAATTCAAATAAAACTCAATTTAAAAGCTCATATAAGCAACAACAACAAAAAATATACAAACTCTGTTATTTTTACAATAATTATTTGTTTATAATTTCATAGTATAATATAAGTGTATAGTGGTTTTGATTGACCAAGATGTCATGAACAATTTTGCGGTCAGTTCAGTGGCGCCAAACTGCTTAGGCTATCCGACGATAAAGTATATTACAAAAGGAGGGAAAGAAAAGGTAAAGAATGCGATATAATACTGTGTAGTATACAATTGGATAATAGCAAATACTTCGACTAATTTTGAAACGTACTCGGGTTAAAATATTGTATCGCAATTTTTTTTTTATTTTTAGAAAGTATGGAAATACTGTATTCTTTTGAATGATTCCTACAGTATTTTATATTTCTCCCTCAGAAAATGCACAAATAAAATATAATGCTGTACGTGAAATAAATTATGATTATTATAGCTTCGATAAACGATATGACTCAAAATAAATAAAATAAATTCATATCTGATAAATATTATTATAAAATATTATTGTTTTATGATTTATTGCCTGCGTCAATATTTCCGAAAATCTATAATATAAACATTTTTGTATTTGTTGTATTAATGCGTGGAAATAATAAATGCGGTGATATATTTTTATACATGCCGCAAGAGCACTTATTATGATTTTCTCGCCGCTTTATTATAGTTGAACACAGGCATGAATTATTACGACTACGACACACCCTGCTGTAATGATTTTTTACTTTAATAAATATTCTTACTTTTTCACTCTTTACGGAGTGTCAGGGACTTCATATATTTTAATGTTTAAAAGTCTCACACAAAGAGGGGACTGATTCTACTCGTATATAAGCGTAGGCGATTGAACGACAAAAGATCGAATTCATAAGCCTTTTATATTGTAATAATTTTTTGTCAAATTTACAAATACGTTTAAAACTGATCATTGCAGATGAATATACTGTATTATTATACCCAGCATTCTTAGTTTTAGACATTGTTTTAGACCTTTTTGTTAGACAAATTTTCTGTAATTTTATTATTTTTCTTTCGAGTGTTATGGATAAGCTATGGAAAGCAACAATATTATATAACAACAATGTTATTTACTGCTCAAGTATGGCGTTGAAGTACACGCTTAAATCAATTAGTGAAACCCCTGAAACCACTTAGTGTAGTATACTAAATGCAGTATAGTATATATACACACATTATTTACTTGCATTTTGTCTGCGTATAGCATTTTGATAGTCTGCGTATATGAATAACTTTATGCGGGCTGTATATAAAAATATATATTACAAATTGTTTAAATTATAATATAATAGAAAATATGTATATACATGTGATGGTATTTTATAATTTTTTTATTTCATCTTATTGCCGTGGACATTCCCTATTTTAAACTTCTAAAAAAACTTGAGGTCGTTAACGGGAAAAGCAAAAGAACTGCTGATCAGTGACGTCAAATCCAGTTCCCAATGCAGCATTGCTATATACTCTCATCTCTTAATAAACTAAAATTCTAAAATATATATCTTTAAATTTGTATTGTTATTTTAAATTTGAATATATAATGCATCATTCGATTGTATTATGTATCGTTTATTCATTATATATATATAATGTTTGTGTTTGTATCTTATAGTCATTTTTTGTTCTATTAGTTTTTGTGTAGGATTTATTTAAAAGTGGGTTGACTTTTCTTTTTTTCTTTTTAACTCTCGTGGGATGCTGAATACCATAAACAGAGCAGTCACAGCAAATAGTGACTTTTCGTTATTTCTTTCACACCTTCAAGGCCATGACATGTCTATCTTCTATAACTACCAAGGTAAGAAAAAGAAATAGGCAAAGGGTAAAAAAATCATAATTGATTTCCTCGTACATAAAATCAAATCCATACCTAAATTATTGCAAGATTTATGTAATATTTTTATTTTCTGTCTTTTATACGTCGGCATTATTTATTAAAATTGAAATTCCCAGTAAAATACATATCACGATTTTTCTTTTTCTATACTATGCGTCTTTGTTCTATATATATATATATATATATATATATATATATATATATATATATATATATATATATATATATATATATATATATATATATATATATATATATACAGTTTGCACGTGCATCTTTATTCTCGCAGCATCCCATCTACTCCAGACTACAGTATATTTCATCAGCTGGACCACGCATGCATGCTATAGCACACATAAACCATATATACATCTATATTTATGCATAATAATATCTTATAAATGCGTCATTAATAAACTTCTGAGAACGTTTTTGGTGGAGGAAATATTTTTTTTCCTCTCTATAATATAGCCCTCATTCAAGCGCTCCTCGGAGCTAGTATAATTATAGTATAATATAGAAAAATGGAAAGAAAATGGAAAAACAAAGAGTATAACTTTGCTTTTAAAGTTATTGTCAATCAAAAAAGCAAATACCGTATACTATAGATTAATTTTGAGAAGAAAAAAATTAAAAAAAAAAAAAAAAAAAAACTTCTATCTTTCAAGCACTTTTTTTTTCGAATACGCAAGCGTAATTTTTTTTCTTCCATTTCTGAAAAATTACTGCATGTTGTACAATAATATTTTTTTTCTATATGGGTGTTTTACTTTAATAATAATAAACTTACTAGCAATTTAAATCGATTGCATATTACATATTATATATATTGGCAAATATATATCTTTGTATACAATGAGTTAAAATGGCAGAAGGAAAAGGTGGAGTCATCATGCATGTATATGCGTTTGTTTAGAAATTAATGGGGGAGTCATTGTATGGTAATTCTCTAATCCAACCACATATTTGCTCAATGTAATATACTATCAATGCTATCCGCACACAATTATATAGGGCTGCAGCGAGACTAAATGAGACTATACATATTAAATATTTTGATTATAGACACGAATGAGAGATGAGGGATAGAGAGGTGTTGAGTGACGGCATCTGTTTACTCCTGGGTGTTCCAATATAAATGTGTTGGGAAGTGCACCCATACCTCTCAATCCTCTTATAAACAACTTAAAAGAAGAACCCCCTTCTTGTCTGAAAGCATCATAAAAATTATCAAGCTCGTTTTTGCCTGCAGCTTGCATCAGTTGCGCATAAAATAAATAAAATAATAATATAATAAAAAAGAAATATTTTTATTTTAAATAGTGTATAAGAGTGATAAAACGTAAAACATTTTGATTAATGCTGCAAAATTTAATTACCCCAGAAATTATATTACTTAAATTAATTATAATTATTATATAGCAGTAAAATATAAATTATTTGATAATAATTCTGCATATAGTAGACACGTGGTAGACGTTATATATTTTATAATAACTGTCAACATCATGAAGGAAATAGTATATTTTATAACGATGTTTATCGTAGTAGAGACTTCCAAGCATAAAAAAAAAATATATATATATATATATATATTGCTCGCCAATGTTCATCATTCGTTTCTTGATCACAGCGCGATGTTCGTACTTGAGCACAAAGCGCTCCTTTGCGTTTTTATTATTATTATTATTATTATTATTCCAGAGATGATCCGACTTGTCATTCAAATATTTCATTTAGAATTAATATAACGTTCACTCCTTACATTTACTACACCATACTATACATACTAATTATAAATTTCAAGAGGAAAACAAAAAATATACATTTAAATTCACGTCTCATTAAAAAGGTTTCGTTTGAATTTGAGCTATGAAGTTTATTTTCATTTTAAAAATTCGGTAACATGAATTTATTTCCTTATTAGATCCTATTATACAGTGTAATAGGTTGAAAAATATTGTTACTACGAATTTTGAAACGGTCTCATTTCTCGCTGAGTTTATATAGGAGCTGGAAGCAGAAGTTGATGATTGAAAAGGGGACGTCATAGTATATAAAAGACGGCGGCGTAAGACACACACAAAAACATTCATCACGACTGTTTATTATGCTCATAGTACAGTAAGGATACAAAAAAAAAAAGGTCCACATAATAACGAGTCGTGGGTGTCAAAGTGATCAAACTTCCCGACAATTGGCCATATTTCTTAATTTATAATAAATCATAAAGTATGCACGTATCCTATATTATCTTATTATTATACTACGCTGCAAAATTTAATAAATAATTTACTTTTCTTACGCATTATATAGTAGTAGCTTCTCAATTAATATTAAAGAAAAGCTTTTTTTTTTATATCAATGTCACCATAGCTTAACTTTCTAAATAATGTTGTTGTTTTTTGCAAATTTCATTGAATCAAGGTGAGTTTCTTAGTTATATCTCTAAAATACCGACGTTTTTCTTCTTTTTTTTTTTATATGTATCATTTACGTAATATTCTCTATAGTTGTATATAATAGCCTCGTATATATCTTGGCGTTCTATTGTCCTTTCAAAGGAATTAGCTTTTGCTATTGTTATCGTTAGAAAGAAATCACGTCTACGAGAAAAATTTATTATAAAAAAGGATAGATAGTAATAATCCTACAATTCAAGAAAAAAAAATTGGAGACTATAGGAGTGTGGGGACGAAAGGAGTTTATATGGCAGCGGCAGGTAGCAATGTTTCCCCTACGGCATACAGTTTTTAGGGGGTGGGGCACAAAATATAAAACAAGAGGATGCGATGCAACATATCAAAAAATACTAGGGTAGAACTAATTGGTAATGTAACTCTGAAACAAACTTCTCTTTTTCTTTGCAATGACAGGATGTCATTAAATTCGCCTAAATTAAAATCAAAGCAAATGGTAACGCTGTAACAACATGCATATTGTTTATATCAGTATATTATTTTGACGTTAATTATATATATAATTTAAATCTATTATTTTCAGCTTCTAAATTTATAGCCTAGATGCATCTTTGTGGGAGTTAAATTTAAAATGCAACATAAAAAAATCCTCTCTTATCTAAATTTTGAGATAAATTTATCCTGAAACAAACGGTATAAAACGTTACTATAATGTGGATGATGCGATGAAGCTGAGAGATTATTTTTTCAATGTCTGTCAGAGTATAAGAATCCAGTTTTGCAGTAGATAGAGAATACCACAATGACGCTGCGGTGATTGGATTGGAGTATCAACAAGACGAGCAAAAAAAAAAAAAAAAAGTATATATTACGTAGATAAAGCATGAGTAAGGCAAGATTGTGAGGTAGTTATATGTGGCCTTGGATGCTGGTGGTGCATATATCATCTTAGGATGGTTTGTTCTCGTGCAACTGCGGGGGCGATCTAGGAATGCATTTATAGACACACATGAGCTTGCTGCCTTTCTGGCTCCCCTTCTAGTCCTGGTGACATTATGATGAGTAAGAGGGAAGCTTCGTCTGCGAGAGCTTTTTTTTTTTTTTTTTTTTTTTTTTTTTTTTTTTCTTTATTCATTCATAGGAATCTCCAGCTGAAAAAATATAAGGCAGTACCATTCATCGCATAGAGGGAGAGGATAGCATATAGCACAACTAATATAATTTGATATAACATATATATTAATTAACACTTCATTAACGTTGATATCCCTACTTATTTTATACATTTATATGGAGTTAAATTTAAAATAATATCAACCATCAACTGTATAAAAAGTTCAAATAATATTGTCTCTCATTTTGGCTCAAGTCCAAGAAAGAATGGAAAAAAAAAGAAAGATAAAAATGTGGAACAAAATTTTTTTTGCTCAATTTCTCGCTGCTCATTTTTTTTTCCCTCGAAGTTAAACACATTTTTCTTTCAAATTTAAAAAGTAAATTGTTTGGTTTATTTTATCTTTTTACCTTTTCACGTATACGTAATGTAAAGTAACAGTTTACATTGTTCATTATTTCTGTACTTTGTTTATGAATTCTCTAAGCTCCTATATAATATATTTCATTTCTAAGTGAAGTATAGCAAAAGCTGTTTTATCTCGACGCTAGAAAAAAAATGAATATATATACCTAAGCATAAATATATTTAATGCGAATCTACTTAAATAACTTAGAAATTGTATGTAATATATGGCTGAATCTTTGATATTATTATGATATTATTTTCTCACACCCCTCATCATCTCTATAGTATATTATGACGTCGCTTGCTAGTTGAACAACTTGATGTGAGCGAATATTATAATACTGACGTGGGCGCAATGTAGCCTAAACAGAGACGAAGAGACTGACTGGACCGGCTATTCGGGGCGGGTCACGTTAAAGTCTTTAGAGTCAGACTGAATCTCAAACCCAGAAAATTCTAATTTTGTGCCAAAATGTCAATAAATAATTTATACCTTGCTATATAGTGAAATATAAACACTATGAAATCACGATAAAATTTAAAAAGAAACTGGAAATAAAATAAATGTTTACATATATACGTATACACGTACACGTAGTGCGGAAAAATAGTTTTCATTATAGATTCAGTCAGGTAATGATAGCGTGCTTAAGATCACCCTTGCATGACGCAATATATCAAGTGTTTATGCTCTCGGTGCAATGTAGCGATGAGATGGAGAGTGAGAGTATTTAGTTGAACGTCATGCTGCTGTGTTTACGCTGTTTATACTTCTACACGTGGGATTGAGGCCACTGCTCTAAACACACGCCGTCTCGTCCTTTGCGTATCGTCCACCACTCTCTCGCGCGTTAGATATTATTCAAATCATAAAACAATTAAAATATCACGTAGTTATATCATATGATTTAAAAAATAATAATAATTATGCTGCGTACTATATTATTATTATTTAATTTTTACCAAAAAAAAAAAAAAAAAAAAAAAAGGTGAAATTAACCTAAAGAGTATTATAGTGATAAAATTCCAAAGGAAATAAAAGTTAAACTGTAGGCTGTAGGTATATTTATGGGGTTGAAGTCATTTCCAACAAATCATGAACCACCAAAAAGCAGCAAAGAAGTTTAATATTTAAATTTTTTATGTGCAACACATCTTTCGAGATGAGATAAAGTATTCATATATATTATATATTTAGAAGAGCAAAGGGAGGGTGCGGCACCATTCTGTCTAGAAGTCTGTAATAAACACAAAGACGTAATTGTCTGGAAAGTTTATGTACAGTACAACATACAACTTTGATTTACATCTTTTACAAAACCATAAAACCACGAAATCAGATTGCTCTATGCTATATCTGAAATACAAGAAAAGTAAAACTAAAAGTTTAAATTTGGATAAAGATTTTTATTCTACACAATATGTATATATCTTTTTAGTTTACATTTTACATTATATTATATAATGCTCAAAGCTGTGGTTACATGTGAATTCCTAAACCTGAAATTATGCTCAAATTTGAGATACAAATAATAAATAATAATAATAAAAACTATTTTTCACTGATAGATTTCTTTGACGGCTGGATTATTGATCACTACGAAAACTACAATTACGTTCACTTGCCTTGTTAACGAACACATCACAGAAACAATTTTCCTCGAGCATGGACGGTTGTGACCCATGTGACCTTCAACCATGAATTAGTTGAGAAACAAAAGACTCTCGATTGCCCTCGAGGAAATATATATATAAAATTATAATCATTTTATTTGATCATAATTCTAACATTCGGAGATATTTTCGAATATATCTTTTTTTAATACTTTATATATTTGATTTGATGATATTATGTTTTTTATAGAAAAACACAACTCAGTTCAATAAATAATAATAATAAAAAAATGGGAATGGATTAAAAAGAGTTATAATATTATGTCACTAAAAAAAAGGAAAAAAAAAGAGTTTATTCTACGTGAATGAATTGCGCAAATAAATTTTAATAAAACTTTTAAACTGACTAAATTTGAGTACTGTTACATTTTATATTATAAAATATAATAATAATAATATATTATATATTATATATATATATATATATATATATATATATATATATATATATATATATATTAATTATATATATATATATATATATATATATATATATATATATATATATATATATATATATATATATATATATATATATATATATATATATATATATATATATATATATATATATATATATATATATATATATATATATATATATGACAATTCAAGCATTAATTATGTATGAAGGAAATTTCAATAAGGGTGAAAAGTTGCATGGCCCGCGCATCACTAATGAGAGAGAGAAGAGAGAGAGAGAGAGAGAGAGAGAGAGAGAGAGAGAGAGAGAGAGAGAGTAGAGAGAGAGAGAAAGTGCGCACTTGGGAGGACAGGATATGATCGAGTAAGAGAGGAGTACTGGGTTCAATCTACGGACAATGAGACCACGTGGTTAACTCTTTTGCATACATTAATGACTGCAGAAATAATATAACTGCGGCTAGCAAATGTGTTCGCATTGTAATCATAATAATATATAATATTGAGTCAATTTATTTCATACTATCATCAATATAATTTTTCAATTCAATTTCAATACATAAAAAATAAAATGAAAGGAAATGCACGCTACATTTAATAAATATATAACTTTACTGTTACATGGTTGATGTAAAAAAGATTGATCCATATAAGTGTAAGGAAAGGAAATTTTAAAAGATAAAGTTTTAAGAATTGCGGAAGTAATATGAAAGGATATTAAAATTAAGAATTGCGCGGGTATAGCGCGCGACTAGGAACTATATTGCGAATAGTTAATTAATTTGATACTTGGCAGGCAGGCAGACGCACGAGGGGCAGGATACATGGAAGGAAGGTCCAGTCTCACGCTGACAAGTTTTTGTACCCGATGATTGTATTGTCTATATCAGCAGCTGCTCCAGACCTGCGATGCATCTCGTTTCTCATCGAACTCGCATCAGTTCAATTTATTGCACCGCCACGTGTGTACTTCACAGACTAGACAGTTATGAATAATTTTTTTATATAGTTTTATATTTTTTGTTATACTGGAAGTTATGGATCTAAAATGTAAAGTCCTCTGTACAAGATAGCCAATATAATTATGATTTATTTATACTAAAATAATTTGCATACCTCAAACAAAGTTTTTTTTCTTTAATAATTTTGAAATTAAAAATTAGAAGTTTCTTATTCTTCTTATAAAGGCCTTATATTGTTATATTAACATTAAACATCATGAAAAAAAAAACTTTTTTTAAATTTATAAGCTTTAATTTTTTGAAATCCAAAATAAAATAGCCATCCATAAATTATTTATAAATTTACTTGGCACATTTAATAATTTTTATACGCACCAGAGGCTTATAAAAATGAAAAATCTTTGTATCTAGTTTTAGTATCAAAGGAGTTGAAGGGAGCAAATTTTCTGCATGAATTCACTCTCACAAGGCTATAAATTTTACGTTAAAAAAAAAAAGCATGCGCATATTCTCCTGCGAGAAGCAATATAATGTAATTTGACACCCACGAAAACACTTTGTAGGGTTGTCATTTAAGATGAGTGCTTCCTGACTTTTGTTTTTAATTTTTTGTTTTAATTTTTTTTTTTTTTTTTTTTTTTTTTTTTTTTTTTTTGTGCATTTAAAAAGTAGAACAAGGTCCTGTAGTTTTGTCAACCACCACGTGTTTAAATAACTTAGTAATGAGGCAGAGTGACTTTATTGCAATTTGTTATGTTACTTTAGAGGCGTGATATAATATAAACTTCAATAAATTACGCTATGAATACAATATTTTGACCATTTATTTTAACTACATAATTTATAAGTAGACAGACATTCATTTTTTATGATCTAATTTAAGAATTTTACTAAAGTTACGAATATGTTAAAATAATCCTCAAAAGTTGAGGGTCTTTATTTAATTACTATAATACTAAACATATAAAAATATTTTTCAACAATTATTTATACTAAACGTAAGATTTTTCTCTAACCTGCAGTGTAGATTGTCTTACTTTATTCACAAAGCATGTAATTAACTATTACTAAGCATTCCAAAAATATATGTATATAACTTGTTACATGCAGCCCACTTTGGGATTTGGGATGCCACTTTTAATATGTATAATGTACAAAACACGAAAGAAAAAAAAAGTTATCAAGCATGTGTTATAAAAAATGGTATCTACTCCAGCTGTTGTTATACAATATAGCTTCCCGGAGCCTGCTTTCATTAATCTCTCTCATTATAATAAAAGTATATACAGAGCATACCATTGTATACATTATATAGTTAGATTTTTACATGGCATTGCAATGAGGCATGTGAATACAAATTATGATTGAGCTCACTCATAACATTTTATATAACTCTTGTACACTTTATCTATATGGGAGAGTGCTTTATAAATTGATCAGTATATAAAATGGACTTATAGCGAAAAAAAAAATTATATAATATATTTATAAAGACCACATGCTTCTTGTCAGTTTATGTGAAAAGTTAATATTAGCCAAAACATCTGCTTATGTGTTGCTGAAAACTGTGGGAAAAATGCAAATATATAAATAAATATGTAAATTTTACATAGTTTTGTTTCCTAGGATTAAAGAAAATTTAACAGACGTCTAAATCAGTCTGGTTTAGTTTTTATTTAGACTTTATTTTTAGCATCGTTATGTTCTATATAGCCCTATTGTTTTTCAAAATCTTAGAGTATAATTTAAATTGTCCATGACAATTATAATAAAAAATTCTAAAAATATTTAATAAAATAGTAATTTATTAAAGTTACGACTCTGTAAATAAGTGAAATCACATACGCTAATTAAGTCATGACTATAGAGACATGAGCTAAGGGTATATTGAACGAAAAATTAATATTTATGTTTGGTAGTATTGTTCACCCAAATTTTTCAAGCATTGTTTAAGTAAATGTAATTTTAAAATAAGACTAATATATTATATAATGTTTTCCTGACACACTCTTTCTATTAATTGAATTTTTTTCCTCATACACTGCTATGTATCCTTATAGCATATCAAACTAATATATTCTTGTTTTATTTCAGATGCAAACCATTTTGTACCACAACTCCAGTGGTTCTGAGGCTTTCACCGGCAAACTTAAGTACAAAGAGGTTCACCGGGCTATCACTCTTCACCCGGTTAAACAGTACAAGCATCTCTACCGGGTGCATAATTATATGAGGGTACGTTATAAGTAGGATCTTCTATCTTCTCAGCAAAATGATATGCGAGTAAAAAATTGTAAATATATAATAACTTCCTCTCTATATTAAGCACACTCTGCGAGAGATAAGCAAATGACAAGAAACAGTTACAGTGATGAACGTAAGAAAAAAAAAATGCCCTGACCTTATAACTAGTTTTTTTAAGACAATTTTGTTGATAGTTCATTGACTCATATATTATAAGCAATATTTGTTTCATAATCAAAATTGATCTTGTTTAATTTTAAAGCAAAGCTGAATGATCTATAAAAAATATGTATACAAAACAAGACACTAATAAATTAATAATATATTTATATAATAATATAAAAGTTGACTATATAAAACTGGCTTGGTATACGTAATAAGGACATGCACGATAGTAATAATAATAATATATAATAAAAATATAGAGTATTATAGTTCTTAAACGAATTGAACTACATTAAACAATTGTAGATTCAAGTATATGTAAGTAATGTATACTATATTATATTATATCAGTCTTTTCATCACATCAATATAAAATTCAGTTGCTTCAGCATCAGTGAATAATATATAATATAATTATTATACCACAGTTTTCCTTACATGGAATGTATATACAATTGTCGCTTTACATTGTAATAATGGTAGAGCACCATACAAACGATATTGCCAGTGTCTAACCACACACCTGTGGGTAAGGTGCATTGTCTACAAACCAGTTTTTGCATCATCATGTATTGCACTTGAATCTCTATACGCTGAAATGCGCAAGAAACAAAAAATATCTTATACAACGGTCTTTCCCTCTCTCTCTCTCTCTCTCTCTCTAGATGGTTTTGATATTATATAACGTTTTACGTTTTTAAAGTGTTTACTTTAGAACTAAAATTCACTGCAATATGCTACACAATTCGAAAGGATAAAAAGTATTGCCAAAAGAAATTACGTTTTTAATAAATTAAATTTGTAAAAATACATAAAATTTTACATAAATCTTTTGAAACTCATACAGTATAAGGCATAATACTTTTGTGGATGTAGTACTTCTACATTTTTTTTTTTTTTTTTTTACTTGAAGGTCTCGCACTTAGTCATTGCACATAATAAAAAAACAACTTACTTTGAAGGTTAAATCACCTAACTTTGTTTAAAAAGCTATTAAAAATATTTAGTCGTCTATTAAAAATAAGAAAGCATTATAATATTTTGATATAAAAAAAACTATTTGAATAAAAGCAAGTAATTTTCATATGGCAAATTTGTATGTTTACTGAAATGTGTGTATTTGATTTGCAGGCACTGAGTATCCAGGACTTACAACATAGAGCCTTGCTACTGCGACGAGACATTAACTCCATGCAAACCTTGATGGGAAAACCTCCCTCGTCAGAACAACAATATCGTGTGGAGAACCTGCTGGGTACGTTAATATTTGGCTGGGATAAAATATTAACAATTTGCCTTATATACAGTGGATGAGATTGCAGTTTAATTATTACATGAATATCTCAGTTTGTATACTGAAGCTTCAATTATTTTCATTCTGCACGTGCATATATATTGATCCGTAAAAAGTTAAAAAGTTTAAAGGCGTAGAACACCTTGAACAAAAAAACTTGCCATAATGCTAACGTACCTAAATTTCAACGTTGATTTGGCCGGAGTCGTTGATTTCTAATTTATTTTTCATTCCCAAAATGGCAAATGCGGGTTTATGACGTGACAGCTCGCCTGTTTCCACGCGCGTGGATTAGTGAACTGTGACGTCACAAACCCGCATAGATGTCATTTTGTGAATACAAAATAAATAAGAAATCAATGACCCCGGCAAAATCAACGTTGATATTCCGGTATGTTATATAGGGTATTAGACATGTTTTTGATCACGGTGTTCTACGCCTTTAACATATAAAATAATTGTATTTTACGAATACGCTTGCGGTCAAAGCATTCTCTTCTTAGATGAGTTAAAAAAAAAATCATATTTGAAATGTCATATTCGCAGTGAATCCTCTAAATATTATGTTCATTAGAATTATACTCTTAAAAAATTCGTTATACTTTTATACATAACTTTTCTAAAATTACGTTTTAAATTAAATCAAATAATTTGAATCAGCATATTGTAAGTTTTCTGTTATAATTTGTAAGAAAAATATCATATATTTTAAAACAGTTTCAGATACAATTAAAGCAATTCAGTGAAAACGTTAAGTAAGTATAGATTCACGTTTTTATCTCTGCATAATAATACTATGCACGTGCACTTCATCTCTTTCAGCTCTATTTACTTTGTTTTAATAATAGTGGGGAAAAAAAAAAAAAAAAAAAAAAAGTATAAATATCATGTTTGTAATACATATAGTTTGCCTAGAAATAGTTCCATGAAAGACAAAAAAAAAAAAACAAAAAAAAAAACATAAGATTCTGCTTACGTAATTTACTCGGGATTATGTCGTAATTGAGTATAATTCAAATTTGCGGAGAACAAAATAAATGCTAAAAATGTTGCTATGTAATTAATGTAATATTTGAGTAGGATATTATGTGCATATATGTGTAAAGTTGAGGCAGGCTTATCTGGACAAATAAATTAAGCCATGCTCAAGCTTGTCTAGAGTATGTATGCATAAAGTCGCGTGGCAAAACGCGTTAATGTTGAATAATAAATAGTCTTCAAACGCGGTGCGTTTTTTTTTTTTTTTTTTTTTTAATTTTTTTTATCAACAAAAGTCGACATATAAGAAATTTATATGGAAATAAACATTGTTACGTCAATGCAGACATATATTAAAATTTGTAATTCACAGAACTTAAAATTTCTTTAATTATTATGACGTATTACCGAAGTCAGAAATTTGTTTAACATAAAAAAAAACAACTAACTTTGTATAGTCTGTTTAAACTAACGAAGGCAACTCCTTACTTTTATAGCTTGCAGGTACACATTTATTTAAGAAAACTTTTGTATTTTATAGTTACGGGCTTTAATTACAAGGTTCTTAGTGTAGACTCTATGGTTTGAGTTTAAAATTCTACGCATATTTACATAAAATTTGAATAATGATTATACAAGGGAGTTAAATGATGATTTTTCTAAACATGTTTTAAAGTTTATAGTGGGTTACAGGACTTGCCCCGAGTCTCCACAAGTACCGCGCGAGACGACATCAACATTTGCTCACCTGGGAGTTCTTCACTCATGCTCTGTATTCCGCCACCAACGCAAACCCTCGTCGTCGTATCGAGTCTGCGTTGCGAGAGGGGCTCGATGACGTCATCAGAGAGGTGAAAAATAAAATGTTCTCATACAACGTGCATTTGTCAAAGATAATAATCTGTACTGAAATTTATTTCATATCAAGAAAATCTAAGTTTAAAAAGTTATCACCTTTCGATGAAAAAGTTTTTTATATTGATGCAATAAAATAGTCATATTAATATGCAGTTTTAAAAGCTTCTTACTTGTTAAATAATTGATTGCTTTTATTTTTTAAATGATTAATCTGTTTAAGTTATCAAAAACTTATGTTTATTTATTTTCCTGTAGTTTAGAAATGATTCAGATTTTATTTACTTATATATTTGTGACATTTCTCAGGTGATGGAGATGACAAATGCGTACTCGCGACAAAGAGGTCGTATTCTTGACTTCAAGGAGGTGCTATACGGCTATCACCGCGTCAACCCGCTGGCCGGCCAGGAGTTGGTGCTCGACATGCAGCTCGTGTACCGCAAGTACCGTGGCAGGAAGATGACCATTCCTGTGCGCAGACATTCGTATCTACAACGCGCATTTGTAGGTCTTGAGGTCAGAGAAACTAGTGATGGTCTACCAGTTGACCCTTCAAGTCAGGTGAGAAAATTATTAGGAGAATTTTGTTCCAACGCCATATGTATGATTTATTGTGTTTTATCTTCAAATTACTTGAAATACGTAGCATTGCATGCAATCTCATAATCAACTTCCAGTTCAATCAATGTCAGAGAGTTTTGTTTGTTTCAAAACGCCTCTTTTTTATATTTAATTAAATGGCAAAGATGTTAAAATAACAAAATTACCTTCTGTTCTTATCTCCGCTGATCTATATATTGAAAGTAATATAAAGGGCTATTTTCTTATATTTAAATTTACATGGTATTAAGATGAAATTATCGTTACAGGAATCACGTAACCGACGCGCCGTTACAGATGACTTAATGGGCGGTGTTCTCGGTCCCGCTGCTGGGCTAGTGCGCAGACCCGAGCCTCGAGTTAAGCGCAATCCCGCGCGAGACAAGCTCATCACATTCTTGGTGCCTCTGTCAGGACGTCTCACCACCTTCAAACGTTTTGCCGCGCTGTATGAAGAGGTATATGCCTTATTAGCACATCACTAATTAATGTGTTTTTGGTTTTACTCACTGACCAGTGGTGTGTATTTAGCAACTAGTATTTTACACAATTACAAAGACCTAGTTTTCTCTAATCAATGCTTATGGAGATTTTAAAACATGCATGCATATTATAATATACATTTAGATATAAAATTCGTCTCACTATTATTGTTATAAAGAGCTCTAGGCAAATTAAGTATTTATTAATTTATATGTACACAATATGTATAGTTCCTCCATCAAGGTCATTTTAATTATAATTACACATTAATACATAATGCATCAAGCTGTGATGTTTTTATAGTTACAAAGCCTACAGTTAAACATCGTAATACACGTTCATATTTAAATTTAGCCATAATTGCTAAAAAAAAAATTTGACATATATAATCATGCATTTTTTTTTTAATGCTGTCCTGGAGAGAAAGAAATATTCATCATTATGCTTGTTGTTTATTACATGCGGTGAAAAATTGCTTTAAATTAATTTTACTAGCTTATACTTTCCCTCATTAAGCGTTGGTGTGCAGGTGTGTCTTCAAGGCGGTCAACTGACATCCCTGGTGCTCGTGCTGTTTCCTAGTGACGACGTGGCTGACACTGTGGCCGTGGTCACCAACATGCAGAAAATGTACCCACACGCATCGCTCTCCGTGTTGCCTGTCTTCGTACCCTTTGCACGGGGACTCGCACTTCAGCTCGGCGCCGCGCATGTACAGGTATGTAAATATCTCGTCCTAATGATTTTTTATAAAACTATCTCAAGTGTAATTAGATGCTTATTTACATCCTGGAAAAAAAAACAGCAAAATTTTCTGAATGTAGTTTCAAAATACGTCATATATAGATAGTATGAATTATATATTTTATTTACTTAAAGCCATAGACCACATAAAACAACGTGAGCTTTTTAATGAATAAACACAAAATGGGATCTTCAAAATTAATGACAATTTTTACCAGAATGTTAATGTAGCCCCACAAGAGAGCATGAAAAAAAACTGTAAAGTATGCAATTTGCGTGAAAATTCATGTTTATGATGTCAGAAACATGCAAAAATTAGTATGAAAATGTTGTGCGGGTTGCATAAATCGAATTTTCTGATCACTGCTATACGGTGCTACAGTTGGGTTTTGAGACAAACTAAAGTTATTTATGTAATGTAAGTCCCATCAAATGTTTTGTAATATAAATGCTTATGTTTTTCTCTGGTCTATTCCTTTAAGTGTATGTATAAAATAAAAACTAAAATAATAGTAATACCTACATACTAAAAATATACTTTGTCTCAGCTTCCACTTAACAAGCAAAAAATTCGTGTTCGATTCCGAACGTGGGTTAATCACATGTGTTATGGTTCGAGAAAGTCACGGTGCATTCAGGAGATATTTGCATGTGTGCAGAGGTGATCAATCCTGCTCCTCAAGCAAAAAAAGCAAATAACTGGCGGGTTAGAATCATGGTTCCGTCTAAGGATCGTGACGATGTTGTATGTGAGGAGTCTGCAAACACTAATTGATATAGCCATGCTAGAGGAAGTCAGTGGCTGTAACCATAAGCAAAATAATAATGAAATAAATAAATAGGAAAAAAGTATATAGCATCGAGGGGAGGAGACTAAAAAAATTACGGCGCCTTGCAGTATATGCAACTTATTATGCTTCAACGTTGAGTTGGTTGCCTACTTTTCAGGCGATATAAGTTACATGTTTAATTATCTTATTTATCTATTATTTTTTGTTACTTTATTTTTTATTATTATTTTATCTAGTTATATATTCATTTATCTTTTACTTACAGGCGCAGAATCCAGACTCCATTTTATTCTTCATAGACGTGGACGTAGTTTTCACAGTTGCATCTCTTCAACGTGTAAGATTAAACACAATTCTTGGTCGACAAGCATATTACCCCATTGTATTTAGTGAATTTGACCCTGGAGTAGTGTACGGAAACGGTACAATCTCGGCTCCTAACCACTTCCTTATCTCCGACGACACTGGGTATTGGAGAAACTATGGTTTTGGTATTGCAAGTGTTTATCCCTCCGATTTGAACACCGCGGGAGGATTTGATACTGCAATCAGGGGCTGGGGTAAAGAGGACGTGGACTTATACGATAAATTCGTGCGTAGTAACGTAACCGTGTTTCGTGCAGCTGACCCTGGCCTCGTGCACGTGTTCCACATCGTAGAATGTGATTCATCACTGGATGCTCCGCAGCTTGCAATGTGTCACGGGACAAGAGCGAACACTTATGCTGGAGTCTCTCAGTTGACAAGAATTGTAGATAAAGACCCTAAAATCTTGCAATACGCGAGAGAAAATAATAAAGGCAAATCTTGACCATGAGATTATAAGTGATATTATTAAGTAAATCATTGTTATTATTTTATTTCAACTTTTAGTTAAATTATTATCAATTATTTTTAATAGTTTATTCATTATTTCTGCAAAATGTATCCCTTGAAAATTTTGGAAATAATTTATTTCTAAAATAAAGTGCGGCCATAAAAAGCAAAACATTTTCCAGGTTTAAATGTGTTACGATTGTAATATAATGTTTTGATTTCCAGGCTTTCTATGCGAGTTTCAGAATAATTATACATATATAAGAACGGTGTAATTATAATACAGTATGCTTTTTTCTCATAAGTCCAATTATGAATTCGTATTTTTATAATCCTAAACTCTTATGTTTATAAAGTATGGTAGAAAAGTCTATAGCATGTACATTTTTAACAAACTAATTTTTTTTGTCTCATATGATGTGTGTATTGAAAATTTCTTTATTGCTTTCTTTATATATATATATATATATATATATATATATATATATATATATATATATATATCCATTATGAATCTCTCATTTTAACTCGTAAGATACTGTGCAATTAAATTTTAAACAACAACGTGCAAGTATGTCTTCCATAAATATTTTATCTGCATTTATTTTGATATCTTATAGTAATCACTTAATCACATAGTATTTGTTTTTATAATATCACGTTCCTTTGATTTCTATTGGTAAATTAAAATACCTAGAATATACAATGATTTACTATTTATTGTTAAGTCAAATATATATATACATATATAATCTTGCCTTGTATGCAATTATATAATTTAAATGTTAACTTTGTTATTGTTTTTTCTTTGCGAAGTGGTTAATTAACACAATAAAGGGCTGTGACCAAAGATTCAGTGACCACAACTGTAACTGTTTTAAAAGTGCATTTTATTAATTTATGGTGCCAATTTTTAATTATAAACAGCGTTTTTATTCTTCTTGGACATTACACATATCCTGCTCTCTTTTATTTATGTGGTATTTTTATGAAGATAATTTTATTAATAAGCCACAAAGACTATACTACAAAAGAAAAAAGTGTAATTTTAAATGTTCTTCTCCTGTGATTTTTATATGCAATTTTTGCTCAAAATAGCAAAATTTTGCATTAAAGTGTGCCAGATTTTTTTTTTCGTCCTTATATTGTCACGTAGACTAAATAATAATAAAGACAAAAGGTGTGAATCTATAATTATAACTTGTCCACGTGACCGCGTCTTAGGAGAATTCAATTCAGTCCAAGTGGTTTTATGGAGCGTGGCAGAACTGCGAAATATCAATTTTGTGATGTGTATTCCAGAATATTTTTAATAAAAAATATTGTATCCTTAAATTTTAAAGTGTTTTCTTTTCGGCGATTACTGTTAATTTAATTATTAT
Organism: Ecdyonurus torrentis; assembly: GCA_949318235.1. Taxonomy (NCBI): domain Eukaryota; kingdom Metazoa; phylum Arthropoda; class Insecta; order Ephemeroptera; family Heptageniidae; genus Ecdyonurus; species Ecdyonurus torrentis. Next base: position 8,094,143 of record OX439131.1, on the reverse strand, counting down.
AATGTTACAAAAAAAAAAAAAAAAAAAAAAAAAGATTTTGATATTTTATTCAGAACTTTTTGTACGAAAAAGGTTATTTTCAAAAACTCTATACATATAGTACTGTATTTAGCTATAAACATCCTACTAAAATAATTTTAAATTGTTTAAAGTTAAGGTGAATTCAACATTTCTTTCTTTCATTCATTTCTTCAATCGTATACTGTACACATTCTTATTATTATCCATTATAATTATTGTATCCTTCAATTAAGTTTAATGGAGCACCAAAATGAAAAGGTTGAAACACTTCGACACTAGAAACACTCACAAATGAGTGCTACAAGTAAACTGTACAATTTTTTTTTTTTTCATTAAACAATAAATAAATTGGGGGGGGGGGGGGTGGAATCATTAATCATATAAATTAACTTTTCATAACTATCGTGTAAAATAAAAGTACATGTGACTCAATTAACTATACTCTATACTATAAGAAACATGCGAGATCTGATTTATTCATGAGAGCATTTTCTGTAGATTTAAAAAAAAAAATTAATATTAATTAGCTGACGTGAGTGCGTCTCGTAAAGAACTAAAATGAGAAAGTGCGGTAGTGTAAAATAAATCGTATACACATAAAAGAGAATGAAAAAAAAAATCAGGTTTTGTTACATAAAAATTCTCATTATTTCTATATGAATAATGCCCTCCTGTTGTGTATGCAACTTTTTTTAAATTGCGGTTAAGATATAATAATAATTGTTGATTACCATAAACCGTGGCTGTGGTTGAGTATATCAGGAAAAAAATTTACACTTCCATTTATACACAATGCTTGAAGCCTCCCCTTAGACTACAGTTAAAACTTTCCCTTTCTCTTATAATTACATATTTGTGCTATGAGGTGATTTTTTTAACACTTATGATGTATTACGTATTTTAGAAAAAAAAATCATAATAATAAAAAATCAATTATAAATATTTTGAACGCAAATTTTCAAACGTTAAATTTTTCAGTGTTAGTATTACTGTATATTATATACATTTCTTTTCCCTCTTCTTAGAATTGAATATTAACTCTTATAAGGAAGCTATATGAGATTTTTATCATTATTATTATTAAACTAAAATGAAGCATCCTTCCATCATTTTTTTTTCTCTCTTTTTTCATTTAAACGATGTATGAAACTTAAATCATGTTGAAATTTAAAAGTGAAAATTTAAAATACCTAATGACTTTTTATTTCTCTTGTATGCTTCCTAGTATAATCAAAGAAAAAAAATCTAACAATTTTTTTTTATTTTATTATTTTTTTTTGTTACAAAAATTTAATTTAAAAGAGGTGCCTGATTATGGTACGCATGTTACGCAAATTAATAAGCAAAATGTTAATTAAAAAGTACAGGTAGCGTGAATTTTTTTGCATAAGACTATATGACAACTGTTTCTTTGCTTGGAGTAATAGAAGCATAAAGAGGGGAAAAAGTCACTATTTTAAATGTCATCTTTCGTTAATTTATCACTTTTTAATAGTTCATATTTGTGCTACTTTTTAATTTTTTTTAATATACATGAATGTTAAAAAGTTATGGCAGAAAAGGTGATTAGTAATTTGAGAGATTTGACCTGATAGCTTTATAACGTCTCAAATTACTATACTAGTCAACTAATTATTTAGTTATATATTTGATGTTAATGAGGTAATGTGTTGTTCGTGCAAATAGTGAAAGCAGAGTATAATATATTAGTATTAAAACAAAAATAAGAAGATGGTGTATTTTATGATTCAATATTTTTATTATAAAAGTTAGGAAGAAAAAAATATACACAGCAGCATCATAGGAAAGACAAAGATTTACAAATAGAGAAATGTAATTATTACATATAAACATGTGACTCGCATACTTCCTTGCAATGTTGTTTGCTTGCAAGAAAAAAAATATAACACAATAAAAATAATTATTTATCTTAAATTAATGACCCGTTTGGTTGATTTATATTTTTTCTTGGAACTTATTGAGGAATATACTTGTGGTGGGGGGGAAAGTTCCAAGAATTTTTTTTTTATACATTTATTTTTTCTATATTTAGAAGGGGGCTCCGTATGAGTTGGAGGGTGCTGAGGGTGCAGAGTAGCTGGTGGCTGGTCCGCGTCCATATCCTCCCTGAGCGACTGGGATGGGTTGTCCTTGGTGGGTGGACTGGAATTGAGCGACTTGGATGGCTTGCTTGATACCCTGGAGGGTTACATCAACAACGCGGCCGGGGGGAACTCCGTATTCAGAGGTGACTCCACCGGTACCACCGCTAGCTTCGCTACGGAGGATGATTTGACGCACTTGTTCGAGGATTTGAGGATCAATGGTCTGTCCCTCGTTGGAGCTGAAGCCACCACCGCCGCCGGAGCTGAATCCACCTCCACCACCGGAACTGAAGCCTCCACCTGAGCTGAAGCTTCCTCCGGAGCTGAAGCTACCACCTCCGAATCCTGCACCTCCACTTGGCCTGTTGTAGTTATAGCCAGAGGGAGGTTCGGCGAAGGCAACGGCGAGAACGCCAGCGAATACACACTGAAACATATTAAGGGACAATTTAGTATGAACATGCGTGATGTACCGTCATGCGTTATTATGCACAATATTTTGTTAAACAATAGTTAACAATGTAAGTTTAAATAATTTGATTTGATATCTCTTTTAAATTTAAAATAATAGTAAACAATGGGTTAAACTATTGAGTTTTGTACGCAAAAGAAGAAAACAATGATATAAAATTATTTTCCTCTATATAATCACAAAACGTCATTAAAATTTTGTAAAAATTTGTTATAAAATTATAAACAGCAGCAATCACAAAATACACAGCAGTTTAATGTAGAAAATTTCAAAAATATAATGTAGCACTTTTAAAAAAGTTGAATTTTAAAATAAAAATATATTTTCACTGGTTTCACTGTTAAAAAATCCACTGGCTTATGTATATTTTTTGTTCACTTATTTTCTTCTTGCTAAAATATGAAGCTGGGCTTACCAGAGCAAAGGAATTCATGTTGAATCAGCTAAGACAGCAAGAGTCGAACTGTGGTGTTTACCTCCACACTCGCGACTTTATACGCGGCGAGTTTCATGACGTCACATGGAGAGAGGTCCCAGAGAGCGAACGGCAGCTTCCCTCCTCGAAAACCCACCATCGTGCGTCGGAGGAGCAAAGAAAGAATTAAAAAAAAAAAAAAAAAAGATGAAGGTGGGGAGTTGAAAGAAAAAGTGGCACTGCTGGAAAGTGGGCTCTTGCCCTCTCGTCTGTCTGGTGTGGGAAAAAGAAAGGGTTAATGTGTACATCATCGCATATTATGAGAGTAAGCTTGTGTGATATACCGATGAACAAGACCTATTTCTTTACATAGACGTGAATAGACCCCCTGAGAACTTTTTTTTTTTTTTTTTTAATTTTAATAAATAACAAATTTAGTAATATTATACTGGAAATTTCTTGTCACATAGAAAAAATATTTTTCAAATCTTCTGTATTAATGACAATGTATATAAAATTTGTTGTTTGGTATTACTTTGACAAAGATTAATATTTCCTATGATACATATATTATTTTATTAAAACATATAAAGTATCAGAGATGGCAATAGGATATTTTGTTCATGTCATAAATATTTAATAAATTTGTGGACAAGGTTTTGTTAAAAAGAACTGCCAAACCCTAACAATGCTTTTTAATAAAATAAAATATTATTGAGAAAAATATTAATTTTTAAACCTCTTGTAAGCATATTCTAATAGACATATTAGGTTAGATTTTTATTGGAATATTAAAGCGTACGTTCATCAGTGAAAGTGATTTATATAAAAAGATTTATTTGTTTATTTATTTATTCGAATGTTTCGATATTATTTATATAATAATACAGACAGAACTCCCAATAAATAATGTGTATATATTGATTTCTATATTGTATAGGAAATAAGTACTTGCAGTCTAAAACTTAAAGTTTGCTATACATTTTCCTGTTTCATATAATAAATTGCAGCATTATTAATATAAAAGTTTTTAGAAAAAAGTGCATGCTTTGTAATAATTCTCCCATGTATAACTTATGTAATATTTTTTTCGTACTAAAATATGCTCTTTATTTTTTGTTTTCTTTACAATAAAAATTACAATAAAAATTATAATAATTAAAACAAACGTAAGAAAAAAAAAGTGAATAGTTTAAAATATATAAGTTATAAATTAAAAAAAAAATCCTTTATATTTAATTTCTTAATTTACACAACTTATAATAACACTTTCCCTTCTATTTACTCGCGGACAAGAAAGAATGTGCCTTCTTGACACATAAATTTCATTTGCATGATGAACTCGCACCATGCCATGGAAAAATAAAAATCTGCAGACCATTGTTGACCGAGCTATAAAATTTTAATTATTGTTGCACTTTTAACATGAGAATAATTTATATAACTTACTCACGGAAGAAAAAATAATAATAATAAAAACTATTGTTTTTGATAATATTCTATGTTAGAATATGATGTGTTATTTCATGTTATATTTTTAAGCTGAAAATTGTATGCAGTTTTTATCTTAAAAAAAATAAAAACACATACATATAATGAAGCTCATTATTATAAATTATGAATGATAATAGTTTCATAATTTTACACAAGGAAAGAAAGTATAAAGTCAGAAAAAATGGATGATACGATCTAGACGCACAGACAAGACAAAAAAAACACTCATAAATTATTTTTATTGTTCAAGAAAAATGTTACTGCATAAAAAGGATGCATATTATTTTCATCCAAGCTTATTACACAAAAAAAAAACTCCCTAATTCATAAATTTTCATAATATTTTATAACTTTATGATGTAATAAGAAACTGCGACCATTTTTTTTTGTTATAATAAAAATATGAATATATTCATAAATTATAACTTTTAAATATTTTAATCCTTCATCTTTTTTTTTTTTTTTTTTTTTTTTTTTTTGCTTCTTTTGTTTAATAAAAGAAGAATCCCTAAGAAAGAGGTTAAGATTTAAAACCTTGATGTCCTCAAACTATTGTATGTACCATCCCAATAATATTCTGCGACTTATGTCATCATTGCACATAACAAACATTTCTTCACTTCAAGGATGAATTATTATAAAATTTAAAAAAAAAAGATGAATTGTATTTTTTCTTCAAAAAAAGGTATTTTATTTTTATTTTATTGTATGGTCTTATTGGGGTCATATATGAGAGAAAACTATTAACTGCAACACTTCATTTTTTTATTTTTATAACTATTATTTTAAATACATAAATTTAACTCTCCATATGATGACCCGTAAGATTGACCTTGATGTAAATAAATTGATCATTTGAGATGACCACTTTATTCTCCACACTTCATATATTAACATGGGAAGAAATATAATATTTATGTATCACCTACAGCTGCAAAGTATAATTATATTTATACGTTTTCCATTCACTTATACACGCCGCTGTTCATATAAATACAAGCGAGGACCATGGTGTGTGTAGTCTTCATAACTCGCCAGGCAAGTTACCTAATTTGTCTAGCATAGTACGTTATTAATGTCAGAAGAGAACAAAATTTACCTCCTCTAAAATATAAATGATATCTTCAATAATTTAATTCACTATTTATAATGTATATATTTTACATAAATAAAAATTGCTAAAAAAAATAATAACTTTGAAATTATATTCAATTGAAAAGGGGAATTTACCATATTTATTTATTCATATATTGGGAAAAAAATATTGAAAAAAAGTTGAATAAAAATATGTTATTTTACTTTTAAATTGAATATTTACTTTATGATATTTGTCTACATAATTTTTTCTTTCTTTTTTGAATTTATAGTTTATATTTTTAATGACTTGTTTTTTTATCAAATTATTTATTTTTTAATTCCAATTAAAATTAAAAGTGTGATTTTTATAATGAATGTCAAGTCTTGTAATTATAAAACGTTATAAAATCTATATCGCAATATGTACATATAATTAGAAGAAAACTTCAATTTATTGGTGTCTTTTTACTAAAACAAACTGCGTAATTAACACTTAACGATAATTTTGAACGTCTAATTGAAATATTAAGGTTGGTTATCAATTATCAAGTACTGATATCTCGCCAATTGAACGGTCACAGAATACAAAATTTACATGATGGCGAAGTAAGTTGCTGAAAAGTTTATTTGCGACAGGTACATGCAAACAAGACCAAATATTCAAGTTATTTCAATTTTAATGCAACATTAATGGGAAACTCTTAATTTTAAGGCTGATTTTTCGAGTTTTTTTTTTTTTGTTTTTTAATGAATTAAATATTTTTAAAATATCAGGGTTTTTTTCTGGATATAAATTGCTAAGAAAGAATTATTGTAAAAATCAGGTTCACCATTTGACTAATGGTGGCTGGTGGCCCTTAAAGTCAGTAACCTACTACTATAAACAAAATTATTCCTAAATAGCTCTCATTATATTCATTATCCTTAAAATTCTGCAAAAAAACAAAAACAAAAACAAAAAAACAAAAAAATCTATTTTACTTTTTATTACCACCCTCCATTAATTACTGACGGTATATTTCTGCACAAAATTTAACCTTATTATATTTTATATTAGAAAAATTTGCTTGGTTTTCGGATAGTTTACTTGGCAATTTGGCAATTTAATTAACATAAATAATTAAAATTTCACTTATTTTGATTTTATAGCCAGTTTTTCCACTTAACTCGCGCGATGATGAGCCTGATTGAAGATGACTATGGTCAATAGATATTACAAAAAAAAAAAAAAAAAAAAAAAAAAAAATGAATATTCAACGTAGCGAAAGTTACAATAATAGCCCTTCCTTAGAGTTGCGATAATTTATACCTCATATACATCAAATTTGCAAGATTATAAGAAATTAACGATCATCTCGTATAAATAGCAATTCAATAATATTACGTAAACTTTAAATTATACTGAAAGTTTAATTTTTAGTGTCAAAATTAGAATTTTTATTATTTTCTTCAAAAACATTTTACTATTTGTTCAATATAATTGGACAAGGCCTTATCCTTGTACCCACTCCTAAAGTAAGTTTAAACTTTGCAAATATAGCTAAATAAATAACATTAGGAAAAAATGTTTAAAATTAAGAAATTTTGAATACAATGTATCCAGAGTGTCCAATACTTAGCATACTGTACAATGTACATTGCTAAACTATATAAAGGTCAAATATTCATGAAGGGAAGGGAAGGCTATTCCGTAGAATAGAATTACGAGCGAGATGATATAATTTTACTGACATCAAAATGTGTCGAAAATATTTTTATTGCGTTTAAAAAAATATTTAGTTCACCGTATAATTACAATTTTAATTACAGCTTTTTAATTGTACGTATAGTTGAAATAATTAATGTTTTCAAATGATATTTTATGAAATACATACGCGTAAAATAAATATTATAAATTTAAATTATTCATTTATTTTATATTAATATTTAACATAAATTATTATATATTTAATTTGACAGTATTAAAATGTTCTAAATTCAATAGATAATTTAAAAACTTTGTATGTATGTAGGGTATATATAATTTATTTGGAAAACATAATTATACAGTAAATATTTTGATGTTAGTTATTATGACATACACAATTTTTATTTCTCATAACTATAAGATCGTAAGAAGAAAAAAAAAGTAACTTTATTGACCCCATGGAATATGGAACATACGTGATCTAACAAGATAAAAAAATTAAAGTAATTTTAAATTCATCAAGGACTAAAAAGTTGAAATGTCATACAAGCATGCCGCATCACTCTCTCTTTGTCCGCGTAGCGTATTGTTAAACTTTAAATGTTTAATTATTATTAAAGAGCCGAGCAAGTATGAGTATAACAAAAAATGGTTAGCAAAAATACAATTATGTTACTAAAATATATATATATATTTTTTTAATAAAAATTACTAAGATTAAGTGAGGTAATAAAGGAATTTCCATACGGCTTCAAAACATGAGATCTAATCTTTATTTAATTTATTAAATAATTTGCGAGTTGTAAAATAGCTTTTTATAATCATTCAAAATATGTTTTTGTTAAATGATATTTAATTTATTTAAAAATTTAGAAATATTTAGGTTTCTCATATTATATAATTAGCAAAAAAAAAATTGATTGCTCAAAAAGATTAGAAAATATAACACAATTTTATATACATTATTATCCTTATATTTGAGTGGTTTTTAGGTTTTTTTTTGTTGTGATAAGAAAAGCTCTCATGATCATGTATGAGTTCATATACTTTGTGTTACTTTCAGCAAAAACTGCCATGTACTATCTATAGTACAGTGCTCTACAGCACCGTGAAAGTACACATAACTGTAGTAAATCACTGCAGTATACTTATTGCAATAATGTAGATTTTATTTATACATTTCACATCATAATATAGCTTAACCTCTTCCAGTAATTGTGCTCATCAATTTTGTGGGTTAGAGGTAAAATATTTGAATAAATAAATAAATAAATAAATAAATAAATAAATAAATAAATAAATAAATAAATAAATAAATAAATAAATAAATAAATAAATAAATAAATAAATAAATAAATAAATAAATAAATAAATAAATAAATTTGTACTATATTGCCTGTTAAAAACCAATGTAATTTTGGTCGTGAACTATGAGTAACCTTTGCATGGGTCACCTTACAGGTCTCAAGAAAAAGTAAAAACTCCCATGGAGATCGGCGAATTTCAATGAGGTCGTAGATTGGAGAGAGAGAGAGAGAGAGAGAGAGAGGTCCATTCCTGCATGAACCATAAAAATTTAAAACGCTCCTTGAAGGTAGAAATACTGCATGTTCTCATCTTAATTACACATAATATTATTCACCTTTCTTATTAGCCATGGGTGTAACATTTATTTTTATTCATAAAATTTCAAGTCATAAATAATTAAAGAAAAAATCATTGAAATATCACGTTTTATTCACAAAAAAGAACAATTATAATACAGTATAAGTAGATTTACAATAAAATGAATTTTGACAGAACAGGAAATTAACTGAAGTACAAAAAAATAAAAATAAGCACGATATTTCGTGTTTTTAACAGATGCATTGTATATAGAATTTGATCTTCAGTTTTAATTGAGGATTTTAGAAACCCACGCGATATATCACCCAAGGAGAAAGCCATGCAACAAAGATCGATCTCTGTGATAACAATGTCTTACCTCTTTGAAAAAAAATAATAATAATTGATAAATTCTCATGTTGTTATATATTATTGAGAGTAGTCGTTCAAATGAAATGTTAAATGGGAAAACACGCTCAAAAATTTCTTTTCTTTAAAAAAAAAAAAAAAAAAAAAAAAACTTCAGGGCAGATTTGATTGTTCTTATTCAAAAAAACTTTAATTTCTGGCAAATTATAAAGTATTTTTACCACAATTACAAAATTACACAGAGCTTTGTTTTACAATTATATGCTTTTGTCACTACAATTATTTTACTTTTTAGAAGTTTTTATCTTTCAATTAAACATTTATATTTTAAACGAAGTAACTTAAATTTACAACAACAAAAAAATTCTCATTAAGATAAAATTTCCATGTTGACACAAATTATTTTACAAAAATATAATTAAAAAAAAAAAATCTTTCTTTCATTTAAATTTCTAAGTATAAATATAAATATCTTATTATTTTTTTCCCAGAGATTTGAACGCGCGAGAAGAGTAGATAATGCACTTCCGTGACATCGAGTTTCACCTTTGTGTAAAATGTTTGTATATTGGTCTTGTGTCACAAGATCACATCAGAGAAGAAAAAAAAAATAACCGTGACTTGAAACCAATTGTTAATGTGTGTTGCATGAGAATTTATTTTAATTATTCTAATTAAAAAAAAAATCAGGTAAGGAGGTAGAACAAAAAACGAATAATTTCACACTCATTTTTACGCTACAATTTATTTATTAGTTTTATTTATTACATTAACCATGACCCTGAGTATAATTGTTAATTGTTGAAAGTTTCATTGTTGAATCTTCAACAACACAAATAATGTACTTTCATTTTAGAGATACAAAATGTACATTATTATTATTTATTATAATATTATACTTTTATGAATCATGCTTTAATTTATGTATTTTACCCATTTTAAGTGTTTTAATGCAATTAACATTATTTATAATGTTGAGTGAAGCTAAATTTAAATTTAAAAAAATGTGTTACTTAATGTTAAAAGCTTAATTTAGATAAAATTATAAAGCTACAGGAATAATTTTAAAATTAAAAAATATATAATGACAGTGATTTGCGATATATATACAGTAACGTTGAAATGTTAAAAAAATAAAGTATGCCTCTAGCTTTTTGTTCCATCTTTTTGTATTGTTACTTTCACCATATCAACATGAATAAGAAGAGCTACTATTGAAAATTATTCTTATGTATGCAGACGAGATAAACACTTATAAATATAGTTATTGCTGCCATCCATGGCGGGTGACACAGTTCATAATATACATGGGGGCGGATTATGTAATATCAAATTATTATTATTATTTGTTTGCCAAAAAAAAAATAATAATAATAAGTATAATCTGGAACACACGTTTGAATGAAGCAATCGAAATACATATAACATCAAAGATAATACGTAAATATACCGTTAAATCGTACATATGTTCTTTTTAAGAATACCAAATAAGTTCACCAAAATTCTACTTTAAACACATTGCAAATATATGATAAAGGTGTGTATAAGGATATTTTATATAAAATTTATTGCGTGACTGGATATTTTGATAATGTTTTCAAAAACAAACGTGAACCATGCCATTGATCAGTTTAAGATATATTTCTACTTATATATTTTTTTCACACGCAACTATTTTTCTAATTTGATGAAGCGTGAATCGTTATTGTTTTTTTGAAAATTAAAACTTTCCGTTTTCTTTCGTTGTTTAAAACGCCCATCAGCATGATACTTTAAATAAATTTAAACCTAAATGGCATAATTTTTTTAATTTACAGTTTATTGTAAAATTAGTAAAGAAGTGTTAAAAAATTCAACTGATAGTGCACTTTTTTTAAAAATATATATATAGGCCTATGTATGCTTTTAGATATTAAAAAATAATAATGAATGAAAGCTTTATGCTTATGTATGCAAGTACAAGTATAGGCATATTCATAAAGGTCGAGGAGTCGAGGGCGATGTTTTTATAGGCAGTTTTATATTCTTGTAATAAATATTTAATAGAACATATAAATATAGAAAGGTATATATATACGTTATGTATATTCTGCTACGTTTATTATTATATAACATAGAATTTCACTGTATGTATGTGGCATATAGCATTAAATATAATTAAAAATTTAGCAATATTTCAGTAAACTGGTTAGTTGAAATTCTATAAAGTCATCTCATTTGCTTGTGTTAGCAATGAGCTTTTTGCACGGACAAAATATAAAAATTATACTTACAAGTGGAATTTAAAATAATAAAAAAAAAAAAACAAAAAAAAAACTCCCTGATAAAAAAGGATAATGTAATAATAAAAATATATTATCTATTCGAGCCTGAACATCTTATACTTTATATTATATAGCTTTACAATACAATGGATAAAAATGTTTTACATTATCATAAAATTTATTTTGTAAAAAGAAAAGTTTATTCTTCCTTTGACACCTCAAAAATTGTAAAACATTTTATGTCATTAAGTGATAGGTGCGTGAGCAAGTTACACAAGCGAAGTATAATGTTGAGGAAGGTCAGCACTTTGTGATACATTTTTATTTCCTGTTGTTTCTTTCCGAATTAGCAAACAACTCACGATACGCACCTTACTGGTGTATACTATATTCTTACATTTTTTTTTCTTTAATATTTAAATTTAAGTTTCTTTAAAACAAAGTAATATGCAACTTTTATAATTATTTAATACGGAAAACAAAATAATCTTTCATAAAATGTTTCCTATTGTGTTGTACAACAAAAATGTTAACTTTTTAAGACAACATATGATTATATCATTAAATTACATATTTTTATGTAGAATGTTTAAAAAAAAAAATCCTTTGTATAAATATACAGGAAAAAAAGTATATAATTTGATAGTAATTTTACTAATGTTTGTTTCTCGTGATATGGAAAACAATTTATACGTGTATATTTTACTGGCTTTCTTTCTCAAAGAATAATATTCAGAAGTGGTTATGACGTCACCGGTGCTCACGCTAGCTAGGGGTCTCGAGAACGTCTAAAAGTGTCGTGCGCATGAGCATGAGGGCCACCGCTAGATAGATGCGCACAGATCAACTTTCACTGGTCGAAGTTCCTCCTCTCCCATATAACATCCATATAGTCATTCTCATCACGAATCAGCGGCCTCTCTCATATTTATACGTAAGTCTTTAATTAAGCGTAAAAAACAACACTAAAAAAGATGAAATGGAAAGTGTTAAGTAAGTTTTCTGTCACTCTTTAATGGGACAACTAAATAATAATATTATAAAATTTGATGTTTTATTTTTTAATATATAATATAGTCAAATAAGCTATACAATAGCAATTATGTAATTGACTATAAAACAAAACATGTAATTATAGACAAAAGAAAATTGATTAAGTTGTTATTTGATTTATGAAAGTTAATAAATTAATGTTTACCAACCAATAAAAAAAAATACAATGTCTTATTTCAAAATTGTTTAAATACTATATAACACTTAAGGTAATGTTATTTCGAAAGAATATTTATAGTAAAATATAAAGCTTTGACATTTTTATAGTGCGTGCAAAATCGTATCATAAAATAATAATAATTAAACTTGACACATAAAATTTAATAAAAGCAGAGAGATAACAAGATAATTGTAGGAGAAATCTCTAAAAATAACATCACAGAAAAATATAATATATATTTTAAGTAGCATCATGACAGTGCAATATTATATTGTATAGTATATATACACATGCAATTTGGCTATTTATTATTACATTATTATTTTGTTTATTCATAATTTTTTATCATTTTAATTTATATTCATAGTACACAAGGAAAATTTAAAATGTTATTCTTTACATCAGCTGATTTTTTAACTTTTTTTTTTTTTTTTTTACAAGAACTCTTTTTCATCTTTTTTTTTTTTTTTTTTTTTTTTTTTTAAGCCTGAAGGTAACTTTCACACGGTTGGTCGTTACGAGTGCACAAGACAGCATTGGTTATTGCTGACATAATCTCTTTATGTCGTACATTTAATTTATCTAATCTTATGATTTAGGACAAGTGAATGCTTCTGTACTGTATGGTGACCAGACCATATATGTGACCAGGGTTACCAACTGTCCTCTTTTTAAGAGGACATCCTCTTTTTCGGGCTTTTGTCCTCTGTCCTCTCAAGTACCAAAAAGGACAAGGACTGTCCTCTTTTTGGCCTTCAAAAAGAGGACAACAAAAAGTTAATTAAGTAGAAAAAAATTAAGGAAAATTCAAAAAATTTCTTTCGCCTGCGGCGAGCAAAACTTTGCGCAACTTCTCTAAAATGCATTTAATTTATTTTATTTAAAAAAAAAAGTTAGTTAGAAAATATAAGCACACCTAAAGACCAACAATATACTAATTAAGTGCTAGCAAATGATTGATGTTCCTGTCACAATTTTAATGTTTACTTTTTTTATGGGGGAAATGAAACGAACAGAAATTTAACAAAAAATATACTTATTAAATGAAAAAACTAGCTGCGATAGTAAAATTGATTGAAAAACAGGAAACCGTCTGAGAAATATTGACTTGGGGGTTATTTTGTACCATATTTTATACCATATGTATGGCATCATTTTGATGCCATTTTCTAAAATTCCTGGATAATTTTTTTTTTTTTCAAGTTCCATCTCTAGATTTATCTGTTCAGGGTGCAGGACACACGGGATGATTAAAAAAAATTGCATCTCTTTTCTAATAAAAATAGCACGTAATTATTTTGTGGCCCAGGTAGTTTAAACTAAAAAATTAAAGTTTCTTCATAAATAGCTTTATAGGTATTGATACTATGGTATTGCCAAAAACACAATGATTGAAACATAAAATAAAAAAAGAAAATTTTTAGAAATAAACATTATTTTATGATAATTAGATCCTGAGAAAAAAATCTGATATATAGTATTGCTCAATTTTTAATTCTCTCTCTATATATCTTTTTTTTTTCCTTCAAATGTTTATAAATTTAAATATTTTTAAATATTTTGTACATTCTAATAATTAAAAAATTAAGTATATTGGCCACAAATTTTTATCCCCTCTCTCATCACAACTTTAAAAAGTAATTAAAAATTCCTCAACTGCTCAAAAAAAAAAAAAAAAAAAAAAAAAAAAACTTGAAATATTGAATAATGGAGCTTATTGGTTTAACGCTCAAGGAAAGCTAAGGGTCCCCTAATTTAACATTACGCTAATGAGGAGAAAAAGTTATTATTATTATTTATTTTTTTCAATTTTTGAGAACACTTAATCTCTGCCCGATTCTGGAGAAATTTAAATGAGAAATACTAGGCATAATAGGCGTGTTTTAAGCCTAGTAATTTTTTAAGATTTTTTTTTAACCGACAACCTCCAAATTACATTATATATTTTTTAATCTTTTTGGACCTAATTATTTAATAAAAATATTCATATCTTACGTTAAATGAATGGTTTTAAAATAAGATTAAAATACTCAAACATGGGCCAGAAATAGCACCAAATTGTGAATTTTAATCCAAAATTCTCAAAATTTCTTGCGGGGGACACCCCCGCACCCCCGGCAGGGGGGTGTCACCCCCTGCACCCCCCCTCAGTATAGGGTAACCTGTCCTCTTTTCATGTTTCAAATAGTTGGTAACCCTGTATGTGACAAAATTACTTTTTTACAATATTTTACTAATTCTTGCTTATATGCACAAAAACTTGTCACGATTGTGCAAATTATTTAAATTTTCAACACGATTATCACGTGAAGGTATTTTATTTTTACAACATGCATTTTTTTTTTTTTTTTTTTTTTAAGCGTGAAATGACCCTACAACATGTCGAGGTTAAAACGTAACTTGTGTACATTTTAATTTCAAAAGACAGAACAATTAAACTGCGAAGCATATTGCATGCCATCTTATTATATTTTATAATTTAATGTTTTATTACATATTATATTATACTGCATGATGTAAAATTGTAATTTTTTAATTACTGTATTATGAAATGATATTTTGTAGTTTTACATGTACTTATTGTCTTAAATTCTTATAATACATAATAATTATCATAATTTTTCTTACAGCGAAAGTACATATTTCATTAATTGTCTAAGAGAAGGTAAGTGCAGCAACATTATTTCTGTATTGTATACGTAATTAAAGTATATTAAATTAATTTATCTTGAAAACGTTTATAATTTATTAATTTATTTGATATTTTTTTAATATTTAAAACGTGCGCTCAAATTGATTAAAAAACTATTTCTCGGGTAATCTCTTCATATACATTTTGAAAGAGATTTTCGATCTCTTTATTTCATGTTTATATAGGGTGTGTGCGCATGACGTCATAATAAATGCGCTTCGATGCCATAATTGAGCAACGAATAACATTTTTCTCGCATACTTGAAAACCTAATTCAACTTGTTAATATCATCAATCCTCTCAACAAAAAATGCCAAGTATTTTTAAAGTGGCAAAATGAGCCATTTCCCATACAGGCTCATGTTGTTTCGTACTCACTTATGGCGTTGACTTTAACATGAATGCCTGTATTATTTTTTTTACTTTTATCCAACTACGAGATTTCAAATTGATTTGCAAAATAAAAAATAGTATAGGTATCGTTTATGTCATCTTTTTTTTTTTTTTTTTTTTTTCCCAGAACGTTTAATGCTTTTAACATCTTATTAATTTAATTATATTTATTGCATAAAATTAACAAAATATTGAAAAAGCAAATTAATTAAAAAAAAAAAAAAAAAAAAAAAAGCATAAAAGAAGCATAAAGTTATGCAACAACGAAAAGTCTAATATGAATGCCACTGGAATACATCAAAAGAGTGTGTGGACTATAATATTTTCGAAATACCACGTAAGTTTCCGTATGTGTAAAAAAATAAAAGAACTAAAAATTATGTCACAATCACATCACAACATGCATAAGAAGATTAATTTATCAAACACATATTATGAACCAACTTACACGCTGCGAAAACCAAGTAATGAGCTTCATGCTTTGCCGCAAACGACACTTTAATGTATAGAACGGATGAAACATTCACTTTTCTTCATTCTACCTAATTACACAAAAATGTGATATGATATGAACACATTGCAGAGGAGATAATAGTGCATTTTAATATACTTAATGCATTATAAGATTAAAATCTATATAAATTTTTTTTTTGTGGTTTAAATAATCACTGTACATTTCTTTACTTTCAGGGAAAGTTTATTATATTATAACAATATACAGTAATATAATATAAAACTAATAACCTTAGAATTTGACCTCTTCATCTCCTTCGTTTTTTTTTTTTTTTTTTTTTTTCTGTTTGATAATAATCAAATATATTTATTACTTTTCACAACACTTTACTGGTAATTTTATATCATAAAAAATTTAATTAAAAAAAAAACTATTAGAAAAGGTATTACAAAATTTAGTTTCCTGGGAGGAATATGAGAATATTGACAGTCACTGATTGAATAATTGATTTTTTTTTCTTGGCAGGATATTTTTATATATAGCATAAAATATAGATATTTCTTATGGAAGTTTGCAATTACATATTTCCTAACAACATACACTTTTTTATCAGTATAATATATATAACAAGAGGTTCCATAAGCAATATTAAAGGAGCAATAAGTATGCATAAATATATAAATATAAACCTATAGTTAAAAAAATCATTCTTAAGAAATTATGATCTCATAACTTAATTGTCAGCATATTAAAAAAAAACATTAATTTAAAGCAAAATAATCAAAAGGAACACATAACTTAATATACTTTACATTAAATAAATTCTATTAAAAACAATTACGATATACCTAACTTGCTTTCGAATTAAATAATTATAAAATTACTTATACACAAATTAGAATCTAGGTTATATATTGTTTTGTCGATGCAATTAAAAGCCATTTTGATATAATAAAAACAACTATAGAATATCGTGTACACTTGTTTTGTTATTTTAAATGCTGTTTGGTATGTGGTTCAGTCAGTTATGGGCAAGACGGAAGCACGGTAAAGCGATGCGGGAGGTATAATATAAAACTATACGTATATTATTATTATTATTTCACGGTTTTCCGCATGCAGGAAGAGAAAAGAAATGAATTGACATGGGCGAGTTAAGTTCGAATACATACACGCCAGTTAAATATATTGCACGATGTAATAATATCTTCTTCTTCTTCGTTTTATTTTATTTTTATTTTTTTATTTTTTTTTTTTTTACATAAAATTGGAGAAAGTCTGCTTGTATATATGAAGAGGGTAGGATTAAATCCAATGTCAGAAATCAAATTGACAGCCAATGTTGTTTTCTTGCCAGATTTATTAACATTTCAACATTTTTTTTATTATATGGTTTTTAAATAAAAACTCTTTAGAGCATTAGTTCAGATTTCAATATAAACAAACAAAATATGGATTACAATCAATCATATAGATTAAGTCACAATTTACATTTTTTTAAATTCTCTTTTGATATAAAACGATTATAATGATTTCTATTTTTCTGATAATCATTCAGAAAAAATATACAGTATATTAACATTTTTCTTAAATAGTTTTTTTCTTCTATTTTTTATATAGAGAGAAGAAAAAAAGGACGATATGAGTATGCTAAATTTGAATTTTAGATATTTTTTGTATGTCTAAAATACACCTTTCTCTTCTATAATGTTCTCAGCTGCTTAATTACAGTTTTAACATTTTTTTTTTTTTAAATTATGGATAATGTATTGCAATACTCAATTTCAAAGCAGGTATAATCCCAAATAAAGTAAAGGCAATTTAAAATCATTATTATTAACACTTTGGATTTGCAAGAGGTGTATAGCATTACATATATACGTGATGAAGGTTTGAAATATAAAAAGTATTTTTAATTGTTTTTATAGAAGTAAAAAGATGTTTAAAAATAAGAGCTAAAAAGCTAATTTTTTCTCAAGATTCCAAGAACATGACGGCAAGCTTTGGAAATATGAATGCCTGCAAAAATGCAATCTCTCTCTCTCTCTCTCTCTCTCTCTCTCTCTCTCTCTCTCTCTCTCTCTCTCTCTCTCTCTCTCTCTCTCTCTCTACTGTATATTATGCATTGATTGCTTTAATTTATTAATATTTTGGTCATGTTATTATTTGCTTACTTATTTATTTCAAAAGGCATTAAGTGCGGTTAATATATAATTATTTGAAATTTTAATTAACTTTTCATATCTATCGTGCACAGGAAATTTAATGCTACATCCAATCTAATTTCCAACAATTACTGTGAAGTGTGATCTCATTTGGGAATAATTTAATAATATTGTTGCACTTTTATGTGGTTTTTATTAAATTGATATATACAATCTCTTCTTTGCTTTTGGCATTGTAATCAGTAAAAAAAAAAAAAAAAAAAAAAAATGCTTCCTTAATATTATACAGTATAATGCAAGATCAACCCGTTGATACATCATCAACGTATTAGAAGTATCACGCAACATAGAAGACAGGTAAAGAAATTGCATTTGATGCAGCTGCCATTTAGATACACAGTATAGTATACTGCCCTGCAACTCAAGAGGGGTCAACCTGCGATGGACCTCACTTCATCTTTTATTCTTTCTTTCATTAAGTTTTTTTGTAGCTTTCACTGCATCAGCTAGAGGGCAGACGATCGAACGGGCATATTGCAGAGAAAGCGGGAAGTCCATATAACACACACACTCGGAGCAATACTGTCTCTCTCTCTCTCTCGCTTCAGTTGGAAAAAAAAAAGCGCATCACGATTAAGTATATTTCTGCCAGAGAAGCAATACAGTAATATTCATGTCACAATTACACACAGTACATATATTATCCTTCTTATATATACAGACTTATATAGTGTAAATATTTTATACAGTACACGATATAAAGTTTGCTAGGCCAAGGACATCAATCTCCTCAATTCAGTTTGCTAATTTTTAATATAAACTCCACTCTCTTAAAGTTATTAAAACTCATCAGACATGTAAATATACGTTAACAGAAATTTATTGCTAATTTATTCTATATGGAATTTCTAATTAATAGTATTTAAAAATAATGATATAAGTAATTCCCTATATAGCATATGAAAATATAAATTTAATTGAAAATAATATTTTATTTAAATATATAATTTAATTAACTGGAAAAATATAAATATAAAGAATCTTCACATAAGAAATTAAGAATACCATTCTAAAGGTATTTACATGCTATATAGTTGCATTATAGAGATTTATTACTTTATTAAACTTTAGAAAACAATAGCACTATATAGTGAAGATGTTAGAGCATTCACGAGCTGAAGAAAGAAACTAATTGAATTATGATTATATTACATTCCTTGTTTGTTTACATCCTTTACAAATACATCAAGCATGCTCATTAAAAAGTAAACTTCAATCTTCTAAACATACAGTACGTGTCAAAATATTAGGGGTCTACGTACATGGACATATTAAATTATGTAATTTATGCTGTATTTATGCATCATTATAGCATAAATCATGCTACATTGTAACAACATAATTAATGTGCTGTACAAGATAATATTTACAATTTGTAAAATAGTAATTATGAAGTATAGAATAGATTATTGAACAAATGAACCAATTGTTCTGTAATTGATTTGTATAATTATTACGTATTCATTTTAGTCCGTGTAATGCAATTTTTTTAATGATTTTTTTTGTATAACGAGCCTACTAAATACAACCCTTATACATTGCATTGTAACAACAACAAAAGTTATTCTAAGTTAAGCTACAGTATAATAACTCCGAGTGAGCTTATATATTTAATTAATTGATTATTAAAGTAAATAAAAGCTGAATTTAATGATAATAAGAAAATCAAAATCCAACTTATTAAAAAAGCAATAACATTTTCTCAAACGTATAAATTTTGGCAATCAGTTTGATCTTTTTTATTGTATTATTATTATTGAATAAATAAAGAAAAGAAATACTTTCATTTTTTATGACTTCACGAATATAATAGAATTACAAATATAATATACCTATGGTACGATAACCTCTCATTTTTTGAAAATTTAATCGCTATGTAATGTGACCTTTTGCACTGTACGTTATAGCTACATCGCAATCTAGATGGTTTATTTTTCACAAAAAAGCATATTATAATAATCTCTATCCTTTCTTCCTGTGTGTATTCTCAGATCAAAACCGGATTCCCCACTTATTTTATTGGTTTGTGTGTGTATATGGAGAGTGGGCTTATTCTCTATAGCGTGAAATTTTACAGAGATACAGAGAAAAACGTACAAATCAATCCGGACAGACAGGCTCTGCATTTTTTTAAGAGAAAAAAAAAATAGAAAGGACTACCCAAAACTTTTTTTTTTTTTTTTTTTTTTATCTTTTAAATTTGTTTTCTACTGCTAAAATTACACATGCAGGTGTCTTAGTATAGAGAAAGATGTTGAATAAATAATAAAAATTGAAAAACCAGAAATTTCAATCAACGTCTTTTGCCCTCTCTTTTTTGGCCATGACCGCTCATGATTTCTTAATTAAATAAACATTTTAACACTATATGATATGTTTGCAAAAGTCTAATTTTTAATGCCTTAAAAATCTGTTGAATGCAATAAAAATGTTAAGAGGCATAAAAAGTCTTGCGATATCAATAAAATTTTATTGAAAATGTTTGCTGCTATATTACTATAATTTTATTAGGATCCTTGATAGGATGGATGTATTTCAAAAACATTAGAAACATTCACAAAAATTGTCAAACTATAAACCTCTGACAGCAAGAATATCAGAGGATCACTCCAGTGGGTTTTGTACCTTTTGTGGCCTCAATAAAAATTATTATCTATCTATCTAAATCATGCCTAAGACCTATTACCTAATATTCTACTCGGATCGCGTCATATTAATATTTCAATAGTTAATTAAATGCTTTTTTTTTTTTTTTTTTTTTTTTTGGCAATGCCAAATTTTTATTGCATATAATTATAGAAATAATAATTAATGAGAATTTTTGGCTGTGAATGACTCATTCAAAATATTCTTCTTTTTAATTCCCCCCCCCCCCCCCCCTCCGTGGTTCATGATTTACGCTAACCCTTCATAAATGAGGTTATGTCTATAAATGCAAATTTTGAACACCACAACTCTGTCTTAAAACTCCTTGAAATTTTGTTTAGTAATAGATGAGGACTCTTTATTATAGGGCCTTTGGTTAATTAGGGCCCTAGAAAATAATTTTATCATTCAGATCATATACATTAAAGCTCCTACTGGAAAGGTTTAATCCTGCGGCCTACACCGAAAGGTGTTATGGCGTCATGATGCTTACCTGCTTAAAAAAAAATATATATATATTATATAATAAAATACAGTTTTTTATTTTGCAAGTGCAATTTACATATAAGGGACCAGAACACCTGAAATATTTGCAGTTCTAAAGTACCTGCACGGTTCCAAGATATACGGTTCTTAAAAGGCAGTTTTCAAGAACTACATAAAAAAAGCGGTTCTGAGCGGTTCCAGGAACCGATTCCGGTTCTTTTAGAAAATAATTAATAAAAATAAACTAATACAAGTTATTATATATGTTTTTTATACTAATTAAAATATATGTAAATAATAAATGCAACTTTTTTTCCCCCTGTTAATGTATTCTGTAAGCGTAAAGAATTAAAATACACATTTTGAAAGTGAAAAATTAAGGCAAAAGCAAAATCACCAAAATCATCAGTGCGATTGTTGAAAATTGACGAAGTCACAACGTTTATATTTATATACATTTATATATATATATATATATATATATATATATATATATAATATATATATATATATATATATATATATAATATATATAATATATATATATATATATATATATATATATATATATATATATATATATATATATATATATATATTATATAAATACAGGGTTGGGCAGTAGAATCCGGAAATATTTCAATCTTGATTTCCCGCCGATCTGTTTGCGCGATTTTCTTTCCGTTTAGTTTTTCACAAAGCTAATGATGATATGCATAAAGAAGACATGGCCATAAAACAGCGGAATTTTTAAGTGAAGTAATTAAAGTTGGCAGATGAAATTTCAGTAAAGTTTTTATTCGCGCCCGACTATTGTTACGAAGGACGGCCAGGACGTGCAAACTATATAGTGCAAAACTTGGGTCCTAGCAACCCCAGTTACTAGCACTGCGACTCTTTTTTATATCAAAGAAGTTATATCATTTTTTAAAAATGGAAAATGGCCAATTTTCCATTTTTGGAAATTTTAGCTCCCGAAGTTTGCAACGTTTAACCCTTTTTACTCCTGCATCTACAAATCAGTGTCAGATTATCTATGGCATAAAATATGCTAATTAGAGTCTTTTTGTGCATTGAAAGCTATATTTTGATGGTGCTGACTCAAATTTTGCCCCTAAACATCACTTTATATTACAGCAAAAAATAAGTCCTTTTTGCTGAGCCTGGATGACTTCATGGGTCCTAACTGCCCTTCTTATTACATGCTTTTTGTTTTTAAAGGCATTTGACTATTCTATGAACTTTTCACCTTCAGAAAATTATGATAAAATTTTGTACATACAAAATCTGTTGTAAGCAAAGAATTTTTATGTATCGGTCAGCGATTTTCGGGCGCGAAACTTCATCTACCAAAACTTTACCGAAACTTCATCTACCAACTTTAATTACTTCACTTAAAAATTATCGTACTTTTTGGCCATGTATTCTTTTTGACTATCCTTAGCATATGAAAAACTAAACGGAAAGAAAATCGCGCAAACGGATCGGCTGGAAATCAAGATTGAAATGTTTCCGGATTGTACTGCCCAACCCTATATATATATATATATATATATATATATATATATATATATATATATATATATATATATATATATATATATATATATATATATATATATATATATATTATGATATATATATTATGATGGTTATTATTATTATTTTTTAGAAACGGTTCCTAGAACCAGTTTTCAAAAAGTGGTTCTCAAATCTGCTAAAAAAAATTAAAAATAATAATAATAAAAACGATGTGATCGGTTCCAGGAACCGAAACCTAATATATATATATTTTTTACTACATCATTATTATTATTATTAGTTGTTGTTGTTGTTTTTTTTTTTTTTTAATTTTACTTTTTTTTTTTTTTTTTGCTTGTTTGATTTGTGCTTGTCGAAAAGGGCCCAAAACTACGCGTGGTGCAAGAGAGCCCACTCGAGTATTATCAGTTTTCCCAAATGACGAGCCCAGCCATGAACAATTAATTAATTATGGCAATACCATTAATTTGTTTAAATTTATTTCTATTTATTTTATTATCTTATGGAACATTGCGTTATGATTAAAGTCTCCTTGTAAATGCATTGAATATTAATATTGCCATAAATAAGGCAATAGTTTATAGAGTAAAATTAATAATACGCCACAAAAAAAGTCTCTATGTCTGTAAACATGTACATGTACTTTATAGTTCAGTGACTGTACAGTACATGCTATTATAATACTACTACAAAACACGCTCGCAAAACCGGCGAGCCCCTGCAATATCTACCACCGGCTTTACACTCCCGCTCGAAAAGTTGCATATCTTACAGAAGCACATAGAAGTTTAAAAAAATATTTTATATATGTGGCGGCATCTATTTCAAGAAGTAGTAACTTTTGTGTGGAAATTAACTTTTTTTTCTTCTTCTTCTTCAAATCATCAACTTATATTTATAGTGCAAGTTTCTATTACCAAGTCTCTATTATCAAATTAACTAGATATGGACCTTATCTTATAATACAATAATTAGGTTTCATTTTACATATATATAGTTTGCCACGAAACACAAAAGCTTTGAAGCAACACACATGCCCAGCTTTAAAAGCATATATATCGCATATTATATTATAATTTATTTTCTAGTTGTTGTTTTTTTCTATCGGAATTATGTGTATAAAAAAAAATATAAAACACTATTCGAAGAATTTTGTTAATGGCCTTGATAAAAACCGGCTTAGCCTTCGTAAGAAGAAAAAAAATCTATATTAATTATTAGAAAAAAAAATAGATAAACGCAACATATATAGAAATAAAAATTAAATAAAAAAGTTAGATTGCAATTTATTGTTGATTCAGTTCGTGGCATATCTTCTCGCCCTTACTTTTAAACCGCAGATTCAAAATTATTACTAAGGGAGTAGGGTACTGACGTTATATCTCAAAAAACTATAGAAGTGTTTTGGGTCTAAACTTGGTGTCATTGTGTAGCTATATATAAGCAGGGTCACACCTATAGCTATGTGATAAAAATTTCAAGATGTTTGATCGTCCCGAAAAAAAGAAAAAAAATATTGAAATTAACATTGGGCCTTATGGGCTTAAAATTTCAAAAAATAATATAACATTATTTTGCACATCAGTGACCCCCCAAAATTTTTATATATTTGAAATTTTCTCAAGCTATAAAGTATGTGCAAAATTTCAAATTTTTTTGACGAGAAAAGTTTGAGTCTCGACATGGCCGACGTCGGTATCCTACTGTCTTAAATAATCTCTTCAGGTAAAGATCATAATCCTGATAGATCGGATCTTTATGGTATTAAATAATTATACTACTGCCCTTGATTTGATAAAATGATTTTCCGATATACTTTGTGTTTAGGATATATTATTCTAAATTCTCATCATTCGGTGTACTACACCGACATACATATAACATACATCATCTAAGTGTATACATATTTATATACAGAATGCATCATGTTAACAATTTAGTCGCAGGAGTTTCTGAGGGTTAGGGCGTGGGGCGGCGTGGGATACCTATATATTATATCGCTGTCTATATTATATTATATCTCTACTTAGTTTCTAAAATATTGCATGCATGCATAAACTATAATATATTAGAGCATTGCACATGAATCATAATGATCACTGTGCTATGCAAAAGTGAACCGCGGTGCACACATGAACACATCGTAAATCTGTCATTTTTGTTATATAAAAATTTGTATTTTTACGTAATTAAAATTTGTTTAGGAATTAGGAATAAGTCTGGTTATCACTGGGTGAATATTTCATTTCTCAACAGGTAAAGAAAAAATAATTAGGTCATATCGTTTTGTATATTTTACATATTATACTATACAGGTGCGCTCATATGAAAAAGAGCATTCTCGAAAATTGTATTATTTAAATACGAATCTCCCAACCCCCTTTATTATTGTTATATATTTCCAAACTTTACTGTGTGCCAATAAATAAAAAATGATCTATAGATAACGGTCACGTGAACTGGGTAATTAATTTAAAACTGATTAAAAATGTATAAACATTACCATTAAAATAACAAAATAGACAAAAAAAAAAAAACTAACATAATTAATTGATTAGTTTCGTTTTATAACCTGACCGTGATAGCTGATTTCACTATATCATCGCAAAGTCAATCTTTTTTGCAATTTCTCTTTCTATCATAAAAAATATATTTCAAATGCCAAATTAAATTTATTTTCACTCATATTAGAGTGATAACATATTCAAATTTCAAAATACAATTAATCAATGGTTAAAATTAGGTACCTAATTTTATTTCTTATTTTTGAGTTCATCAAGTATTTTTAACTAATTTTTTAAAGTCGCGAAAAGACATCACGGCTGATAAATTTTTGCTCACACGCAGAAGTTGCTGACCAGTTACCGACCGTGACTTAATTTTTTTGATTTTCAAAAATTAAATAAAAATTAAAAATACTTAGCGAGCTCAAAAATTAGAAATTCGCGAATCAATCGATTCAGGACAATTTAGAATATGAAAAAAATAATATATATATATACTGTATACGACTTAATTTGGGGGGGGGGGGGGGTATCTTCCTCATTGCAGAATTTTATTTATTTCATATTGCAAAGTGAGTTAAGTGAGCAGGCCTTTAGATTTATAAAAACTTAAAATTATGAAATGCCCAAAAAACAATCTTCTAGTTTCAAAAAAAAATAATAATAATAAATAAATAAAAAAAAATAAAAAAATAAATAATAATAATAAACTTACATGTTGTGATACATTATTATTAACTGATAAAGGAACAACTGTTTTGAAGCCGACTATAAGCAATTTTGATCACATCCGCTTCCGTTTCGACTTACTGCACATGCGTATAAGGAGAAACGGAAGCGGATGTGACCGAAATCACTTATAGTCGGCCTCAAAACCGTTGTTCGTTGTTCCTTTACTAGTCAAGGAAGGTGTATTGACATTTTTTGTTGGGTTTATGATATTTTTGGAAAGAGCTTTAAAAAGTTTTTGAGGCGCTATTTTTTCTTAGGACGATTGGAACATGCGAAGTATTATTAATTAATTTTTGAAAATCGGCCTAGAAAGCCTGTGACGTCATCAGTCCACTTTTTTCTCGCAAATACTAATCGTGCGAGGTTCAGTAACCAGTTTAATGAAATCAGCTCGTCCTCAGGATTTCAAAAAACTGGCTACTGAACCTTCTACGGTCAATACTTTCCGAAATAAATGCCCGATTGATGACGTCACAGGCTTTTTAGGTTGATTTTCAAAAATTAATTAAAAATACTTCCCATGTTCCAATCGTTCTAAGAAAAAATAGCGCCTCAAAAATTTTTAAAGTTCTTTTCAATAATGTCATAAAAAGTGGGGGTTAAAAAAATTCACCTTCCTCATTGTATTTTTAAACTCTTTAAGTGTCCAGATGCAACTATAGTGACCCAAAAGTTGTAGCTAAATTATATAATTAAAAGTAACAATAAAATAAAAAGTTAAAGAAAAAATGGCATGATAAATTAAAAATAAAGTTATGAAATATTTTATTTTATTATAAATAACACAGCATCTACACAGAGCAAAATGCAATTAATGCCAGGATTACTAAGTAATTGACAATATTTGCATTTTGTGATTATTTAATATACTATTAAAATGTGTAACAATTAAATATCACCAAGTGTAGCATATATTATACAAGAAAGTACTTTGATCCAAAAGGGATGAAATTTGTTTCAGAATTGTAGTTGAAGAAATGTAGTTTTTGGTTTCAGATAGAGTTGAAGTCATGATACTGTACCTCACAATAATTTGGTTATATGTAGACTTTGATGGCACGTGTCATCCCAAAATTAATTTAAATAATATTGTTATTACGTTTAGGAAGATTAAAGGAACTGTAAAACAAAGACAGGATAACAATTAATAATATAATGTATTAAAACTTAACAGCATGTATCGCATTTGAAAACTTACTTCTCATCACTGTTCTAATAGATCTGATCAAATTCATGATTTGGGATTTAACTGACGGCTGCTCTCCAAACCCATGGACTTGGTTTGTGCCCCATCCAACTGAAACAGTAATTAATAACTAATATTATTGTAAATGCAGTAATCTTTTTTATAATTAGTGCAGGTAAGATGAACAGGGATTGTCAAAAAATATAATACATACATACATACATACATATCATGACGCTATAATCCCTTTCGGGGTAAGTAAAGTCCCTAGATACCAAGTATTCTTACCAAATTAATTCTCTATTGTTGAAAACCTTACTAAAATAATATGCAGTTAAATGGCAATCGTGACCTCTCAACAATGACAAAAATGTCAGAAATTTCTTATGGAGCCAGAATACTTGGGAAATTTCTAGTATACTTTAGGGGTAAGCCAACAACACAGATGTTTTACCCTGACTCACCCCCGTAAGCTGCAACGCTAACTAACTAGTTAAACCGTAGTTACCGTACGTTGTTATTTTGATTGTTGCAACAATTAAAAAAATATAACTAAGGTTTAACTAGAGGTTGCAGCTTACAGCCATCAGTGATAGACTTCCACAACTTCCTATCCTGACATACTTCACTTGCTTCCTCTAGTCTCATACCTTGTTTCATACATTTCCTTTTCAACTCATACTGCGTACATACATACATTCTTATTTTTCAAACAAATTCCAACCACCTCAGACCATGATGTTTTAGGCCTGCCTCTATCTCTCTTTCCATTCACTCTACTATGAAATACCTGTTTTGCTATTCTTTCTCGGTTGAAAACGTCACTAAAATAACATGCATTTAAATGGCAATCGTGACCTCTCAACAATAAAAAAATATATATACATAGAAATTTCTTATACATATAATGGGGCTCGAATCGAGGCACCTTTAGATGCCTTGCTCGAATACTTGGGAATTTTACTTTAGTATGTTTAGTCATTTTTATGCATACACCCGTATGCATATGTTTACGTTCACACATATGTATGAGATGGTTTCAGATGGAACCTAAAAGTTTATATAATATTTATATGTCCCTTGAAAAATATCCTCAGGACTAACTAAAGAGGTTTTCGCATATTCTGATGTTTGGTATACAATTTGCATACCATTTCAAATATACAAAAATTTGTTACCCAAAAATACGGAATATTATGTAAAAACATCTTTATACTTTTCTTTTCAAGGGTTGTATGACGGCATCATAGTGCCTGAAATCTAATCAAAGTTTACTTACTTTTTGCTAAGAATCTTTCTTCGTGAAGCACACAGATTGCATTCAGACAGAGCAAAGAGGCTTCAAATAAATTCCATAAAGTAAATGCCATTTTAACAGATATTTTTCTACGTTCACTCCACGTCAGTCGCCATAACCATAATAAACAAAAATTACTACCAACTAACTCCTCTCATTTTTTACTAAACTTTCTAAATAAATTTTTTGATGAAAATATATCAAATATTAATAAATCAATTTAATCAATATTAAGAAGGATGAGAGTCTATTAATATTTTGAAATGAAGCAATAAAAAACGTAATTACCGTATAATATTAAATGTTGCAGGATTTAGTAGTATTTTTTTTATGTTGGTTCTACTAAATTTTACTTTTCCGTTGTTTTCCGTACAGAGGCGGCACCTAGTGGACGCCGGTAGAAATATGTGATTCTGTGGGGAAGAGCGCAAAGTAGCAAAAGGAAAAGAGCCAGACACGCGCCGCTTGCGCCCGCCACTCCGCCAGGAACAGCAGTCAGCAGCCAGTCCGAGTGGTTCCCGCGTGCGAGTGACAGCATCTACACGTGTGAGAGTTCTGCACTGCACCGGTCCAGTAATGTCCGATAAAACTCCGGATGGCCGGAGAGGCTCTTGGGATATAGACCATGATGTAGAACTGGGCAATATGAATCGTCGAACAAGATTTCAAGTAAATCGAGTGGATACAGCTAATGCTGAGGATGGCGAGATGGAAAAATTGACAGATGAGAATAACGATGAATTAGATCAGCTGCCAGATGCCGGGGGTATGTATTTTTGATAAGAAAATGTTATATGAAAATTTATTTTATTTTTATTTTTGCTCAGATATGTCCACTGGGTATGATACAAAATACGCAAAGAGTTTTCGTCACTTTACTCGTGAGGCTCTCCCTCGGCTAGACAACTACCGCAACATCATGTCCATTCAAGCGGCGTACCGGCCCACACTCGACGAGTTGCACAATGCCACTCTGCAGGGCAAGGTAGGAATATTTTCTCTCCCCTTTGCGATTCTCATTCAAACCCTCCTAAGCCTGTAGCGGTAGAGCGTAGAGGTGTATTTGGGGCTCGCCCCCTTTTCTAGTTTGTGGACTGAACTTTATTTTCTTATTATATGTATATACATACATAATATATTTATGCTATTTTGTCTTATAATTTTTTAATTTTTTTTTTTATATTATATATTTTAAAAAAAACTAAAAAATGATATATACCATAATATACAAACAAACAACGAGCTTATTATAGTATTCAGTATAATATATCATAGAAGAGGCACAAAATTGAATCTCATTATGCTTTCTTTATACAAATCGTCATGATCATGTCACATTTCCTCATTTGCATATGTATGGTTACAAGATGGTTTACATCACTTTTTTAGTTTTGTAATTATACTGTAATTAAAATAAGCAATGGCAGATTACAGCATACAGTTATATAATTATAATATATTTATACAGTATTTATATAAATATTAATAGCGAGAGAGAGAAAATAATATGTATATATGTATGTATTTTTAAAATTATTTACAGAGTTTTAAGCAGAAAAAAAAAATTGCCGCAACAATATAAATTTCGTAATTTGCACAAGACCATTCAATTTGATTAAAATTCCCATGAAAAATAAAGAAATACACGTACAGTACCTATACTTAGGCTGTGTGTATGTTTATTATGATACACTTCTCTCCTCATACCACGTCTCATCGTATACCCATTTGGAAGATTTTTATTTATTTTTGTTACAAAAGAAAATAATACAGGTAGTTTTCTTAAAGTCTATTAAATTCCATTATATAAAAAAAAAGTTTGAAAAGTAAAATATTTTTTGCTTATTACTTATTAAACTCTAATAAAAGCCTGAGGGCTTATGTATAAAAAATAATAATAATAATAATAAACTGGTAATTTCATCAAAGGTCTGGATAGATGTAAAGCCCGGTGGTTTGGTTCTCGGGATTGTACGAGACTTTGACCTGCCTTGCTCGCAGTGGTGACCAATGCCAAGGTCGACCGGTGTGAGAGAAAAAAAAAAATATATATATTTATATATAGAACTTGATATGGTAGTATAATACGAAAGTTTTTTTTTTTTTTTTTTTTTTTTGCTATTATAGCGCCGCGACTTTCCGGAGCCGCGATGTTAACACATTTGTGCATTCCATCAATGTCCGCACCGTGCATTTTTTTCCCCCTCCCTTGCGTGCACATCTGACTTCACCGTGACTTCATGTGCATGTAGAATTGCCAATGCATTGTTCATTTAATCATGCATTGATTGTGACGTGTAACTAATCGGATGCACGCGGGAAAACGGCAGGGAGACCCCTAATTTCACATCCTCGAGCATAGTTCTTTTCCTCTTCAGAAAACTAAATAAAGCATTTAAAACAACTTTTAAATATTTGCATATTTTAAGCACATAAAAAATTCTGTCAACATTTTTCAGCAATTTCTGGGGGTTTATTTTCTGAAAAAGTAAAAAGAAAAAAATGCTATCAATTTATGGTAGCTATTCATATAAAAATTCTTTGTGAATTGAATAAAGGTAGAATAAAAATACTTTATTTCGTAGCATTTCCAAGTGTTATTACTTGTACGTGACTTTAGTCTCGGATACCTCAATGGTACAAGGGTGTTTTGATAAACACCGAAATGTCTCTCCCTTCTGACCGACCACCCATAGGTGCAGAGAAGTAACTGTAACCTGTAAAACTTTTTTGCCACATGAATAAGGATAACTGAATTAAGAAGAAATTTAAAATATTTCATGCGTAAAATAGGCGTTCATTGCATTTAATTATTTAAATTCTAAGAAAGTCGAAATATTTTAATAATAATAAATAAAATGGTATGTATTTCCTTATACTGGACCAAATCCGTCGATGGTAAACCGCGCCGAGAGGAAATTTGTGGTAAAATATTTACGTAATTTTTCTTATAAGTTGGAATTCCCTGTCTATATCGTAGTAAGGTACGCCTACTTTATTATTTAAC
Source organism: Ecdyonurus torrentis (assembly GCA_949318235.1). Lineage (NCBI taxonomy): Eukaryota > Metazoa > Arthropoda > Insecta > Ephemeroptera > Heptageniidae > Ecdyonurus > Ecdyonurus torrentis. Next base: position 8,062,257 of record OX439131.1, on the reverse strand, counting down.
AATAGGTCATGTTTGGAAGTTAAGGAAATTTATGTTGTGCTGAAGAACATTATAAATATACTGTTGTATGGTCTCTATACTATAATAGTATCTAACATAATAAATAAATATATAAACGTAATAAAAAAAAAAGTTTTGAAACATAAGTTCATAGTATGTCACTAATTTAATTGTCTTTTACGTTTATTATGTCACTATAATTAATAAAATAAATAAATTTATTGATCAGAAGAATACGTAATAATATGAAATGACATAATATCTGCTTTCAATTGACAAATTTAAAATGAAGATAAAATATGAATATAATTTTTGAAAAAGGTAAATAAACAGAGGAAAAGTTAATAATTGAACGCATATTTGTAATAATTTCATAATCTAAATTTGTTTCAACTGCCATAGATAATCTGTAATTAGAGTAAATTAACACTGACAATAGCATATTATTTTGTATTATTTATGTTTATGGTAAAACTCCACCTACGATGCGTCAGCAAACATCTTTGCACGAAAACTTGACGTCATCAGAAGGCGCCAGACAAAAAAACGCAGCGCGTGAATCGCGTACTAAAAAATGACATTCATTGAGCGGGGGTTATCAACATTTTGTTGGACGCACTCTCTACAGCTCACTGACAATAACAAATTTAGTATGCGCCAGGAAGTACTCGCGGGATATTCTCTCTTTTTTTCTTGAGTCATGAATGAAAATGTTGAGGGGTGATCTCACAAGACGTTTTTCAAAAGAAGATATTATGTATAACAAAATTTAGAACTTTTTGTTGCATTGTTTAATTTTAGGACACCGTGACACTTGGGTTTACTGAGAAAGAACAACCGCCACTTTTTCAAAAGAGGAAGTAAGTTGTAAAAAAAAAAATGCACTTCTTTCTTTTTTCATCTGTAAATTTACAATGTTGTCTCATGGCAAGACGGAGGGATGTGTTTTATCATCAAATGCTCGCTCTCGGAAAAAACTCCCGTAACTTTTTTTTTACCATAAATAAAAATATGATCCTGCGACCTGCACTCAAGGAAAGAGTTAAAATTTGGGGTTCCCTCCATGTTCCTGCTGTCCGGCGAGATTAGCTAGCGCATTCCATCAGTAAGTCCCATTGAAAATGTCATAAATAATTTCATATCAGTATATTTTTAACGGTTGATATACAAGGGTCGTTGATGTTGTATTAACTTATGAAATTAATTTAAAATAAAATAAATATGTGTATATATAGTGCTATGAGCTATTTATTAATTATATATATATAAAAAAAAAAAATCTCATGGTTCATGTTATCTCGCATAAAATTCTCAGAATTGTACTTTATTTTTATTCTGAGAGATTATTCAATTTATTATTTTATATATTTATGTACATACAATTTTATCAGACTTCATCCGTATAATGTAGTTCATCGCACTTGAAGCTGCTATTCTTAAATAACCTAGCTCACACAAGAGTTTTTTTTTTTTTTTTTTTTTTTTTTTTTCTGGTACCAAGATCATTTCCGAGCCTACACGACATCGCGGTTTGGCGGGACGGAAAGAGTGTGTTTCATGACGTAAGATGATAAAAAAAAAAATTGTTCCGCCCGACAAAGCCGCGAGGTCATAATATCGACATCTTTACATCTGCGCTCCGATCAATCGTAACAAACTTCCTTATTTACGCGTGTTTGATTATATTATGATTTTTTGTTTTGTTTTTTGTTTTTTTGTGTCACATTTTCTGTTATACATTTCAAAAAGATCCAGTTTTAATTAAGAAATCCTAAATACAGATACGTATGCACGCATACATCTCTCTTCCATATAGGCTGTTGTAGATTACTATATTGTCTCGTTTGTATATTTATTTTTATATTTTGCATAATTCTTGATCTATTACAGTACATTACAGAGATTTCGTAAGCAATAATAATGATATTGGAGTTCAGCATGAAAATCCCGCGTAATATGTGCTAGTAGTGCTATAGAAGAATCCTTATCACTGCAAGCTCCGACTTATTACGACGCCGCAGCCGCACGCTCTCTGTAAAGCGCGGTCTACTTCTTATAGTTTTTCAAAGACATTATTTGTCACTCTATCAATTTATGTGTATTTGTGTGTGTATATGTATGTATGCAAAAGTTTTCTCTTTCTATTAGTGGTGCATCCCTACAAAATCAGTTCCGACCATGAAACGTCCATTTTCTTATGTAAATTTTTCTTGTTGCTATATCAAAAGCTATTATAATGTCAAGCGCATATCATTTGTATTTTATTATTTTTATTTATTTATATTTATTTCTCCTTTTACTCATTGTTGCACATCGACAAAGGAACATCTTTAGAACGGTTACACATAATTTCTATCGAAATAGAAAAAAAAAGGTTAGAAACAAAATTATTATTGATTATTAAATCATAACCTTGTAAAAGTAAATTGATTGGAATTCAACATTTAGCTCAAAAATTGCTGCTGCTATTCTCAACAATAGAAAATTAGGAGTCTCTTGTCTCTTGCCGTTTTCCCGCGCGCACATCTGATTGGTCGTTACATGTCAACACCGGTAACAAACATTTGATGGACCGTCAAATAAATAGAATAAAAATGTTACAATCAACTTGAATGTAGTGGGCAAAATCATATACTTAGTCAATAAATCAACCAGCCCCTCCAATCAATTTTATTTTACGTGGCATCAAAACGAGCACCAGAAAAGTATAATATAGTGTGCTCGCAATAATATTTATAATTTTGTACTTTTTACACGGAGAATTGGTATAACTTCAACTTTACAAGCATAAAGCCATATGTAAAGTATTTATTATTATTATTATATTTGAATTTTATTTTAATTTCTTCAATTATTCAACTTGGAAATTTCAAAACTCTGGGCACTGCGAAGTGAAACGTAAAATATGTAGGAAGGACGGAACTTTATATGCTTAAAATTCCTTATAATAATATAATATATTATCCTGTTATTACAATTCATTAAAAACTTAGTATCACACTGTGTAGTTAAAGAGAATATTATTATGTCTTATGTAAGCAATATAATATTAGCCAGAGAGAGAAAATAAATAAAATAAAAAGGTTATTCTCGGAAAATGTTTATTTAAATAAAAATACAAGCGAAACTAACTAAGATATGAGTGATGACATTCAAGAAAAATGCGAGTCAAACACAAATTATGGAGAAGGCGGTTAATTCTGCGAATTTTTGTTTGTGCACTAAGTAAGTAAGGAAAATAATAGTAATAGATCCCGTTACAAAATCAAGACATTCTCTTTCACCACTCTGGGATGCTGCTGCAGACTTTTGCTGTGCTGTTCCTCGTGCAGCATACAACACACCCTCTCGAATTATATAAAAAAAATTGACTGGCGCCGCTGTCAAGAGCAAAAACCGGATTTACCTGTACCTTATTTTTATCTAGAAACAAAGATCAAGTTTATTATTATTTTATTTGCAATTACAATACTGAAGATAGAGTGGTCTTACAAGTTGTTTTTTTATCTGGTTTTCCAGTCAAAATATAATTACTTTTGTATGTATTTGTATTTTACTTCCACATATTAATTTGATCGTCAAGAGGTATATTAAAGTTCATTGAGGTTATTTATTTCTCACTTATTCTTTAATGCTATATGTGAAGCTATATGTATGTACAGTTTTTTTTAACGTAATTAAAGTCTCTTGCATGTGAACGTAATCCAAGATTAGATATTTTATATTTACAATGGAGCTTATCGGTATAGCGCGTGCGGAAAGAAGCTATAGGGTCTATGCATTCATGTTAAAGTCGACGCCATGTTGGATAACTCAATAACATGGGTGGCATAGGACAAAAAAAATTTTTGCCAGTTTAAAAACACTATGCAATATTTTTGAGAGCAATGATGTTGTAAATATGTTGAATTAGTATCTCAAGTATGTGAGAAAAATAACAATTAGCAAAAAATTAACCAATTTCCCACAGAAAATTGGCTTAAATGAAGTTTGTCCTATGCTGAGCAATGTTATGCACTACTCCAGTATGGCCTCCAAGCGCAATAAATATGACGTCATCCGCATACACCCTATAAGAAGGGTCCCCTCATTTTCTATCCTTCAGCATTGCGGTACCATATTTCTGCGGCACCAAGGCCGGAGATATGTTAATGGGGAATACGACTTTTAACGTGTTTTGAGCCGTAGAAATTTTTAATTAATTTTTCATTACCGAACCGCCATTATGTGAACTTTTTTATAATATAATTTTTTATGAATGAAAAATATTTTTTGCCGCAAAAAGATTGTGAAGGCATAAGAATAATATGAAAAAAGTAAATGCATTAAAATTGCATTAAAAAAAAGTATATGAAATAATCTGAATGCTGTTTTTTTATGTAACGCATATTTTTATGTTTCTGGTGCAAAATTAGGAATAAAAGCGTTCACTATTTCGCACATCGTTGTTTCTCATTTCGTTTAAAAATTAAGGCAAATTCAGGGCACTAAATTCTGAATTTAGGGGCAGTGAAGAATTGTATTTTTATCATTCATATCTCGGGGATCTCTCTGTGTTGCAATGTGCTTGCTGGGATTGGAGTCTTCACAGATGGAGAATGTTGCGGATGTGGAGCGCGGGTTGCAAAAAGCATTCCTGTGTTGTGAATATAGTACTGGACAGCAGCACAATTTGCACACATGTATACATACATAACAGTTTCTTATTCTTATCGTTTTCTTTGGCTTGTGCATCTCAAGTGTTATGAAAATAAACCTCTATATAATCTTAATTCGTAACCTTACCGTGAAGCAAACAGCCGGTCACTTTTCAGCCTTAAATCTCTCCCAGCTTCAACTTGGTTGGTTTTTCCGCCTTCTGGCAATTTTTCATGTTTATTTTTGTAATTATGTTTATAAAAATTTATGTCAACGAAAGAATCGATGTTTTCTAATTTTTGAAAGTTCACAAATGCATTATTATTATTGTTATTATTTTTTTTTTACTTCTCAAGACAGTGTCTTAAGACCACTATACCCATTTTCTTTTTACGAATTATATAACTCAAAAGGGTATTTTCTACACTTCTTATTTCATTTGCATACATTACAAAAATATTATCTTTGTTAAAAAAATTGGCCTTTTGAGGATTTTTCAAAGGTTAAAAATTATATATTAACAGAATATTAATATATATATATATTTAATATTATTTTTACAATGTGGTATGAAAAAGCTAAAACAAAACAACACATATCAATAAAAAACATTTATGTTGTTTCCAGTTTAAATTAAATTTCTATGTTTTTTTTTTTTTTTTTTTTTAATTCAAATTAGAGTGAAGTGTATATACATATGATATATGTATATATTTTTGTTAGCCCGGCGCAATAAGTGCACAATAATTTTTTTAAGAGGGACAGAAGAACATATACATTGAATATCCATCAACCAAAATGAGATTATATAATTATATTGCAAAAGAAGTTTGTCTAAATTGTGTTTACAAGCTATACTTAAGAGAAATTTGCAAATGCACAATAATGGAGTAAATTGCTTAAGTTGTCCAAAATTTTCCACGATTCTCTTGACTTTGATTAACATTGAAAAATTTTCCACTGGCATTAATGTTGGTTTATTGCCCCACAAAACACTCTGATTCTTGTCACACTCTTTGTCTGTTATCATGTAGCTATTGTAGATGATTTGTTAAGTGTATAATATACTATACCTCGAACTACGATTCTATTATAGATAAAAAGTACCAGTATGTGCATTAAAAATACATTATGATACTAAGTAGGGGGTACACGTCTTTTTAGGAAGTAAGCATTAATATCAACATCGGATTAACAATTATTTATTGTTGTTTAACCTTTATTTCCGCGTGTTCTGTGTCTTGTCGGATTTATGTTTATGGTAATAACTTCCCCTAACTCTCCCCTCTTTTTTTTTTCTTCCTTCCTAAGCATTTTATATGCGTATATTGTTAAAGTTCCACTGATCTATATCCTATCACATTAAAATGTGTATGTGCTTTCTTGAAAACCTCCTTTGCTAATATTTATAAATTTTAGTATTAATATTAAAAGTATTGGAATTGGTATATATTTAAGCACGCATCGTATAATTATGTTAAGAGTTTTTGGTCCATTTTACCGTACAACTATAATGTTGTATACTGTCTGTCGTATAGTCTACTACGAAACAAGTTAAGTTTTCTGTTGCATTATATTGAAGATCTGCATCAAGGTATACTGTACTACAAGTCATGAAAATAAAGTTCACTTGCCCTTGTATAATACTGGAGAAGAAGAAAAAAAAGAGAAGAGAGAGAGAGAGAGAGAATGTAGGCGGTTATACAGCGAGCGTGAGACGTGACGATGCTGATTTCACGGCAGACTTTATGAAGTACCTATAAAAATGTTAATAATTTTGTATTGTGGCGTAGTTACATTGTAAGTGTAAGTACAGTGTATGTCTGTACATTCAAGTATAATGTTAGGGAGACAAGGAAGAAAAAATATGGACCGTGAAAGTATACCTATATAATACATATTGGGAATTTTTATATTACAATATACGAGAGAGAGAGAGAGAGGAGAAGGTATAATGTTATGATTAGTAATATTCTAGTTTCGTATTATACAAGTTTCCTTTTTTATAATTTTACCCAATTATTTTGAAAGATCAGTTTTGAAACTGGTATTAATAAATTGGGAGTTGGGAAAAACACTTGATGAGATGAGTAATTGTGCTTGTTGGTCACAAAAATTCATAATAATTAATAATGTATATAATGTCATAATTATGTATGGTACGATTGTCGCTGTAGTGCGCGAAAGTTGAATGAGTGTTAGTGTTGAGGATTGACGTAAAGTATATTACAGTGAGAGTCCACGGTCAAGGCTGCTCACTTCACCAGACTGGAACATATTACCCGGTACCAGCAGCAAATCTCCAAAATCTCTGTGCGCTTTGTGTGCTCGAGGCATTAATTTCCATCCGCGTACACCAAAAACTGAGGTGGTGAAAGATCACTATCTGCGTATAGTTTGATTGAAATTTTAAATTAATTCTGGGTTTATCTGAACTTTTAAATACATAAGAAGTTTATTAATTTTTACTTTTTTCCGCTTTTCACCTCCTTCATCTTCGCAGAAAACGTGAATAATACTGTAAATGATTTATTATCATAATATTATGTAAATATAAAAAGAAAATTTATTAAAGAAATTGAGTTATATATGAAACAACTTTGTAACGCAAAGTGTCAACACATTATTATTATTTTTTTTTTTTTTTCAATTTTTTTTTTTAATAAATAAAGAGTATATTTTGCTCCTGAAATACTGTACACTATACAATACCAGATTTCGCATAACTACTGCATTATTCTTTATTGTAATTATCATTTTATTCTGTCTCTCTTTTAGACTATATATTTTATTCTTTTGAAGTCAGATTGTTTGATAACAGTATTCACGAACGTGATTCATGAAGTTGAGGCTAAGTGGGCGTGTGTTACTGGACCGCACCCTAACATCATTGTTGTCACCGTTCGCTCTCTGTACCATATACCTCTGTACCACACCGAAGTATATCCTCTCATTACCATACTCCACACAATGTTGTTTGTGACATACTTAAATATCAATTATCAATGTATTGTGGACTATAATATTGTGTTGATACAAATATTAATTATTAAAAATACAGTAAAGTATAAAAGTATAGTTCGTAATTATATACAGTTTTGTTATAAAAGTTGAGCAAGTTATCTTAATTATTCTTTAAGACTTAATACATACTACAAGAAGACGGCTGAGTAAATACAAAGTTTAGGTTAATGATTGTCTCTTTTGAGTGTTCGTAATTATTGAACTGGCGCCCCCGTGTGTTCCCTTCCCTCTTCCCTCCCACCTGCCGGAAACAGAACGCGTGTGTGTTTGTAATCCTAATTAGTTTTACGCAATATTTTACTTTTTAAGATAACTCCTTAACTGCGTACAAGAAAAATCTTGTCTTTTCTTCATACATTATACAACAATAAAGAATTGCGTAATATTCTTCTAGAAATTATTTTTAAATAATGAAATCTTGTGCACGTGTACAATTCAAAATAGTCATACGATATATAGACTGATCACAAATAAGAATGAAGCGGAAGTGGTACTTCATCCCCTGTTCCAGAAAGTAATATTGCATTATATAGGGCGTATGCTTACGACGTCATAATGAATGTGCTTCGACGCCACTTGAGGAATGAGTAACATTGCTCAGCATAAGACAAACGTGAATTTTGGCTATTTTCTTTGGAAATTTCAATTGTTTTTTCATTGTTATTTTTCTCGCATAATTCAGAACCTGTTAACAGCACCAATGCTTTGAAAAATATAATACATTGCTGAGTATATTATATTTAAACTTATGCAACTGTGTCATTTTTCCATACCAGCCCATGTTATTTAGTGTTCACTGTTCACACATATCACACATATGGCGCCGACTTTTGTATGAATATGCAACCACCCTATATGGCAAATTTGTTAGTCGGATTAAAAAATAAAACTGCTTAACTTAATTAGTGCATGTATTTGATATTTAATTACTGTACTGTAAATATAATCGCATCAAATCATTTTATTCAATATCTTTTATATGATTTAATTTTGTGGATAATGATGACTAATAAAATTAAAGTTAACCACGGTATTTGATGATGATAAAATTACGTTTACACTTTATTACCTTAATTATGAATCATTAATAATTATTACATGAAACTGTTAATTGTAAAGGTTTGAGAGCAGTATAATAACATGACAGCACTTGTCATATTGATTATGATTAATTTTTCCTCTTTCCTCTCGATGATTTCTGTCTATATATCACGTGGTTAATATACCTGTCATGTCACGTAAAATTAAACATTTTATGAGCAGAGTTTAGTATATTAAAATGATTTTTAATGCCAAATATTGAAAATTTTAATGTCATTGAAAATTTATCATAGAGGAAAGGTCATTATCTTCATTATATTTACGTCTGCAAGCATTTCTTTTTTCTTTTTTTATAGAATTTTTTTCAGTACTATGCAGTAAATATGAACTTTTATTACTATAGTATGCTAATTCTTCGGCCTTGATATTGCATGTAATACATATTGACATTTTTTTTATACTTCATTCATTTTTTATTGTTACTCTGATAACATTAAGTTTATTGTCAATGTTTGTAATCAAACTTTTCACCCCAAACACGAGGATGAAAATCAATATTATTGCGTGTTTTTATGTAAATAATGTGAGGTAATGGTTATTTATTATATACATATAGGGGCATGAAATAGGGTTAGAAAAAACTTATTTAATGTTATTATTACGTAAACATTACACGTTACATTGTTTGTTATTTTGTATTGTTATAATACTCGTGAGGCTATGTCACAGTTTCACGGCATGGTGAGTTGCTGGCAGGTGCATGTCACTTTGCACAGGAACCGCAAATGTAATATGATACAATGTGTACCACACACAGTTACATTTACGTAGTTTTATCTACGGGATACTTGAATTATTATAAATATACAGTCAGCTATGTGGTCCATTCTTCTCAGAATGTACAGAAAATATTCGCAGTCTCCAACCGGATTTATAACTTGCATTGTGGGCTGCAGGGCGAATCAGTTTTTTTTGCTGAGTGTTCTTTAGCCACAAGTGTTCATGATGAAACTGCAACAAAAAATTTCCCTAAACATAATTTAATAAGCGATTGGTTTTTCGCAGAGAAATTTTTATTTAATGAATGGAATTAGTTTTTTTTTTATAAATAAAAAAATATAGCATATATAATACGGCATGTCACTACGGGTGAGTTTATTAGAGCGTATATGCATTAATGTTAAAGTCGTTGCTCGTCGCCATGTTGTAGCACTCAATAACATGGGCTGGTATATGAAGGAAAATGACTCATTTTGTCAGTTTAAAAATATTAAGCAATATTTTTGAGAGCGTTGATGCTGCAGGTTGAATTAGTGAGTGTATCTTAAGTATGCAAGAAAAATAATAAAACCAAAAATTAACAGATTTCCAAAAGAAAATAGTCATAAACGAAGATTGTCCTATGCTGAGCAATGATGTTCATTGATCCATTATGGCGTCGAAGCGAATTCAGTAAGACGAATTCACTCTGCATTATACACTCGACACGTGAAGTGCACAATGCACAATAAGTTACACGATACATGACGCACGTAACATTGGGGAGGTGCATGATTGATGTGTGATTGCATCCGACCAGCCTGCTTACATGTTTCCACGGTTTCTTCAGGCTGCATATCATGGCGAATGCCGGGCTGTGTATTTAGGTCGTAGGCGGCCCGTGTGCACGGTTTCCATTGTGCACGTCCATTAGACAATGCCTTGATGATGGGAATGTTGGAAAGGTGTATAGCATAGCACACTATACCATGCAATAAGCAAACTGATAAATTTGACAAATTTAACTTTTTGTCAATGTGTCTTATAGACTATTTAAATTCAGGTCATGTTATGTCAATGTAGTCTGAAGTCCATTATCTTGTACAGTATAATTACAATTTAGCTTTATTATTGTTGAAGATTAGCATGTTAGAGAATTATTTCATGCCTTTGTATACTAATAAATCTTCAATACGGTAATAACTTCAATTTGCAAACATTACGCTTTTTTTTATATTGATGCGACAATTTAACATTGTATGTTACAGTAATGAAAATAATTGACGTAATTATTTTATGACATAGAAGTCATTTGTCGTATAAATTTTTAGTATGATCTTATTTTTCATGCACGAAAACTTCTTGTATGCCCTAATTTGCATAATACGTAAGTGTAGTTTAGTTTAACCGAGTGAATGATCTCTGAAATCGAGAGCTATAGAAGCATCTTCATGTATGCATGGAACACTTGCTTTGGTACTACATACACTATAATAAAAGTTGCTCTCATTTCACGACTCAAAGGAGTGATTCCGACACAACTTTAAAAAAGAAAAGAAAAGAAGGAAAAAAAAGCACCTGCTTGACTAAACAGCTGCCGGCAGCGAGAAATTCGGTACAACAAGTATAATGATTATAATATTATACACCTTTGAATTATATCAGCTTTATGAAAATCTCACTGATACACGCAATTTTTTTCCCCCCACTCATTAGTCATTCTAGTAAAAATTCGGCTAGTGGTGCAAAAATCGCGATGCAAATTTAGATGACAGGTGTGAGTTTGGGTGCAGCTGCAACGTTTGAGTTCAATGCTCGCACCTACACCCATGAGCCCATGAGCAAGCTGTCAGCCAGTTCCTTGTCCACCTCGTGTTTCCCTCGAGAACTCCTGTGCAACAGTCACTTTGTGTTTTCCACGTCATTGATGAAGACTGCATGAGCCCCGCATGCCCAATGGCTCTGAAGATACTTCTCATTATCTTACGGAGTGAAATATTAATGAGTCCGCATTCCACTTGTCGTATCTTACAATATCAACGTAAACATTCATCTCCTTCTTTGTTTTTACCGCATTATCATCAATCTTGTTCTTATTCTGATATATATATATATATATATATATATTTTTTTTTTTTGTATTTTTACACCTCTATTGCTATGTAATGGTATTTATATATATATATATATATATATATATATATATATATATTAGAGAGAGAGAGAGAGAGAGAGAGAGAGATAGTTCAAGGAGAAGCGTAAATAGAAAAATAATTGTTAAAAAATAAGTCGGAGCACAATTTTTTTTCCGATATCAAATTTATTAAAATTTCCTAACATTATTTATTGCCAAACGTTTTGATTTTTCTGTCATTATGTAGAAAATTTGGATTTCTTTTTTCATATATTATGAGTTTTTATGTTTCTACATTGATGTAGAAAACAACGTTATTTAGTTTACAATACACGCTGAATATATTGATTAATATTCTTAAATAATTATTTTCAATACATACATTCCAATCCATTTCCTTATCCCGGCCGTCAAAATTTCTCTTGCAATAAACGTGTTGTTGATCATGTAGAGCAATAAAAATCATTGGCGCCAGAGAAACAAGCCAAAACTTTGCGAGTCAAAGATTTCTCTACGATTACGTGGGTAATTGCAAATCACTTGCTTTGTGAATAAAATTAAAAACTGTATATTATACTGTATGATAAGCAAAGGTGTATGCCCAATGGTTTTTAAGATTTTTAATATAGAATCGTATTATGGGTGGAAATTATATACCGATGTAATAAACATGAATATTAGTAAAGCTTTTTGCTGCCTTAAAGCCATTTTTCAATACTGCGTAACTTGCACTTTTTTTCTTATTATTCTTAAATTTATATTTATATTTTATAAAATATTTAAGTTTTGATTATCGAGCCTCCTGCCTAATTCATCACACATACAGTATAACTCCAGCAAGCAGTCATAGTATAGTAAAAATAGTTCAGTTTTTTTGCTTCATATTACACTATATAGTTGATCATATCTGTACTGCGGTATTTTAATATAAAATTATAGTTAGTGTACATTTTTGACCTCAGAACAAAAAAAAAAAAAAAAAAAAAAAAAAAATCACATAATATATTAAAACTTTCGTATACTAAATTGTTAAAATTTTGGGGGGTGTTTTAATGTTAATTTTGTTTATCTTTATATTTTTAAAAGTTTTTATTATGCAGATTAGTTTGATGACGCGTTAAAAGTTATTCTTTATAAACATCACATCAGTGGTGTGTTAGTTTGTTTTGTTGCAATAACATGATTTATATTCATCGTTTCAATCAGATCAGTGGATCTTGTGTGCGCCAGCGCTTCAGCGAGATGCCTTTCACTTCTTCCCCCATCGTCACATTAACCTCCAACAATATTTACGTGATCATCGCTTGTCAATACACCACGTGTCTGCAACTTTAGAGTCAAATATGTTCAGTGATTCTCGAGAATTCGATAACTGATTGATCTCCTCACGTGTTAACTCTGAGTATATAATGGGACTTTTAAAAAGTCTCAAAAAAGTATTGATGAAAACATCCTTTACCGCAGGCTTGTTCGTAAACATATTACTTTTCCATATAAAGTTGCACAATTTCATTTAAAAAACATTATGATCTCCAATTTTTTCGTGTTACGGTGCACCAATGCAGGGTTTACAAACAAGACTTTGTAAATATAGCGTAATTAAGGGAGAAATGCAGCCATATCAATTTTCTGTTGTACAAAGGCTTTGCAAAAAGTTCAATAGAAGACTTGCAAAAAAAAAAAAAAGAGAGAGAGAGAGAGAGAGAGAGAGAGAGAGAGAGAGAGAGAGAGAGAGAGATTTAGTCAAGGCATCCTAAAGAAGATGTCTTGGTGAAGTGCAAAACTAAACAAACTTAAAGAGCCTAACAATGCAACAAAAAGTGCTAGCAGATTACTTTGCGTTCCTGTCTTGATTTAGCATGCTTTCTTATGGGGAAATAAAATAGCTATTGGCTCGGAAAATTTTCTCGTTACTGAAATTTTCACTATTATAAATTGTCAAATCTTGTGACATAATATGTTAGCTTACTGAACTTTACAGCTATTTCTTTTCTGAATTGCAATCAATGTACTTATAAAAGTTATTTTTTTCGTCCAATTGACTTTTCAGGAAAACAATAGTTTTAAGGCTGAGTAAAAGCTATACAATAAAAATAACAGTATCGAGAGAAAATTATGAATTTAGTTGCAGCTGTTTCATTTCCATATAGAAATCATATTTAATCAAAACAGTGACAAAAAGTTGTCTACAATGTCTCCGAGTTTGTTGATTTGGGTTCAGAAAACACTTTTAGAAGTCTACAATTGGAGAAATTGCTTGTGCAATATATAAACTTGCAATTGAATTAAGTAATGAGCGACTCCTCAGTTAGTTGTTTTGAATAGACGCGAGTTATAACCTTCACGACGTCAATAATTTAAATTAACCCTTAAAGTTCAATCTGGGAGAATTGCATATGACAGGAAAGTAAATGTAATAAGAGAGAGAGAGGAAAAATCAAGGTTATTTGCCAATAATGTTTCGATGTATCGAAATCTATTATTATTATTATTATTTCATCCTTTGGGTAATTTCTAATTCGTTATTTAAATCGATTGTTATGATATCGATTATTGAATTGCTTTGGTTGTTGTGGTTGCATAGTTGGCCAAGTGACATTAGCGGTCAAATAGTGACTGGCCTCTTTTTCCCTCGCCCTCATATCGTATGCACTTGTTGCTAAGATTTGCCATCTCTCTCTCTCTCTCTCTCTCTCTCTCTCTCTCTCTCTCTCTCTCTCTCTCTCTCTCTCTCTCTCTCTCATCTACCCGCCTTGCCCGCATCATCTCAGTCACTCAAAAGATCAAGCTCAATGAAAATATATCAGATTGTCATTTGTTTGTTTTCCATACACATAATAGAAATGTTGATTGATCCATAAAATTGTTTATACGCGTGTTTGTAACACTTTTCAATTGATTTTAATTTTTTATAATATATTATATATAATCATTTCGCAACGTTATATAATAAGTTCTTTTATTACTAATGTTTTTGACCGTTATAATTATGATTAATATTTAACTGTATTCTATTATGACTAAATAAAATAATTATTATTTTGACTTTGACAAAGAAAAATATTAACTCTTGTGATCATTATAAAGTCATAAAATTTATTTTAAATACAGTAACTATAGACACATTCAGCGAATTCATATAGTACAGGTCAAAGAAATAAATATTAATTAAACTGTATTTTCATTCAGATTCCATAACAGCTTCATTAAAATTAATACATGATTTGATATAGATTTACCATATTTTCAATAGCAATATTAATTAAGAGGTACGGATGGTCAGGACCACCTTAATTATACCCTATTTATGGAAGGTGCCTGATGGGGGTACTCATAAAGTATCAGTATTGTAAATTATATTTATGTATGTGAAATAATAATATTTATTTTTGAAATTTTTGTCGTTGGTTATTTGCCTTTTACCGCCAAAGGAAAAAAAAACGTAACAAAAAAAGTGAATTTTGTGTAATAGCTGTACACAGGTATAAGTGTTTCTTATATATTTGCGTAATTTAAATTTCTCCGTTGTAACTGCATTATAGTTTTCTCTAAAAAAAATCACTTAAAAGACGGTCCCTCAATGCCAAAGGATTGGAAATGGTGGGGGGGGGGGGGGGTAATTGTGATTGGTATAACAACCATTGAGGGTACTAAATCCGCCAATACACGTGTATATACTAAACATTCATAATCTAATGCAAAAATAACAAATTAAATGAAAATGAATAAATTAAAAATATATGCATTGTTTGATGCTTGACTAAAATGTATGATTTGCAATGATGGATATAGAAGTGTAAGCTACAAGTGTCAAAATATTTCCCATGTTGCTATGTTAGTTTATGTATAGGCTCGATGCTGTTACGTGAAAGAAAAAAAAAAAGTAAAGAGATCGATTCTGCTGAGACTGCGGCATAGCAAGAGAGGGTAGGCGCTTTGTGTGAGTGTGAGCCTATATACTTTCTAGGATTCCCCCGTGGCTCACACCCTACTGCACGCTATATGTACACGTACTGAACTGACTGTTCACCCCCGCAGTTCAATCTAGAGTCTAGAGACTCCGTCTCATGGAAGTACAAGAATAGAACGTCGGGATGAGTTATATGTTCTAAAATACTTCCAGTAACAAAATTGAGAGCATCATGTCTAAATAATTTATTCAAATCTTGGAGGTTTATTTTTAAATGTATGATCTATCATTTTTGTACTAAAAATTACATTATTTATTTTGTATGATAAATATAAATATACATATACATACACTGCACATTTCTCGGACAACATTTCAAAACTAATCTATGAAGCACACATTTCTGAATATAGTTAGTAACCATAACACTGTTATCAAAAGAAGAAGGGATTAAAATATTATGCTACCCAAAAAGCTATCGATTGAACTTTTTCTTTGTTATTATTATTTTTTTTTTAATTGCAAAAATTTCTGAATTACTTACCTTAATTTTTTGAATATTTTTATACATCCGACCAAATAAGACATAATAATTATGTTTAAGGGGGTAGGTGACCGACTGATATCTCGCAAACTAGGACGGTTGCGAATAATAATAAATAACACAAAGTAAAGAAGAAATGTTACTTAAAAATTTAGTTATGTCAAACATGTAAAAACACGATCAAATATTTAAGTTATTACACTTTTAAGATAACATGTAAATATGGAAATTTAAATTTGAGCGGGAAATTTTAGTCAAATTAGAAACTTTTTTACAATTAAAAAAAATCATTAAAAATTTGTTTGGTATAAAAAAATATATTTTAAATTTACTTGGTTTTATTTGAAAATTATAGTGTTTGTTTTATTGGAATTAAATCATGTACAAAAAATTATTGGGAAAATATAGTTCTTCTTTTAGCGATTTCCGGTCCAAGTCGGTCCCCCACCCCCTTAATTATATTTAATAATTATGCTACCTCATCTTCAGTATATTATAAATAGTTGTACATTACACAAAAAATTTGCTATACTGCGGCATATCAAGACTGCCCGATTGTTACGTAGCATTAAGATACTCCAAATGTTCCAAATTAGCAACATGTAATACTCTAGAATATCATAAATTAATTCATTTTTTCTTCGCTTGGTGTGAACATTCATTATAGTCACAAAACCCATGATACTTCAGTATATTAGAAACTCATTATATACCCATATACATACACATGGATATCTACGTAGTTGAACCCATAATTCAGTAGTAGGAAAACCCATGATTTAAAAAAGTGTTATGTTTATATATAACATTTATATTAATATATAAATATATATATATTATATATATATATATAAACATTTATTTTGTGTATATTTATTATTCGTCTCTATACTGTTATAAAGTAATGGGACGTAATAAAATCTTTGCCATGTTAATAACTATTGATTTTTATTAATAAATGAACATTTTACTGTATCTTCATGTTACCAATCTCATAATTCTGATAAACTATTTGAGGAAAGAATTAAATTCAAAATTTCTTTTATTACATTCATATACAATCTTGTTACGTTTTTTTTTTTTTTTTTTTACTGTTATTATAATGCTTTGATAGTTATTTTGTATCGTATTGATTTTGCTTTCAAGTCTTTTTGCAATGCTTCATATTGGTGGTGACGTAGCATTAATCAGAGAAGTGCAAGTGGGACCTCTAATTTAACTTTACGCTAAGTTGCTTATATGGAGGAATGAAGTTTTTTTTTTTTCTTTCTTTCTTTTTCATTACTGCGGTATATAAGAAACGTGAAGTATTATGAGTGTTGTGACTGTTCAGGTGATGAATGATCTTGTTTGTTACTTACGGCTGCAGTAAGCAAGTACATATAATACATAAGTAATTCCTATATAAAGGGCGTGCACTGGAGTTGTGTCAAGTCAACATTCCTCCAGTGCATACATGGGCAATCCACTGGAACTTCTTCTCTATCACCATGTTGGTGGTGTAGGATATCATCTGTATGTAATATGTATGTGTGTGTAGTGTGTATGTATGTATGTACGGTCTTACAAAATGTTTAATAATATACCTTGAAGCCCGATCATCCATATATAAAATACATAATATTGTCACTAAACCAGGCTAGCCTAGAGACTATGACAGACATTTTTAAGTTCACAAGTAGACATGGTTACTCCATGCAGAAAACAAGTGTTTCCTTAAATGTCACCGCGCGGGGACAACTAGCTAATAAAATTATATAAAAAATGTATCGAGTGCTGGTCTGATTTTCGTTATATATATGTAAAACAATGTACTTTAAATGGTACCACTGTTAAAATGGCACTTGTTTTTGTATGGGCTAGTTTTTTTTTTATTGCAATTTAATTTATTTCAATATACCCGTTAATTTTATTAAAGAAAATTTTCACAATAAAATTAATATAATATATAATTATATTTTTAGGTACTTTTCTTCTCTTACAGTTTTTATACTTTAAGGAAAGGTAAAATTATCACTGGTGTAAACTGTAAAAGTAAAAATTGCATCGTGCAGTGCATATCGGAAAAAATTTATAACACATTTTTCTTTTTCGTTGACAGGAGAGTAAATCTTTTACAAATCAATATACAAATCGTGCACCTATAAAGCATTCATACCTTGCTGTACAGTACCGTGGGTGTCTTATTATAAGTATTGTTATTTTTTTTTATTGTAGCATTTATGTTTGAAAGGTGCATTATAAAATGTAGCACAAAAAGCGCATACAACAATTGCTGGTTTTAATTTTCCGGTTTAAATTTATATAGAGAGCCTATATATATTATAACTTTCAAATTATCAAGATAGAAAATTAATATAATTTCGAAGAGAGAAACTTATATTACAAGTATTATTTGAATAACATTAATATATCCTGACCTAGCCACTATATTATGCATGTTTGCCCTTGCAGAACCTATACAGTATAATATTATATTATTATTTCTTGACATGTAGGTATTTAGTATAATACACTTACAGTATAATACGTCCTGTCAAGGTATACTGTATACGAACTGTACGTATATATGATATAAACACCACGCCTTCTTTTAATATAACGATGTAGAATTAACCTCTTTGGTGGACAACTTTAAGTAATCGTACTAATGGAACATCTATATAATCTCATCATGTTAGATTATATACATGCGTGTATAAGCTAGAAAATCGTGTCAAACGTATAGCTCTATAGCTCTGTCTGTGTGTGTGTGTGTGTGTGTGACTGCAATCAAACGTAATTGCTTACGTTTCATTTCTCTGTTTGACATACACGTAACATTTCAATTATTGATCGAAAAAATATTGCTGTTATTTATGTAACTTACGACGTGGGAGTGATGACGTTTTTTTAAAGAAATTTTGATATTATTATAATTTATTTAGATATACAGTATAAAAAAAGTACGCTATACAAAGTTAAATTTGACGTCAAAGTTTTCTCTCTCTCTCTCTTTTCAAATAAAGTTTGATCTTTAAAGGTTACATGAAAAATATCAGTAAATTTTAAGCCAACTGTTGCTTCGCATTACAAATAGCGCAATTTGTGTGATTGCTCGAGCAGCGCACAAAGTTAATTTCGCTTATTCAATCTATATATGTGTATGCAAAGAAGAACAAAGTTATAATAAAGAGAATTACCTTTAATGTAAAGAGACACGAAACTCTGCAGATTACGTAAAGACCACGTCACTTATTAGTTTTACAATACACTGTCATGCAATGTTTGGGAAATTATTCTTGCTAAAAGAAGCATTTTTACTTCTGAAAATTACAGTATAATAAAAGAATTAACTTTTATTAGTATTATTATTGTAACTATTTTAAAAAAATAATCATATTGCTTTATACAGTGTCTGAGTGTAAATCAAATGGGAATATCATGTATCAGATTGAATTTTAATTTTAAATTAAATACTATAGCGTGCGTGTATGATTTTCTACCTTCTAATGAGCCTTTTTAACTGTTAAAACTAAAATTAATTGGACCCAAAAAATCAATATATTTATTCAATCTAATTTATATTTTTTAAAAAAATATTAAATTTATATATAAGTTTTTCCCGTTCCAGAAATATTAGTCCTGAAATTTTTAATAGAATGAAAAAGATTTAAAAAAAATAAGGGGGTCATTTTATTGCATATTCTAAAAGAGGACATTGTCCTGAATCGATAGACACGCGAGTTTCTAATTTTGGAGTTCATTAAGTATTTTTAATTTATTTTTGAATATCGCAAAATGACGTCACAGGCTGCAACTTTTTCCTATGCCCTCATGCATAAGTTGCATCCTGTGACGTCATTTAATATTTAAAAATAATAATTTAAAAGTACTTAATGAACTCAAAAATTAGAAATTCGATTCACGAAAATGTCCTCGTTTAGAATATGAAATAAAATTACCCCCTTACATTTTTTTGTAGTCCTCCTCATTGATTGAATTAAAGACCTATGATATAAACTAATGTTAAACGCGCATTAAAATTATTAAGCACTCGCAGCATGATATTGGCATGCGTGTGGTGCGTGTTCATGTAGTATACGTACTGTACACGATACAAGTATAATAAAAGTGACATTAAGTTGCATGTAGGTGAAACCATGATTGCAATGTGTGCTCGGCGAATCAATTATCAATGAGAAGGCGTGTGTGGTGTGGCGAAGTGAGGCGAGGCGCCAGCTGATTTCAGATCTCAGACTTGACACCTTCATGACACCTGATGCCAATTATTGACATTCCTTCAGTGCAGGAAGCATTCATACGTCGTTAGAAATTAATTTATTACCAGTAAAAAAAAAAAAAAACTTGATGTAATTGAAGTTAAGCTTACAAAGTATAGTTGATATTTTCTTTTACTGGCAAAACTTTAGCTTTAAATTATATAAGAGAAGAAGCCATATAGTTAATATTTGTATGCATAATATGACAGTTTGCCATCAATACTTAGAAATCTAAATGAGAAAACTTTATTTAAAAAAAAAAAACTTAAGATTTTTTTTTTTTATTGTATACAGTACTTATAAATAATATTATATACACTTTGGCTGAATATTTTGATGCAAACTAAAAAATTGATGAAATTAATGTATAATTATATGCATACCACTTACTCTTATTTGGAACATTACAATACTGACAAAATTTATTATAATGAGGAAGGTAAATTCACTAAATTCTTCTTAACCCCCACTTTTTATGACATTTTTGAAATGAGCGTTAAAAAATTTTGAGGCGTTATTTTTTCTTAGAACGTATTTTGAATTAATTTTTAAAAATCGACCTAAAAAGCTTGTGACGTCAACAATTGGGCATTTATTTCGGAAATTATTGACCGTAGGAGGTTCAGTAGCCAGTTTTTTGAAATCCTGAGGACGAGCTGATTTCATTTGTTGAGAAAAAAGTGGACTGATGACGTCACAGGCTTTGTAGGCCGATTTTCAAAAATTAATTAAAAATACTTCGCATGCTCCTAAGAAAAAATAGCGCCTCAAAATTTTTTAAATCTCTTCCCAAAAATATCATAAACTAAACAAAAAAATTTCAATTCACCTTCCTCATTGTATTAAATATCTGTAATTGGTAAATATAAAACTCTTCAAATTTTATTTTTAATAAAATGTGTATTATACTGTTTTTATATTATTGTAAATATTAACAAGACCAACGCTTGCATGTCGTAACAGCAATTGTTTTAAAAAAAATTTTTAACTCTGTAGTACATTTATAATAAGATTATTTTGAAATTTTCCCAATTTTTTTTTTTTTTTACATGAGAGTATTGGTGTAATTTGATTATTTTTATTTTGCATAGCCATCAAATTTTCAAATAATGTGAGATGCGTCAACATAAATTCATATCGCCAAAAAAGAAAGAAAAAAAAAAAAAAGTGGGGAAATTTGTGTGCAGTGACTATATCATCTCATTTACTCAACCTGCGGAGAGAAGAAAACCCCACATTATTATTTTTTTTTTCAACGGTTATATTCAATTAAGATGCGCAATACTAAAAATAAGCACTCGATCATGGCATCATTATAATATTTACATTTGAATATGTGATTACAGAAATATGAAGGAAATAATAATAATATATTATGAAGTTTCATTAACACCTATACAAAGTACTACTTTCTTCTATGGCTTACTTTAAGAATATTTATGCAAATTATATATTTATATTGGAGATAAATTTTCTTACTGCTCATTAAATTTTAATTTATTACCTAATTTCCTATATGTGTGTGTGTGTGTATATATATATATATATATATATATATATATATATATATATATATATATATATATATATATATATATATATATATATTAATTATATATATTTATGTACATATATATATATATATTATTTTATTTATATATATATATATATATATATATATATATATATATATATATATATATATATATATATATATGTATGTATGTATGTATTATATATAGCTAGTTATTTTGTTAAAATTATTTGAATGGCTATAAACTAATTTAAAAGTTACGACGTAGTATAATTTTGCCTACTAGCTGAGATTTTTTTTTTTTTTTTTTTTTTTTTTTTAATGCAGTTCTTAATTTATTCCAAACTAGGTCCACACAGATTGCGGCGTCAAGTTTCCTTCTGTTTAGCAGTTCATGATGACTGTCGATAATTATTGCAAATATTTGGGTGTACATTGGCGCCACATTAGTTCTGCCTAAGGGCTGTACTTATAATATATACTCGTGTCTTATTTATGTTATAATTTGTAGGTCTTAACTCGGGAATTAGGGTATCCATTGCAGTACTCCGAATATAAAATGCTGTGTAAAATGTTTGAATTTTAAATATTTCATGCTACTAATTTTCAATTTTTGAAATAAGGTGACGCTTTTCTGTTTTTTACTCTGAATAATGCACTGGATACTTTTTTATGTATAGCAAAGAAAAAAAGGTCATGCATGTTGCCTTTCAACGATATGGATTATTTCTAAATCATTAATGAAAGCATAAGTTCGATTTATCATTATTTTATTATTGGGAGGAAAAATAGTAAATAGTGCACTGCATAAGAACTTTTCATATGATGTGTCGAAAGCAGTTCAAAACGCGCATCGTATTTTCAGCGTATTTGATTGGAAAAGAGTCATAAATAATCATATAATAGTAATAATAACAATCTCAATCTTTCTTTCTTTCTTTCTTTCTTTCTTTCTTTCTTTCTTTCTTTCTTTCTTTCTTTCTTTCTTTCTTTCTTTCTTTCTTTCTTTCTTTCTTTCTTTCTTTCTTTCTTTCTTTCTTTCTTTCTTTCTTTCTTTCTTTCTTTCTTTCTTTTTTTTGTGTGAAACCAAATAAAAATGAGACCTTTTAATTTAGGATTTATTTACCATTTACTGAGTTTTCAAACTGTAATTTTGAGAAGGCTATAAAATGTACTAGTGAATAATTATACAGTGATTATGTAAATGCAAAAAGAAACTAACATAATAAATATATATGGTATAACCTCTATCACATACAGCTCATGAGTTTATTATTCCATGATGGAGAGAAAGCCATTTGTTTTGAATCGACAGGGAGGCCATTGCCCTGCCGTATACATAACCACAAATATCTCAAGCATTTTGATACATTGCAGTCTGCAGTATCATGTCATGCGGGCCGCTACATCAAATCTCACATCAGGGTTTATCAATGTATTTTTGCCATGATTTACACATTATATTATCATATACCGGACGATATTTCGCTTTCTTACACTTTCATCCATTGTGAAAATTCATGAATTATTCACAACATTGTATACGTATAATTTACAATGCCAAGATTTTTTATTTTATCTTTTCTCTAAATATTTGACGAAACAAAAGTTGTTTTACATGCACTTATATACATACGTACATCCATAAATAATTTTTGTGTAACTTATTGCAAGCAAATGTGGGCCATTCATAAATTTTATACTTGCTTATTAAACATTGTTGTGTAGAGAAAATGTATACACAAACCTAAAATTATCCCATTTTTTTGTAATATTTATAATGTGACACTTTGTTTGAAAGAGCTATAAAAAAAAAGTAAGTTGTATATTATAGTAATACAAACTGATTATTATACTAGATACTTTTTATATGCCTAAAAATCAACATTACCTGACCCATTTCTTTGTTCTTATGGCGTAATTGCATTACAACAACGATGAAATTTTAAAGCCCTTGTCAACTTACTTTTTTATCATTTAGAATATTAGACTGATAATTACCATACCTTAATATCCATGAATTAGACACCATCACGTTGATTTTGTATTTATTTTCGTTTATTTTCCTTTTTGCAGTTATATCACGTATCTGACGTCACAATGTACCTCCGCCAATCACATTCACCGCTCTGGTCACGTGATAAATTTAAGCTCCTCCCTAAAGTTCTTTACCCCTATCACGGCCCCATCTGTACATTGTGACGTCAGATACGTGATATAACCGCAAAAAGAAAAATAAACGAAAATAAATACAAAATCAACGTGATAGTGTCTTATTCATGTATAATAAGGTATGGTAAGTATCAGTCTAGTATTCTAAATGATAAAAAAGTAACTTGACAAGAGCTTTAATTAAATATAACAAAGATATATTTTAATTTGTGTAACATTATTTTGTCAACTATACAAAAACTTATCATATTTTATTTGGTTATGAAATATTGAAGCACATAAATAATAATTTAGGAAAAAAAAATATATATATATATATGTTGCTCTATTCAGATATACTTTTAGATAATTGAAATCTATGGTTGGTTTCATAACATATCAAAGTTTGTTACTATATACCACTGCGGTGCCGGTCATTATATATTATAGAACATTATCATTATCTCTCTATTAACCATTATATATATCCCCTGTGATTTAATCTGACATTTGGTTAAATGTGTATTGATTTGATTTGATGTGTGTTTTTAGCCGGTAAACGCGCCTAATACGGACCAGCAGACTGACTCTGAGGGTGCAGTTAAATTTGGATGGATACAGGGAGTGTTGGTGCGATGTCTTCTCAACATCTGGGGTGTTATGCTTTTCTTACGTCTCTCCTGGGTCGTGGGTCAAGCAGGCATTGGTGAGCATTACTCCTTCCTTAGTATAAGCACACTTTTTCTTAGGTATATAAATTAAAAACCTCCAAGGAGAACTTAGTTTGCAGAATCGCCCATTTCAAATGGCAGTTCTTGCTTCAATAAACGATTATTCTTAAATAATCGTTTATTGAAGCAAGAACTGCTGTTTAAAATGGGCGATAATGTAAACTTAAGTTGCCCTGCCTAAAAGTAGACATTAAAATTTTATTGCGCTTAAATTTTTTAAATTTGTTCAGTTTTTTATGTTAGGAAATTTCATTTCGCTGTCTCATAACAGCATAATATACTTAAGTACAGTATGTTTTTTTTATTTATAAAAATAAAATGAATGAACGAAGCTCATTCAACTTTTATTTAAAAATAGAGATAACAGTGGAAATGTTAAGATCAGTAGAAATATTTAATTAAATTTAATATATTTTTAATTATATAGTTATTTAATAATTTTTATTTTTTGTAAAATATTATTTACAGAAATATAAAATTTAAGTTTAGATGGGGTTTACATCCATGTGTAAAAGGAATAATTTATTACAACGTGTTAAATTCTATTATATCACCCTTGATATAATATTTCATTGTATATTTGGTATATAATTTTGATGAAAAATGCTATACATACATTTTGTTAATTAAAATTTCACGTCTATATAATTTGAGCTTAAGAAGTATGATAGCAAATAACAAACTTTTCTACGTAAATATTTTGAAATGAGAAACTAGACATTGCACGAGAGAATTAAATTATAGAAAAGAAGATCGATATTTATATATTTCCCTAATTAGATTGTTGTAGTCTTATAAAGTACCTTTGTTTTCTATCTTATTATGTTCCGTAATGCATAAATAACTTCTTCGTTTTGATATCAAATGCTTTATAATTTGCATAATATTGTTTTTATACTTCACCTTGAGATTTCAATTAAGTTCTTTTTCGTGACTTATGTAATTATTACGTATAAAATGTTTATAATAGAAATTGTAATTTTGTTATGGTGTATGATAGGAATTTAATATCTGCGTAATGCTTACACATTTTGTTATCAGATAGGTGAATACTATACAGTAATGCAAATTTCTTTATTCATTTCTTTCATCCTCAGTCAATCGCAATCAGAATACATTAGCTTAGGTTACTATTAATTATTATGCTTGCCTATTTCATGTGTAATATCGTATTTTAACGTTTATGATAATTTTGACGCAGTGTGTGTTATCATATTTAATAAAAATTGATTATGTAGCGATTTTATTGTAATTGATTTCTATATTTTACTTATAATGAGGAACTGGAAGCATATTATGTAACATAAAATTGTAATGTGTATTTATGTTAGAATTCTATAGCCTAAAAATATTATATAATTTTATTATTTTTATTTCCAATATGAATATACAACGCTTCTGATAGAAAATTAAACTTTTTGCCTTTACTCTAAAAGGCAAAAAAAGAGTTGAATTTTTTATGACAGTGTGTGTACAAATTTAGACTCCTTTTTCCCTATGAAAAAGAAATACTAAAATTCACTCATTGTAATTTTACTAATTTTCTATATCAGTACCATACACAGGAAGAAAAATGCTACTCATGTCAGACACATCATATAAATCATGTAAATTTTAATACGTAAATATATAATGGAACAGGTATTGATATTACTGCAGTAATATACCTAATGCAGGTAAAACACTACAATAAAGGTGTGTCTCACCTGTAGATCAGATGACATTGTAGTATGTCAACACTAGTTCCAGATTGAAATTTACCTATTGCAATTTATAGGATAATAAATACTGACATACTGATAATACTGACTTAGTGCAAAAATGTATGACCAAAATTTATAATGAAAGGTGATTAATAAGAAGGTGGTAGCTAACTTTACAAGGGTGTGCAGGTCAGAGTTGCGTGATCGTGCTGATCGCTACATGCGTAACCACGGTTACCGCAGTCTCCATGGCAGCGATCTCGACCAATGGTCAGATCAAGGGAGGTAAGACAGATACTAACAATAATAATCGTCCTTTCTTGCTCTTTAGTATAATAATATAGGCTCGTAGGCTTGTTTTGTTTTGCGTTTTTTTGTTTATGTGTTGCATGCTTGTTATACGCGTGTGAGAGCGCACGCATGATCCGCATAGCTGCTGTTGATTACAGGAGAAGCAATGCTGCTCATCATAGCCACCTCTGTGGTCACTACAATTACAGCGATCTCCATGGCAGCCATCAGCACCAACGGCGAAATCAAAGGAGGTGTGTGTTGTCATGTCACTCGATAGATGCTACAAAATATAATATTCAAAATAAACATTTAAGATCATCGCTAGATATCATTATGAAATTTACATTATACAGATGTAAATTAGACCGAATAAATTTGATATTAATTACCATACGTATCTGTATTATCGTTATCTTTATAATAAATTTGTACATTACTTTCAAATCGTTAAAATATAGATTCGCTCTTTATACATACTATTAACTTTTGCTTAAAATAATGAAATTTACTGTAAATGTACAAAAAAAAAACTTATTTCAACCTTTTCTCTCTTCCATACGTGCAATGTGATTGCGCAAACAATAATTTTTAATTATATATGTATAAACAAATATAAATTTATAAAAATATATATTATATTTATAGAGTATAATATATATATATAGAATAGAATACAATGAAAATTATCGTTTGCAATTATACATATCACCATTGCGAAATAGTAAAATTAGTAAAAAAATAATAATAATAAAATCAAAAAAAAATCTTTCTACACTATAATTATATACATAAAACGTTCTATTCACAATGTGCGTTTTGACCAAATAATTCGATTTTGTTTGAGCAACTTCTACAGTTTAGTTTTCTCCTCCGTGATCATCAACGTGCATCGTACACAGCGAGTACTTGCGTAAAATTTTTGTTTATTTTCTTGCTCTTAAAAAAAGCTTTGTTCTATACTAGCAAAAAAATATATATTACAGCTTTTCTTTTTTTCGATATAGTAAGCTTTAAAAAAAAAAAACGTTGTGTGCTATGCGCTTATTTTTTAGATTTAGCAATGCGTATAATATTATTTAGCACTTTTGCGTGTTTATTAACTGTCTCATAACTAGCCATAAAATTTTGTTGTAGCATGGTACGTGTTTTCATAGTTTATGTTTCGTGTCGTCTTGTATAAACCACATTAACTTTTTTACATTTTATTTTTCTCTATAAAAATCTTCATGCGCATAAAAAAAAAAAAAAAAAAAAAAAAATCCCGTATAAATAAATTAAAAAATAATAAATTATCATACAATGTATAGTGGGTTTATTTATACTTGGGAAAAATGTTGTAAAATGAAGGTATTTATAGAGACATACCCATGAAGTACTTTCAGTTTTTATTCATTTAGTACAGTATATGGGTACTATACCGTTTCAGAACTGGACTTTTGCTGAATGGCTTATTTTTAACTGAGAAATAAATAAATAAAAAAAAAATCCTAATTCAGCGATAGTCTGGTTTTTTAACGATCATGCTCATATATAAATGCAATGAATGTAATGATATATTAATGACTTAAGGTGGTACGTACTACATGATTTCTCGCTCACTGGGTCCGGAATTTGGAGGCTCCATTGGTTTAATCTTCTCCCTGGCTAATGCCGTGGCATGTTCGATGTACGTGGTCGGCTTCTGTGAGTCTATGACCGACTTGCTTCGCTCTTATGACCTGAGCATTGTTGATGGAGGACTAAATGATGTTCGAATCATCGGTTCTATTACTATCGTCATTCTCACCGTGATTGTCGTAGTCGGCATGGAGTGGGAGGCCAAAGTGAGTAGCAAAATCAAAATTGATGTCAAACTTTTTATTTTTTTTATTATTTTTTTTTTAGCAAAAAAAATTACTCTATAGTAAATAAAAAAATGTCAATTAAAAAGCATTAACTTTATGTGCGTAATTTTACACTTGTATAAAGTTTGTCTTTTTGACCATTTTATTGTGTCTAAAATAATGAGCTCAATTTAAAGAGTTACTTTGTACATTTCAGGCCCAGAATGTATTGCTGGTGATTTTACTGATCGCAATGT
The DNA here is from genome assembly GCA_949318235.1 of Ecdyonurus torrentis. NCBI lineage: Eukaryota > Metazoa > Arthropoda > Insecta > Ephemeroptera > Heptageniidae > Ecdyonurus > Ecdyonurus torrentis. Next base: position 8,033,452 of record OX439131.1, on the reverse strand, counting down.
TCGATTTCTTGATCGGCACATTTATTGGTCCTACTGACGATGAAGAGCAATCCAAGGGATTTGTTGGCTACAACTGTAAGTTTAATATAATATTTTATAATATTATCTCATTAAGCCCAATTGTTCAGCCACTAATTTTGATACTAATTTCAGATGAAGTCTTCAAGGAAAATCTGTTTCCGGACTACAGAGAGGAGGATGGTATTCAACACGATTTCTTCTCTGTTTTCTCCATTTTTTTCCCAGCAGCCACTGGAATTCTTGCTGGAGCAAACATATCCGGAGATCTCCAGGTAATATTGAAATTGTATTTTTAATATTAACATATCTCATTCTGGACTTTGGTGGAATTGCTTGTTGCTGCTTTATTATTCATTTCGTTGCTCTGAATTCACCCTGTTAATTTTTTGTCATTTGGATTATTTTGTTATTGTTATTACTTTGATACCCTGGCATAATCTGCTTTACTGTGTTGACAGGACCCCCAGACTGCAATTCCTAAGGGTACTCTGTTGGCTATCATCATCACCTCAGTGTCATACCTTGCTTTTGCCGCCATGGCTGGAGCGACTGTGGTACGTGAGGCCAGTGGTAACGCTACGGAAGTGATGCTAGGAGGTAACTTTACTGACTGCACAGATAGGGTGTGTGAGTGGGGACTGCTCAACAACAAACAGGTAATTAAGAGTGTACAATTGAAACTACTTTTTACTGCAATAATGTACAGTATTTATAATTTTAGCAAACTAATTTATTTGTTAACACTGTAATTAAAATTATAATTGAAAAAAAGGGAGCAATATATATATAAAATATATATAGCCTATATATATGTGTGTGTGTGTGTATATATATATATATATATATACATATATATATATATATATATATATATATATATATATATATATATATATATATATATATATATATATTAATGTTTTAGTCAACCAATGCTCATATTTGGTGTCTGCAAGTCAAGTTTTCTTTTTTTTACGAGACTCATTTCAATTTGTGTTATTTTGTAGGTGATGGAACTGGTGTCCGCTTTTGGACCTCTGATCTACGCTGGATGTTTTGCTGCAACATTGTCATCTGCTCTGGCCAGCTTGGTGTCTGCGCCTAAAGTGTTCCAAGCCCTCTGCAAAGACAACCTCTACCCTTACATCTCCTCCTTTGGTCGTGGCTATGGCAAGAACAATGAACCTGTACGAGGCTACATTCTTACCTTCATCATCGCCATTGGCTTTATTCTTATTGGTACATATAAATATTTAAGCTTTACCTCTAATTTTTCTTCTCTCTCCTTTTAGGATATTTTCTAGAGCAAAGCCATTCCTTCTCCATATAATAACGAAATTATAGCCTCCATTTTAAAGAAGTAAAACAACCAAGAATATTGATATTTCAGAATTATTTTTTAGAGGCGATAATTTTATTATTATTTGAGAAGAGCTGAAAAGAGCAAAATATAATTTTGGTTTTAGCCGAGCTGAATGCGATTGCTCCTCTTATCTCCAACTTCTTCCTTGCGGCTTATGCTCTCATCAACTTCAGCACATTCCATGCATCCCTGGCCAAGCCTGTGGGCTGGAGACCCACTTTTAGGGTAAGATTCTTAGTCTCTTATTGCAGGTTTTTGCAGCTGATTAGCAGAGATAGAGCATCATGCTCCTTGTGAGTAAGTTCTCCATCACACTGAACTTAAATATGTTTTAATATGTGGAGCGTTTTTAATTATTTTTTCTCTCCTTCATCATTTACAGAAAGTAATAGATGAAAAATATATATCGACTATCACGGATAGTAAACGGCCGCCAGCATTTTTGTATTGTTCAAATTTACATCATAATATCACCACAGTACAAATTTGACAAACAATTAAGACCATCACCCTTGTAATGTGCACATATTGGACAATAAATGTGTCAAGTTTTAAATTTTCAATTTTTAATTGTAAAGTTAAAAATCCTCGCGGCTGTTTACTATCCTTGATGATCGATATCCTACATATTCTATTGCTTTCATTCATTGTAATACTTCTCTGAGATTGCAATTGATATACATGTAAAATGTAATCTCTACGTTGATTTCCTAATTGAGAGCACTGCTCTAGAAAAGAACAGTGAGGATATGTCAACTGATGTGTTGTTTGTCTTACAGTTCTACAACATGTGGCTAAGTCTGGTGGGCTCGGTGTTGTGCATCGCTGTCATGTTCCTCATCAGCTGGGGCACAGCGTTGCTCACTCTGCTTGTCGTTCTAGCACTCTACCTGATTGTCACCTATCGCAAACCAGGTATAGTTCAATAATATAGCACTGTTGTTTTCAAGGGGGGGAAAGTTGGTCACACTTTTACCTGGTAAGAATAATGTAGGGTGACAAGTGTAAACTTCAAGTACTCTCGCTTGGATATTTTGCACATCCTATTATTTTATGGTAAAACTACCATGTTATTATAAGTATAGGCAGGTGATTTTTATTAACCTCTCATTATTGTAAAATAATAATAATAATCTTCCAGTGCTCCAAAAAATCGTGGAGAAAATAATCGCCTAAATTAATAAAAAATTCAGCTCTGCAATACACAATAATGTTCTATATAATACTTTTTTTTTATCTTAGGATGTAGTTGTAGTAAATATAATATATTTTGGTATATTTGTATGTGTGATTATATAAATTGCTGTTAATCCACAGATGTCAACTGGGGCTCGACGACACAGGCTCAGACATACAAGAATGCCCTGGTATCAGTGCAGCAACTGAGTAATGTTGAGGACCATGTGAAGAACTACAGACCTCAGATACTTGTTCTGACGGGCAACCCAGGTGACAGGCCTCCTCTAATTGATTTTGGGTGGCTTATCAGCAAGAACCTATCCCTCATGATTTGTGGCCACATCTTGAATGTAAGTTACCAACCTCTTCCTTAAAAAACGTATTCTATTTTGTAGTCCCTTGAATTTGTTGATATAGCAAATTCAAAGTGTGTGCCCCACATTAGTGTGAAAAGATAACTATGTACAGATTTATAGTAAAAAAATTTGTTCTAATTATTGAATTTAAGATAATGTAAGATAAAATCTAAAATTGGCAAGGATAGTTACAGTATATTAATTCAACACCGTTTTATCAGAGTATAATAAATATAAAATGACAAGTCTTATGAGACTGAAAATTTCAGCCTTTGCCTATTTTTTTAAATTGAAAATTGTTGTGCTTATTTTGCCTTATTTTTCTTGTGCAGAGTCTAGCTCCACAGAGAGCAAGAAACGCCCTGCACTACAATGCTCAGGACTGGTTACGTAAGCATAAGGTGAAGGGGTTCTACTCTCTAGTAGATGAAGTGAGCTTTGAAGATGGAGCTAAGGCACTGATGCAGGCGTCAGGTGTGGGCAAGCTCAAGCCCAATATTTTACTCATGGGCTACAAGGGTAATTGGCGAGAGTGTGCTGCAGAGGAGCTGCAAATGTACTTTGATATCATGCAGTAAGTCCAAGTCATAGGGATGAACCTTTAATTTATTTTATTATTTTTATCATTATCATTTGCAGAAAGTTTTTAGTTTTATTTTATTTTCTATATATTTTTTTTTATCAAGTATGCATCTGAAATTTAAAATAATGTCTGTCTTTCTCTTTTTAATTTATTACTATTACTGTACTTGATAAAGCAAACAATTTTAAGATATATTTGTAATAATTATAATTTATCAATTTTTTGATAAATTTGAAAGAAAAGGATAGTAGAAAACAAGCAACGACCTTACCTAAGTGAAGAGAGTCCCATAATGTTAAAATCTTGCTAGCTCAGAGATAAAAAAAAATAAAAAAATAAAAAATAAATAAATAACACACATTAGATAGCTTTCAGCACTGAACTCCAAGAGAAAATGGAGTTTGTTATGTCCTCTAAAAATAGTTATGAAATTATGTATTGTCTATTCATAGTTTCTCTCTGAGTCTGTTAAGACTGACAAAGGCATAACACACTCTGTTTCTCAATTGGAGTTTAGTTCTGAAAGCTATCCAATATGTGTTATTATTATTATTTAGTTATCTCTTATGTGCTAGCAAGATTTTCACCACACAAGGAGACTCTCTTCGTTCACTATGATAAGGCCGTTGCTGGTTTTCTTCTCCTTATTTTCTTTCAAATCAATCAATGCCTCACCACGATGGATCATTTTCCTTAATTTTTCTATAGAAATTCTTATTTATTTTGAGAGTGTTGAATAAATGACCAATGATACTTAAATAAAAGCAGCTTCTATTTTTAAAAGCTGAGTAAAGAAATGTTACACTTCTAGAATTTGTATATCTCATGTCATTGTGCTTGTTTCCACAGCAAAGCTCTGGACATGCACCTTGCTGTGGCTCTACTTCGCCTGCAAGAAGGACTTGATTATTCTAAAGTGGTAGCTACCAATGCTGGAGATAGCATGAATGGACCCACAGAGAAGAGTGCACTACGTACTCGTCAGAATTCTACAGAATCCTTGCCTCGTAACCAGTCCTTCTCTCAGATGTCACAAGGTAAGGAAAGATCCAGTCGTCCTGGCTTTTAAATAATGCTCAAATAAGTAATATCTCAATTGGTGCAATTCAAATCAAAACTATTCTATTACTTTTTATGTGCTGGCAAACAAAATTTCAGTGCTTGTCTATATTTCTGTATATTTTTTTTCACAAAATGTGTGTTAAAGAGCTTCTCTTATTATTTTTATTGAAATACTTTTTTTAAAACAATGCAGCTAAATTTTGTGCAAAAAATGGAGCAAGAAGATGTTTGAAACTTTATATTGTGTTGCTCTGTGGTTTTTGGTACTGATTGTTTTCTGTTGATTGTGGCAGAACTGTGCAAATTTCTGGGGGTGGGAATTCGTCAGATGACTAGGGGTAAGTCTGTTAGGAAGATTCAGTATCAACCTTTATACCCCTGCTTCATACGTTGTGCTGCTGCTGTTGCTGCTTTTCTATATTGTTGATTGCATCAATATTAATTGAGTTGCCAAAGTATATAAGACTAACAAAAGCTACTCCATATATTTTTATACTGGACATTTCTTGTAGAAACTAACTACATTAATTTTTCACTGTACATTGTTATATACACTGAATAAAATAGCTAAATAATACTGATAGATAAAAATGTTTGCTACTTTTGAGAGCTAATTCTATGGTAATAGTGTTTTTGTTAGAGAAAACAAAAATCAATAAATGGTTCTAAACTGTTGGTTGTTAGGCATGTCAAACAAAAGATTTGTAACTAATTCTGTTGAAGCTTTTTAGCAGTGTTTTTATTGGTTTACATTCCATGAAGAGATGTGTATATATAATTAGGTACAGTACAGAGAAACCACTCCCCTGAAACCATAAACAACTGTGCCGCAACGTAACAGTATTCGTTGAGTTGTAATTTTAGAATTTTTATCTTCAAGAGTTTTTGTCAGCTAATAAGTATATATTGCTAAATTAATACAATGCATTTAATTTTTTATCATTTGATTTTATGGTTAAGAAATTTTGAATTGGGTTATAAATTTAAAAAAAAAAGTTAGTGGCAAAAAAGGAACATTTTTCAATATATTCTCATTTAAATCTCAAGGCAATGAAACTTATGGTGAAGTGAAGGTGCGAGTCTATTAAGTTTTTCGCGGTTTACTGTACTCAATTATATATATATGTATCTTTAACATTCCATGTGGTACAAGAGTGGACAAACATAATAATACATAAATAATGTAAATAATTGTTCAAATATTGTTGCTAAGTGACTTGCTTTTTACCAGAGTCTTTTCCTCATTCGGCAATCTATCAATTTTAATTGTTACCAACTACAAGTTTCAGTAAGTTTAATTCATTTCTTTGCTGTTGGTGTCTTTTGTTATTAGTTTTTAACTGCAAAATTCTATACTTCAAAATTATTAACAAAGAAATTAAACTTTTTTTTTTTTTCTTCCTGCTTAATGGTATTCTATGCAAAGAGATATTGCCTGTAAAATAATAATGTTGATTGTGTAGAAGACTCTGACGTGACACAGCTGACATGGCTCAACTTTGCACTCAGCTTGTTGTGTATTGGCTAGAGAGAGTGTATCACATAAATATTTCTTACAGCAGCTAGTAGTAACAGTGATCTCACACCCCCTGGCTCTCCCAGTGCAAGTGCAAGTCGTAGTCGCAACAGTGACAGTCCTCCTAATATTATTGGACCTGAGGGTGATCACACCCCAGCTCCAGTGGCAGAGAAACCTAAGCCGAGTGTCATCAACCACAAGAAAGATAAGGAGAAGGAGAGTTCCAGAGCTGACCTCTACAAGTACGTGTTAAACTCAAGGATTGTATTAAGTCGAGAGATGTGATGTGTTTTTGTCTTTGTGTAATAGGGGACCTGATGGCAGTGACTTACCTAAGGAAGTAATCAGCAATTTAACTCAGTTCCAGAGGAAACAAAAGAAGGGAACTATTGACGTGTGGTGGCTTTATGATGATGGAGGTGTGTATGATTTATATTTTTATCTCCTTTTTACTTAAATTTGTACTTCAAAAGAGAGTCATCATTTCTACATTTCAAAATCAAATTTATTGGCGATATAAAGTGTAATTTCATTTTTGTATGATTGCATACATGAATATTAATATTAAAGAATAGGATAGAATAACCAGCAAGGGCCTTACCACAGTAGAAGTTCTATGGAGAGGTCGAAGTCTCGCATGGCACAGTGTTTTGTTATAAAAAAGTTCATTTTATAACTGAGAGCTTTCGTCATATATTAATGACATTATCAATCAAAGAAGAAAATTACTTGAGCACATCACTAAGCAGTGTCTTGTCTTGTACTTGTCCTTGCTGGTTATTCTATCCTTTTCTTTAATATTGATCCTAACCGCAATGGTTTTTTCCTTAAATTGATACATGAATATTAAGGTAATGTGTTGAAAAGTGCATTACATAATAGTTACAATAAAGATGATAGCGTGTTAGTAAGACCATATCTTAAAGTTTTCTGAATTATTTTAGGTCTGACTCTGTTACTGCCTTATATAATAAGCACACGACGTAACTGGGCATCATGTAAGCTTCGAGTATTTGCATTGGCAAATAAAAAAGATGAACTGGACACAGAGCAGAGAAGGTTAGTTGCATAAGTATTTCCATGAAGTATCTGATAGTTCTGTAGTCCTGATAATCTTGTATTTAAAGCAAGAAGATTTTATTCAATGTCGTAAAGTTTGTAGAATTCCTACATCTAATTTGAATAATATTAAGGTGATAATGCTGCATTCTTAATTACGATTGTTTCACTGTAAATATTGTTAAAAAAATATCCATTAAAAGAATTGTAATATTTTTATTTTGTCTTTAGTATGGCAAGTCTGCTTTCCAAGTTCAGGATTGACTACTCTGACTTGAAGGTTATTCCTGACATTACTCGCAAGCCACAGGAGAGCACAAAGCAGTTCTTCGATGGCCTCATCGGGGAGTTCAGGGAGAGCAAGGATGGAGAAGAGGATAATGGTAAATAAGACGATGGTGCGAGTGAATGCTTGTACTGACATTGATGTTTTGTTTTTTTCAGCTCCCATCACAGAAGCTGAGTTGCTGGCAATGAAGGACAAAACTAACAGACATCTTCGTCTCCGAGAGTTGCTTATGGAATACTCCAAGGACTCCACACTTGTGGTTATGTACGTATACTTCCTGGAGTATTTAGAAATAGATAAAACAACAATGGATTGAATGCCTAATATTTGTAAAAAAAAAATATATATATATAGTTTCAGCTACTATTTGAATTCACAATTCCATGCCTCTCTCTAATGTTTTATTTGAATTCCTCCCATGAAATGTTTTTGTTTACTTATTCAAAGAAAAGGGTACGAGAAACCATTGTGACAAGAGGCCCATAGCTCAGTGAAAATCTTACTAGCACAGAGATTAAAAAACTAACACATTGAATAACTTTCGGCACTAAACTTCATTTCCCATGAAGTTTAGTGCTAAAAGCTATTTAATGTATTAGTATTTTTTTATCTCTGTAATATGAAGATTTTCATAGAGCTTAGAGATTATCTTCTCTGTGATAAAGTTCTTGCTGGTTTCTCCTAACCTTTTATTTCAAATTTATCATACCTAACTGTGATGGTTTATTTTCTTTAGTATCTTTTGTTAATTATTATTATCATTTCTCTGTGTAAGCATGTAAGCTCTAATATCAGCTAGCTCATGTATTACTTTGGTTATACATAATCAAATTGATTATTATATTTTCTTATTTTCAGGACGCTACCCATGCCTCGGAAAAATGTAGTTTCCGCCACATTATACATGGCATGGCTAGAAACTCTTACAAAGGATATGCCTCCATTCCTGCTGGTCAGGGGTAACCAGACTTCAGTCCTTACATTCTACTCATAACCCTGGTGTATCCTCTTATATATTTGTCACTGCAGCAGCTGCAATGCAATTTAATCTCGAATAAACCAAGGAAGAAAATCCACCCAGAGAGTGGGGAAAATAATAATAATAATTAAAATGTAACTTCTATGGAAAATGAAAAATGACATAGCAATAATTTTAACTTTGTAACGTAAAAGTTAGATATGTCTCTGGGTAAAGTATTCTATATAATATATTTTTATGTATGGACTTAAAAATAATAATAATACTCAGTATTAACTCTGAGCTCTTGTATCATTCCACATACGAAGACGTAATTAAGAAGACAAAATATAAAACTATAAAAGAAGAAGATTAAGTGAAATGTTTATTTTTACTTTTAAATAGTTTTTCTCGGTGCTTGAGCATTACTATATGACTGGTGTTGGGAAGCTTTAGCAGCACATCTACATAGGCATATATATATATATTTTTTTTATGTTTTTATTTTCTTGCCAATTACAAAATGGTTATCGTGCCAATATAATCAAATTAGCAAATTCTAAATTTGTATTTTTTTTTTTCTTTTTTTAGTTTAAACAGTGTATACTGAATTATTTTTATTAGTAACTTTATTTTTAAGTTCTATTATTATTTTTAAACATTGATGATCAGATGATTAATAATTTTAATGTTAAAAAAAATAGCCTGTGTTTTATTAAAACTCTTTGAACTAGAGAAGGTATAAATAAAAATGAAATATTGTGAATCTCATAGTTGAAATTTATATAAATGCGTATTTTTTTTTTTAGAAAGTTGGTTTTGATTGAGGAAATATAAATAGGTATTTTATTGAGATGCAATAATGGGCTAAGGTGTTGCTATATTTTTTTTATTTTTCATCCATTTCCTTTGTAACATTTCATGCATTTATTCATTGATTGTAAACTGGATAATATCTGCTGACCTGCCCAATAAAGTGATGTTTATTTTTATCATTTTGATTGTGAATTACTAGACTAACAAGTTAAAATTGTAAAACTCCTGAACATGAGTTACAAAACTGTATAAAATTGTATTTGATGAGAAGAGTAATAAAAAAAATATTTTTAAATAAAATAACATTTATTTTGTAATTAAATGTTAGACCCTGTCTGATTGAAACACACGTGAGCAGCTAATAAAAAAGTAATAAGAATTTATATCATTTTTTAGAACATCTGATTTCAAAGCAATTATGAGATACTAAAAAATGAAAATGAGTACAATACCTCACAAAAGGATAAACCCAACAACGTTTGATTAAATAGAAATGAATGAGCTGAAGTGGATTGGTGAGCCATCATGAGATACTAGTGATTTGGTGACTACCACCATGCCAGGACTGGTCAGAGACATGAATAGACCTGTCAAGTTTAAACACCTCTTCTACTGTTTTACCTTTGACATGTTGGCATACATTATCAATGCGTGGAGAACACAAGAACACACCACAGCCCTAAAAAAGTCACATATCAGTTGTTCCGAATAGAAACCTCGTTGTAGGGTATTTTTATGTTGCGACCTTGAATTTTACCTGTTCTTTACATGGAGCTCAAAGTTGTAAGTCAAAAAAAGCACCTTTACGAGGCTTCCATTCGGAACAACTGATATACTTACAGAGAAACTAACTCACGAGTCTGCACACATCAAACCAGCACACACACCACGGCGCCACAGCATCGGCTATTTAAACAGTTATACAAACATTTAAGACTGTTATTCAGTATTGATAGTACTCTCTTCTATTTCTTTATAGTGTTTATTGTTTTATGCTGCTGTTTGTTTTGAAATTTTGATTAACATTACTATGATATCTTAAATTAAAGACTAAATCTTATTGAATAAATGGAAGGAAAAAAAGAAGCCATTTATAATTATTTTACTATTTATATATGTTAGCTTCCAGAAGCGAATTCGCTCCGGAAGCGGAAAATATGGTCAGAACGCGTTGGGACCACGTATGAGGCTTCGTAACGCGAAATTCGTGTTGGGAGCATGGTAAATTTAATCCCAACGCGTTGAGATCAAGTTGAAAATTTTCAACGTGACGGGATCAAATTTGAAATCTTATGACGCGTTAGGAACATGCAAAATTGTTCTCAATGCGTTGGGACCAAAATTGAAATTTCACAACGCGTTTCGGTAAAATAATATAATTATTTGAATAAAACATCACAAAATAAATAATAATAATAATAAAAAACAAACGATAATTAGAGCAATATAAAATTTCTTTATTTTTATAGCAAAATTAAAAAAAAAAAGCTATAATTTTATTTAATAAAATAATCAAAAGTCGAATATTAACAATTTTTCTTAACTCAAATATTTGCTAAGGTATCTTCTCTCGAAGAAAAGGACAGAGAGAGAGAGAACACGCCTTTTTTTAAACTGATTTTAAATAATGAAAAATAAAAGTATTTATTTCATATACCAACAAAATTAATGTATTATGATATGACCTATGACTACTTTCCTCATACATTGGTTCAAAGTTCAAGTCTACCTTATTTTATCCAGTGATAACAATATACCGATATATTTTTTTCTCATACACGTTCAGTTGAATGTTCGTCTCTGTGCGGAAAACATGTTTTATAATTTCACCATAGTCGTTGGAAATAGAATATGTTAAGAAAATATTTGAATTTAAATAATTGACGTGTATTGTTGGTGCGCAAATAATTAAGTGAGTGGATAACGGTTTTACAGTGGCTCTTACATAATTAATCGTAAGTATTCACTTAAAAATAAAAAAGTTTCGGTCATATATAATTAATAACCAGATAGATCGTTTAGTAAGTTTAATTTTCATGTCTCAATATATTCCGTCCGTGTGATCTAAAAACACCTTGCTCAAAACACATACAGTGATACAGTATACTGTATTCTTGCATTTCAAGTAAAGTAATTATAAATGTATAAGTTTAAGTTGAAAAACAATAAACAATACCTATATAAACGTGCACAATAATAATACATATAAGTAATAATAGCAAAGTTTTAAATCATATCACATAAAATTTTGAATTGAGAAAAGTTCCTTTTCGGCTTTTGATTATTTTACTAAATAAATTTAAAGTTTTATTTTTATTTAAAAAATTTTGCTATAAATATTTATATAGCTCTAATTATTGTTTGTTTTTTATTTTTATTTATTTGGTGATATTTTATACACATAATTATATTATTGTACCGAAACGCGTTGTGAAATTTCAATTTTGGTCCCAACGCATTGAGAACAATTTTGCATGTTCCTAACGCGTCATAAAATTTCAAATTTGATCCCGTCACGTTGAAAAATTTTAACTTGATCTCAACGCGTTGGGATTAAATTTACCATGCTCCCAACACGAATTTCGCGTTACGAAGCCTCATACGTGGTCCCAACGCGTTCTGACCATATTTTCCGCTTCCGGAGCGAATTCGCTTCTGGAAGCTAACATATACATACTTTGTAGTATGCATTAAGCCTAATACTCAAGTAAAGTGGGAAAAAAAATTTATACTATTTATGTGTGTTTATGAAGTAGGCGTGAGGTGTAAAAAATTAAATACACTGTTTTTGGCAAGATAAGATAGCATTTTATTATTCATTTTAAACTATATAAATGACAGTACATTATATAATAAATTGCAAAATATGTGCAAAGTTATTTTATAATTAAAAATAAAATTTTCAATTAAAAACTAGACAACAACAATATTTGCAACACATTTCGTATGGACTCGATGATTAAAGAAAAAAAAACATAAAAACAAAATCAAATTAATATCAGCATAAGGCAGCTTTTCTAACAAACTTTTTAATTTATTATTATTTTAGTGAATAATAATGCACTTGCATAGGCTGCCAGTGTGTCAGATATTTATTATACAACTACAGTGCTTCAAAATTTGCACACAAAAATATTTGTTACGCTTTTTTTTCCTGTCAATTCCTCTTTGTAATTATTACGATTTTCTTTTTAATTACCAGTTTAATACTGTCCATACGACAATTATTTCTAAAACTTTGAGCAAAATATTTTGGAAATTTATTTCTCAAAAAAGTATTGGAATTGGCCAATCTGAACTTTTGTTTTGCCCCTTATAACATCAAAATGCAACCTGCAGTTCAATGTCGTATAAAAAGTTGCATAACTTTCAAGGCGGCAACTATAGTTCAATTTAAAAATTATGCCAATATAATATATTATAAAATATTTATATAACATTTTGATTATATTTTATTTCTTATTGGTATTATTTTGTTAATATTATTTCAGAAAAATAACTAATGTACAAAAGTAAGCGCGATCCACACGAATATTTGATAAATTATTGCTTTTATTAAACCACAAAAATATATACCAATAAGTTTGATATTAAGTGTGACATAACTTTTAATTATTTTTTAGATTAATTAGCCATTGGAATGCTTAACATAACAAATTATTGCCGTTGAAAGATTAACTGGTCTAGCATATTCAATTCTAGAAAGCTGCGCGCAGTTTTGAGTGCTTGACTGCGTTGCTTACGAGTAGTAGGTGAGTACAGAGGTCTGGTCACCACGGATCAAGAGGAATGGTGGCATGCCCTTGGTCATCAGCTCTAACCACGTCATGTAGAGCGGTGCAGATACTGTACCCTTGCGTGGCATCGGTAGAGTCCTGACAAACATTCATATAATTTAGTAACTATATAATTATGTTAACTTTGTTGCCGTTGTCACTGTATTTTTCTCAAGCTAACACTTTTTTTGTATAATCTAGAAAATTTTGAAACATTCATTCATTTATATATATTATTGGCTTCTCATCTTATTTATGTTAAAGGAAGTAAATTTTTTTATTAACGTGGTAAAAATGACTCCACATATTTGAACTTACATGACGACAAACGTGGCCTCCCTAGAATGTTTCTGCAGAAGTTCTCGTAGTCTCATGTGTCGGTTGGTCTTTTCTTTAAGAGCAATCAGCTCAGAGTCACGAATACAGATCTCATCTAAAAGAAAAATAAATAATCTTATAAAAATCTGGTTGATAAGTTTGCAGTTTTGATATTAAACATATATTTATATGTATACCATCAATATTGTCGCCTTCGCTAGCTTTGAAGGGTTTAATAAGAGCATCAAATTCACGTTTCGTTGACTCTTGAGCTTTCTTTGAAATATCAGGAATAACAATGACGTCACAATATTCTATTCTGAACTTGGAGAGTAGAGAAGCCATGCTGTAAAGATATTAAAAAATTAATTTCTGTTTTTAAAAAAAATAATAAAAACTTACTTTCTTTGATCCTGTTCAAATTCATTTTTCTTATTTGCTAGTGCAAAGACACGGAGTTTGCAACCTTCAAATACAGATCTGGTGCTCAGAATGTAAGGGATCAGCATGGTTAAACCTGGAATGCAAGGTCAAAACAAATCGATTATAATAATAATATTTATATTGAGTATTTCAGATATCTTCCCTCGTCGCCTCTAAGGATTTGAACTAAATTGTTAACAGGCAAATGAAATGGGATTGCTCTGAGATGCGCTTAAAGACACTGTGTTATAATTCATACCTCCGTCATCGTAGAGCCACCATACATCAATGGTTCCCTTCCTCTGCTTGCGCGTAAATCTGGTGAGGCTGTTCATTATGTCCTTAGAAAGAGGCTGTCCTCCAGGTCCCGTGTACGTAAAGGTTGCTCCCTTCTTCTTCTTGTTCTTCTTCTTAGTGAGAGGCTCCATTGAAGGGTCTGGGATGGGAGGCGTGCTGCCATCACTGCTGCTGCCGCCATCTGCTTGCGCAGTGCAACATATAGTTAGTGGTGCGCAACATTTTAGTCAAGCAGACCAACACCATTTACTGACAATAAAATTATTTAATATAAGAAAGAGAGAAAAAAAAAACTGAAATAAGGGAGTCTCATGTATACTTTTTATATGTTTTAAAAAATATTAATTGTTAAAAAAAATCTTCTTTTTAAGATAACTTTTTTCGTCACCAGAATTGTTATATATATATATATATATATATATATATATATATATATATATATATATATATATATATATATATATATATATATATATATATATATATATATAAAACTTTCACACAATTTTATTTATACCTTCTTTTTTTTTTTACATCCACAACGGCCAAATTAAACGCAAAAAGAGTGCATAATTACAGATGGAACACCCGGTGGAATGACGTCTCCAGCATGCAAACAACAACAGTGCTACGTGGGAATAAGACAGTAAAAACAACAAAAAAGTGCAGACCACAACACAACACAGGATAACGACACGTGACGAGGGAGGGAAGTCAAATATTGCACTTACTGAGATGGAATTTCCTCAGCAACCATCCGCGCCAGCATGCATTACGAGAGAAAATAGTGTTAATAGATTTTAGTACAACATCATTTTCGTTCCAACCAAAAAAGCCAATAAAACAATAATTATAAAGTAAACCGCAAGACAAACCCAACTTGTTCACCATGTAAAAAACAAAACATCAGAAACAAAATCTTGATCACCTTAACTCACCATCTGGTTTGTCACCTCTGCATCTTACTATGACTACGCTTTTCAGCCATATACTTGGGTCACAAGTTTTGCCTGCTACATAACAAAAATATTTATACCATTCTCAGTTAAATAAATCGACTGCACTGAAATTGCTAAGGGAAATAGAGATAATTAGATTATAATAATGTTTCTATAGTTTAGTGATAATATTTACCTTGTGACAGATGTCCACCCGATTGGTTGCGACGTTTATCAAGTGCAGCCTGAGTTTGGTCGTCCTCCTCCACCACATTCGAATAATCAAGACCTTCTTGCAGCCGCAGAATACCAATAGCAAGGTGACGGTCGAGGGCATTGCTGACAATTTATACACATTTATTTTACTTTTTGATTGGGATATTTTTTTTCCAGGGGGATCAAGATAAAACGTAAATTTTAAGTTTCATGGATATTTTTTTTATTATTATTATTATTATTTACTTATTGAAAAGAAAAAGCACACAAAGGGAACGATTGATGTAAATCAAACGTTTGCTTCTATTTTTTCTCTGCCTTGTATGTACTGCATATACAGTACACGATTGTTTTAGCATATTTTACCAAACATATAAAGTTGCGCTTAATTTCCAATGTTATTCTTATGAAAGAAAACACGCTCAAAATTCCTATGGTAAATATATATTAATGCAATCGTGGACATAATATAGTATAAAAAATAAAATCAACTACTTGCTAATTTCATATAATAATATTCGCAAATCTTAAAATTTAACTCACTGCAAAATGTTGAAGTACTGTCTGAGTTCTTCGCGATGACACGAGTTCCAGTCTCCCTTGTAGCCCATAAGCACCAAGTTGGGTCGCAGTTTGCCCAGTCCCGCAAGCTGCATGAGAGATTGCGATGCAGCCTCGAAGCTCGGGTCCTCCACGATGTTGAAGAATGCCTTGGTCTTATGGCGCTCGAGCCACAAGTACGCTCGCTGTCTTAGAGTCTCGTGTACGCGTTGCGAGTGGTGACCCTGTGCGTGAAGATATTTCAATGATATTAGGAGTTAGGACAATTATCATTATATAATTTAAGATGACATGTTTGGAATCTCAGTTAATCACCTGTAGAATATGCCCACAGATTAGAAGTGATACTTTCTTAGTTATCAGATTTGCAAAGTCCACGAGAGGAGGACGTGATCCAGGCATGCCGGTGAGTACGAGAAGCTGAGGACGATAGTTCTTGACGTGCTCCTCAACGTGATTTAGCTCCTGCATACTTTTTAGTGCAGACTTGTAGGACTGAGCCTGCGTCGAGGAGCCCCAGTTCACCTCTGCAGCAAGTAAGTACATTAAATTAATATATAAACAAATGCATGTTAGCCTACGTATCACTCACCAGGTTTACGGTATTGGACGTAGAGGTAGAGAGTAATTACAACCACGAAAGTGATGAGCGCGGTTACCCAGGATATAAGGAACATGACAACAATGCAAAGAATTGTGCCGACCAAACTGCCCCACGCATTGTAATACTAAAAAAATAATAATACATCAATATTTTTTTAACGTAAAAATTAGAATAAATTATTTAACTATTGTATATGACTATATGAGCATTACTTACTTTGAAAGAAGGTCTCCAACCTGGCGTCTTGGATATAGTAGCGTGGAACACAGAGAAGTTAATGAGAGCATAGGCTGCGAGGAAGAAGTTAGAGAGTAGAGGAGCGATGGCGTTCAGTTGAGCTATACGTAGATACAAAGAGTATTGTTTTAGTTATAATATTCAATAATATACTGGCTGTGAATAAGTTATACTTACCGATGAGAATGCAGCCGAATGAAATGATGAATACAAGTATGTAGCCACGTACGGGATCATTGTTGGCACCATATCCTTCACCGAAGAATCCAATGAAAGGATAGAGTTTATCCTTAGCAAGTGCCTATCGACAAAGCTCGGATTTAGAATATCATCTTATGTATATGTATGTATATATATATATATATATATATATATATATATATATATATATATATATATATATATATATATATATATATATATATATATATATATATATATATATATATATGTATATATATATATATATATATTTTTTTTTTATAATATAATTACACACACACACAGCGTACTTACCTGCAAAACACGAGGTGCACCCACTAAACTGGCAATAGCTGAAGAGAGAGTTGCGGCAAAACAACCTCCGTAAATCAGAGGACCCCACAGAGATACCAGCTCCATAGCCTGAATAGAGAAAAAAATCAAATCATTTTAAAAACTAAAAGAATCTGTTTTATGTTTCTTAATTTTCGTTTATCGTATTACTTGTTTTTTTTTCAGTAGAAATAAGGGCAATTTTTTTATTATTGGATTTAATTAACAACTTCAATGATTTACAATTTTATGATAAAATGACTTTTACGTATCATATCTGTTCTCCATGCCAGATTATAATTAAAAAAGGTAATAACCCAAGGATTTTGCTTTCTTTTATAATTTTTATAAAAAAAAATGTTGGAAAAAAGTTCTCCAAAGCCCTTACATAAAAGTAGTATCAAGGATCATATATTATTATGGTCTTTTGTAGTGTTTTGTAGTGCAGAAAGCATGAATTGTCAACTTCTATGATGAATTCAACTGTTGTTTACCTGACTGTCGACTTCAATGCCATATAAACACTCTCGGCCCGTGCAGTTGCTCACGTAAGAATAGGGGTTTGCTGGGGTGTCGTTCACACCCATGAGGTACTCAGTTACGTTACCAGAAGCGTCACGTATAACACACGCTCCGATCATTATTCCATAGAAGAAGTAAGAAACGAAAGTCACAACGATGGCGAGAAGTGTGCCTAGGGGAATAGCACTGCCTGGATCCTGAAAATTATTGCAATTAATTTGATACGTTTAAGTAAGATGGAGTGCATAATATGTGAATATAGGACTTTGTAAGCTTTTTTTCATCTCCCTTTGAATTAAAAGTTTAATTCAAGAGAGAATGAGTAATTTATTTATTTATTTTAATAACTTTTTATTATTTATAGTATTCGTAATATATAATATAAAAGGATTTTTTTTATATGAAATGCAAAAGCTGCATTAATTAAAACTGCACGTATGATGTTTGTGTGTTTTTAAGTGAAATTTTTAATGTAATGTCATATTTATAGCCACCACACGCTTAGCTAAAACTAAAGTGTTTATTCTATAATGCAAAATAAAGCAGATTTAAATTATTGTATTGTTTCTTATTCAGGAATAATTCTTCATGATTGTGTAAAATTAATTATTGGCAGTCACGTGTTGGTTGACGTAACTTATACGTACCTTGAGATCTCCCGAGAGGTTGGCACCAGCTACAATGCCAGTAACGGCGGGGAAAAACACGGCGAACACGGAGAAAAAGTCATGCTGAACGCCCTCGTACTCGCGATAGTCTGCATTCATGTTTGTCCAAAACACCTCAGCTGCAAAGCAAACACAATCAGTGGCAGCACGTCACACATGCAAAGAAAACACAGTACGGTATGAGGAGGAACTCACAGTTGTAGCCCGTGAAACCCTTAGCGCGTTCCTCATCGTCAAGAGGTCCCCAGAATGAACCAATGATGAAGTCAACTTGGGAGAATAGCAGAACAAAGAGCAAGCCCATTTGGAACTGCAGAGAAAATAAACATTTTTTTTCAACTTTATTTTCATTAATATTGCATTATAATTTCTTTTAAATATTTATTCTTTAATAATAGCTGCTTGTCTCTATATTATATATTTATAAACTCTTATTACCCTGGTAACCCAGTCCATGCCCACAATTGCAAGCACAAGGATGAAAATAAGTGTGATGATTCCGATGACTCGAATATCGTTGAGTCCTCCATCAATCATGATTGCACCATCAAATGATGCTACCAAATCTTGCAGAGATTCACAGAAGCCCACGATGTACATGGAGACAGCGATTGAATTAGCGAGAGTGAACATAAGGCCAATAGCACCACCAAACTCGGGCCCAAGCGCGCGTGAGATCATGTAGTAAATACCACCTGTTGTGAACAGTAGCAAAACAAATCAATATCGAGTAACTTTGATAAAATTACATATATACGCGGTATATCGACACTAACGGGGGTGACAACAACACTCATTACATATTTATCAAGATTGTAGTTGTATAGAGTGATTGACTTTTTCAATATAGTAAATTTCACCTAGAAAATTATTGATTTTCAAAGTAATTTGGGAGAATTCAATAATAATGAATATGTGTCATGCTTTTAAAATGCATGAAGCGTATTTAACAATGTACATACTATCACGTGGGCTATAAAAATGTATCAACTCATATATTATGTAATATTCAATTATATAAAGAGAAATTATTTAGAAACTATATATAAATATGTACTATAGGTTATATATAAAATTATAAAATATGAACAGACGATAAAAATATAATCTTAGTTCTATCCATATTTAAAAAAAAATACATGTATATTACTGCCAGAAAAAAAAAAAGACGAATGATTGATGTTGAATTATATGTTACCTGCGCTGATCTGTCCGTTTGTGCTGACTGCTGACATAGAGATTGCAGTGACTACGGTCACTACGTTCGCCAGGGTGATCACCAATAGTCCCTCCACTATGTAAACAAAAATAAAGTATCATTAGTTTTCCGTATCTTTTGAACTTTTTTTTTTTTTTTTTTTTTTTTTTTTTTTTTTTTTTTTAGTCATCATAAAAACACGACTTATTAGAGTTCTTTTATTTTTAAAAACAAAGCGTGTCTATTTGTTTCTTTTATACATTTATATATTATAAAAACGAAAATCATTATAAATTATATATTATGCGAATACTAACCATGCATTCTTAATTGGAAGAGTAATTGATACGAAAATTAGGGTGACAATATCGCGTGTTATATGGTTATTTATTTAGATCTTTAGTTATTTTTTTATAGTAATCAAATTGTAAATTTTATACTGATATGATATTTTATACAGCAGTGCAGTGAGTATTTAATAATCATATAAAATTTGCTGAGATAAAAATGATATCATATTTCTTATAGAAGAAGAAAAAAAAAACATAATATACGTAATACGACACAGAAAGAAAGAAAACAAAAACGTCTGTTATTATTCTATTCGTTCTTTAAGCATTTATTAACACAGCGTATGCAAACTATGTATATAGATATCAAGTTCTTCGCCTTGAGTAAAAGTGACTCACCAATGCCTGATTGACCGACCACCCAGGAGAGTCGCAGGAACAACATAACACCCCAAATGTTGAGGAGACATCTCATCTGTAATTCAAAGTTCATAATTAAATCTATCATGTCATGACCTACCTTAATCTCAAAAGAAAAAGTACTTACAAACACGCCTTCTAGCCATCCAAACTTGATTACTTTGCCTTTTTTCTGAATTTCTTCTTTATCTGCCTTTTTAACCTGTAATTACAAATGAAGTGAACAATTAGTTTACGTAATAATATAATATAAAAGCATATATTATTAATAGTTTTTTTTTATATTTAAGATAAATGTTTTCCACGTAATGATGTGTAAACAAAACGTAAATATACGTTGCATTAATTAAGTCACTTTTAGTAGGCCATATTATATTACACTTATATTGGATTACATAAAGCTTAATATAATATCATTTTACTGCGATTTTTTTTTTTTTTTTTTTTTTTTTTTTTTAGTTCACAGGTGTGCAGAGATAAGACATAATATTATTTAATTAAAATAATTTTTAATGATACAGTATATGTTTACAGGAAAACATATACGTAAAGAATAACAGCCATTAATTATTATTATTTATTTTTTTGCTAATTATTATCCAATTATTTTTACCTCAACGGCATTTTTTTCATTCCAATTTTATAGAATTAAAAATAAAAACTGACAATTTTTTTTCTGTTCGTATTTTTATCACGATAGATTTTTGTGTTCTAGTAGTATCATTAAAAGATAATTATGTAAGATCATTTTGCTTTCAAAGAAACCTTCCAGGCAATCAAAGAAAAACAAATAGAATTGAAGGTGAAATAAAAATGTGAGCAATTTGTAAGAAAAATTCCACTTTTTTTTAAAGATTTTTCTTTAAAAAAAATTAAGGGTATATGACTTAATTAGACAATTTATGTAATGTTCTATTTTATAGCCATCTTTCCTAATTAAATATTTGGCTAATAGTCATCGTAAGTATAAATATATGCTTCAAATTAAAATTATATAGGTGAATTAATTTGCTTACGTGGTTTAACAATATCAAGTAATAGATGTTACAACCAATTAATATTATCAGCGCTGCTACTTTTTTTATAAGATTTTGTTTCCGTAATTGTGAGCAAGAAATATTATTCCCAATTAATTATTAACAATTTTTTTAATATTTTATATACAATTAATACAATTATATTTTATGTTTTAAAGGTATATAGTGTGTATATTAATAATTTTCCATACAGTTTTTGTATTATTATTATTATTTATATTCTTCTCAACGTACTCTATACTCAAAATCATGAATATTTAAGTATGTAAAAGTAAATTGTAATATACGAGACAGTAGGGTGTGGGAGAGGGCAGAAAAATCACGCGTTGTTCGCATGTATGTGTGTGTGTGTGTTGCTGAATGTTCATCATGGGTGTCATTAAGTCATCAAGCTTGTGGGGATTCATAGACTGCTGGACAAACGAAAGAACGCCCGTGGTCAACGATATAGTACCCTCATTTCATGTGAATTGAAGCATCTCTCTCTCTCTCTCTCTCTCTCTCTCTCTCTCTCTCTCTCTCTCTCGCAAATTACTCTATATAGTTCTCTTTGAGCAACGCATGCTTATCTTGTCTTCTTCACAAAATATTTACTAAGAATTGGTTTAATAGTTTATTTTGGTTGGTTTATTTTTGATATATTGTTTTTTGTATTTTTTATTTTTAGAATTTAAATACTTACTTTAGTTCGTCAATATCATTAGTATTTTAATATGCTTTTTATAATTTCTTTTAACGAAAAAAAAAATGTTTATTTTTGCTTGGATAACAATTTTTCCAATCAAAGAAAAAAAGAAGAGGAAGAAGAAAAAAAAAAAAAAAAAAAAAAACTGAAACTGAAACTGAAACTGCAAATCTTTTTCATTGCATTTCTTTTTAAATCTCTTATAATCAAAGTTTATTACAACATTAAAGTGCTTGATTTTTTTAAAAAACAATATGTAACAATTCAGCAAAGGGAAGCAATAAAATATATAGTAGTGGAGATTTAATAATGACATAACAGCTAGATTTCGCACGCGGGTATGTGGTGCGATGGGTTGAACGGGTGTCTTTTTCACCCGCGCGCGAACTCTGAGCTAGCGCCCAGTAGAGAACATCCTGCTGCTATATGCATGGTATAGGCCATCATGCTCGTAAGTCAAGGTTTTTAATCCATGGGCAGGAAATAACCAATCAAAAAAAAGGCCCACTCTCACATCGCAAAATTCCTTGTCTCCTATAAATTTTTCACTTATACCATCTTATATAATACAAAGATATCATTATAAGAAAGAATAATAATATCTATGTTGGTCTATGACTTATATAACAAAATTGTACACTATTGTATGTTAGTCAAGATTTATTATTATATATGAATATGAAGTAAAACTGTTTTAAAATTAAATTAAACTATTTATTATTATTTGTCTTGAGGATTTTTAAGTGCTTCAAAATTGATTCAATATAATATTATAAATGGGTATAAAGAATAGGATGGTTTTATAAAGGGACCGAAATGGACAATGTAAAGTGTTTAGGCAATAAAAGATGAAGATATAATGAGCATAATGTTTCGTGTTCATAGTTGCGAATAATTTGATTGAGATTTGTGGTACCCAGCATATATATACAGTGTGAGTGTGTATGTATGTGTGTGTATATATATATATATATATATATATATATAATATATATATATATATATATATATATTATAATCTCTAAAAGGAAAGGGTCGTCCTATTACATCTATATAGTGAACGAGACGAGTTTATCATATCAGCATTACATACTACAGTACATTGTCAATTAAAATCAGGGAAATTGAATATATACATGCACTACAATGAGGAAAATCTCATGAAGGGTAATGTATGTATCATAATATAAAGAGTTGAGATAAACGGTAATGGTAACTGAAGTAATTGTTATTTAAACTGTGATTCATATTGTCATATTATATTGTTCATATTTTTCACGTCAAAATACTTATCTATAAATAAAGAAAATTAAAATATTGTCATGCATAAAGATTGTTTTGAATTTTATTTCTCAACTTTTAACCTCTCGTGCGGATATTATAGAAGTACAAAGGAGAGTACATTGACTTGTGCACTCCGAGGAAATATTTGCATTGTGCAAGCAATTTTATTGCATGAAAATTTTATGCGGTTTTAAATCATTGTGATTGCATGCAATTATATCAAATATTAAGTGCACACTGAAAATATTTTTCCTTATAAACAGGACTTAGTAATAATTCTAGATAAATTCAATGATAAATAAACATCGTTGGCAAATAATAATAAATTGTTGTAAAAAAAGATGTGTTATATTATGTTCATTTTTAAGTCCATAATTTTAAGTTGGCTATTTCACGGTGACTATCCTATAAAATTTAGAGAAACATTTTTAAGAGAGATAGATATTTTAAAAATTGCTGCGTAAGAAGAGAAAAAGTGAAGACTCACCTATAAAAAAAAATCCACCTATGAGAATTAGAAACTAATTTTTAAGTCCGGATTGATGCAGTTTTCATGTCTTTAGATTGAACGAGAAGCTATATTGCTGCAACAGGTTTCCTATATGCAATTATTTTGCTTTAACTTTTCAATAAAAATATAGCTAATTATTTCAAGATCAATTTTATAATACAATATCGCATCTCCTGGGGATGATGATTCTATAATTTATCCATATAAATAATAAATATAACAACAAATTTACATTAAAATAAAAAGAACGAGTATAAAAACTTTCTGTGTTCTTACATTTTGTCTTTATATTTATACTTTTTGGTTGAAAACAAAATGCAAATAAAATTTCAACGGTACTTTGATTAAAAACATTAATAATAATATTCGTTATTAATAAAATAGTGCTTAATTACACACATAGAGCTAATTTGTAGAACTTTCTTATGCAATAGAAAACGTTACTCATAAAGCCGATATCATTTTGATTGCCAAATCAATCAATAATGATAAAAAATAATGGGTAGTTAAAAATATATTGGGCACCTTAAAAAGTAAGTAGTTATAAGACTGTAAGTTTCACACTACAAGGCCAAGGTTTATATTTAATGAGTAATTACACGACGCAATGCATAATTTCTAATGACTTTTACAACACGTCGAGCTTCATTACGTTATTACTGTGTACCATGTACTGCATAATAATAATACGAATAACATACTCAAGTTTATGCACCAAAGGAGAACTACATCACAATTTAAATATATAAACTCATGAAAGATAATTTACATAATTATGCTTTACTTTTATACCAGAATTATTCTTCCAACTTATAACATCTTCAATATTGTTTTTTATATTTTATATTTTTTTCTGATAATACGATCATTTTTTCATTGTATATTCAAGATAAAAAAATTTATCTGAATCTATATGGTAGTAGTATTAAATTTTATTGAGGAAATGAAATCGTCTCATTTGTATATATTAAATTAAATATTTTGATCACTGTATAATAGAATGTGATGTAAAAAATTTATGCAATATGCATTCAGGATGCAGTTGATGGTTGTCATGCGATATTATGCAAGTATATGGGTGGTACATATATGCTGCAGTATTCATTTAATAATAAGCTATATCATAGTCAATTTAATAAGATATATTATACAAATTGGTACGGTCTCGCTTCTTCTCTCTGTTTGGACCTTGGCATATATTATAAGATGTTGCTACTGCATCTTTAAACCAATTACTTCGGACTGCATCTTTGACAATAATAATTATTGTCAAGTTTCTTTTATTATAGAACTTGTCTTGCAAGCAGCAAGCAGGCATATCAATAACCACTTCCTTCTTCTTCTATATGCAAAATACAATATAATGCAATGAGGGAGTTGCGTGAAACATACTTTTGTGACCCTCTAGAGATCATCATATTATTAAGTATAAGTTATAGATATAACCAAAAGAAAATTAGATTAATTATAATTTCTTGATTTTTATGTAACTGTTTGAACAATCTGTTGAAATGTTTTAGGCGGGAAATCAGGTATTGTGGGATTTGACTAAAAAATTGTAAAGACAGAAAATTTGAAATTTTGTACAGTGATACATTAGGATATGATATCTTCAAAAATGTAAAAAATTTGGGGGGTCACCATGGTAAATTTTAAATTATGATTTTTTAAAAGTTTAAGTCCCATAAGAGCCCATATTAATTTCAATAATTATTTTCTCTCTTATCTGATAATCACGGGTTCTGAAAACTTTATCATAGGTACCTGTTACTGTTAAATTTTAAATGGCATCATACAGTTTCGAAGTTTTCTTTTAGATTTTGGGATACAAGCCATCGGAATACAACCCTTAACAACATTTAATTTAGTATAATTTAAAAATATATGAACTGATGTTGCAAATCAATTACAATTATACTTCATTATTTAGAAACAGAAATATATAGAGAGACGGAGAGAGAGAGAGAGAGAGAGAGAGAGAGAGAGAGAGAGAGAGAGAGAGAGAGAGAGAGAGAGAGAGAGAGAGAGAGAGAGAGAGAGAGAGAGAGAGAGAGAGAGAGAGAGAGAGAGAGAGAGAGAGAGAGAACAGAAAAACAAGTAGGAATTGCAGAAATAGGGAACAAAATTGAATATTATATATTATATTTAATATTTCATGACTTTTGTCTATAAAAAACTCCTTGACGAAATTTATCAGTCATTATTGATGTTTGAGTGGGTGAGTGATAAGGATTCAATATTAAATATTAATGGAAGCAGCACCCTCGAACTTGTTGAGCACCAAAAGTATGGCGCCGGCGTACTGTTATGTACAGATACTGTGATGAAGTTTTTTATTCTATTGTCTTATAAAAAATAATACCATAATAATACACTTATACGTTAATTGAAGTCTCGTTATGTAATGCTTTTTATTGGACAGTGGAATAAAATAAAGTTTTATATAAGATAGTTTGTACAGTATTGTAAAATTGGGTCGCCTAAGCATGCACGGGACACCTGTGAGGACTGAAGATAGAAGTGTGACATCACACTGCACGCAACTCAACATTTGGCATTTTCCTAATTCATATATAATTCAAAATTAAAACATCATCTATATAGAGTCTTCGTGACTATTATACCAAGTTTCATTGTATTTCATTGTCTTTTCTTAAAAATTTCTGTTTTTACTTTATTGTAATAAAATCAATTTGGAACCACTGCGGAATATTCCCTCCCCCTTCTTCTGCATATATAAATTTAATATAATTCAGTTTGATTTTAGCAATATTTTAAAAATATTATAGCTCATTTTTTTCCATGTGAATACTTTACGGTAAGATAAATGTATGTATGTATGTATGTATGTATGTATGTATGTATGTATGTATGTATGTATGTATGTATGTATGTATATATGTATATGTATGTATATATATATATATATATATATATATATATATATATATATATATATATATATATATATATATATATATATATATATATATATATATATATATATTATCGTGTGAAATAGATTCAAAATCTCTGTATTATTTAAAAAAGTTAGAATAATTTAACCTTCAAAATAGGCCCATTTATTCATTCATATTCGTTTTCATGTGGTATGACTTTAATGTGTAGCATTGAAAAAATGTTTTTCAGCATTAAGTTAACAAGGTATAAATTAGTTTTTTTTTTTTTTTTTACTTTTTTTTACGCACAACAAACAAGATAACTTTTATTTGCATTTAAACATTGTTTACTTATTTTTCCTTCTACGTTTTAGTTATTTAAAAATGCTAATAAAAAGGAGTGCGACTATATGTGTTATTTTTTTTCCAATAATTAAGTTAATTTAATAAATAATTAACTGAAGATTTTGTATTTTATTGATATATTTTTTGTATTGTTATACTCTATGTTAGATGAAATCATGCAGAGATTACAATGAATGAATGTAAGAAAATTAGTAGTACAACTTGGCATCCAGCTGTTCATTCAAAGTGTTTCTAATATTGGCATCACGCTGACTTACAGTTCACACCCTGCGTAAGAATCACCGTCTCTCTCTCTCTCTCTCTCTCTCTGTCACCCACGCATTGAACTCGAAAGCAAAAACTTACGTTTATTTTTCTGCATGTCTACTTAAATAAAATGTTCCACTTGTGTCTTTAAAAAATCCTTTTATCTATAAAAAAAATCAAAGTAAAAATTTTATTCTTTGTTTTTACATTTTTATGTGTCACTTTCAAGCGTTCTCTTTTTTAAATTTAACTAAAATTATATATATTTACATTGTTCAAATTTGATTGCTTTTTCCACCCTTCAAATTGATGATGTGATATAAATATTTCAGGCTCATTAAATTTTCTTTATGAATATTTTGTTTTTGAACTACATTACTAGAAATTGATATTATACTTTAAAAAAAATATGAATATGTAGTAGCATATTTCCGTCTCCATATACCTATAATTATAAATCTATATTAAAATAGTTGCAATTATAAAACAATAGGAACTCATTAGATTACGTTTATAGCACATAATGAACCTTGAATGAAGTCTAGTTTATATGACGTCATAGCAAAAAGTACAATAAAGAACAGTCGGATGTCACTGATTTATGTATAACATTGGCAAGCGATGTAATTGATATTAGTAAACAAATTATAAACCATGTTGATATAAAACCAAGGTGCCTAAATGTCAAGTATATTTTATACCTATCATTCACTAAACTGACGTAATACATTTCCAAAAAATCTATAGTTTACACATAGAGTTAACGAAGAAGGTGACAGACTTGGAGCGGAAATAGTCAAATGAGGAATTATATTTTCACATTAATTATTTTTAAGTTATTTATATCAAGCAAAACAAATACTATAATTTTCAAATGAAATCATGTAAATTAATTTATATAAATATATAATATTGTTCTTCCGATTTTTTTTTATTATTATTTATTTATTTATTTATTTTTATTAATATTTTTACTTTAAAAAAAAGTTTCTAATTTGACTAAAATTTGTCGCTAAAATTTGAATGTCTACATTTTCATGTTATTTTTAAAGTGGAATAACTTAAATATTTGATTGTGTTTTAACATGTTTGACGCAACTAAACTTTTAAGTAACATTTCATCTTTACTTTGTGTTAACTTTATATTTCGCGACTATAGTAGCCGGTCACCTACTCCCTTAAACTATAATGAATAGAAATAAGTGAATAAATGGACTCGTGCAGGAGTTATAGAAATAAGTTGACCGCAAAAAGGTCTCTCTTTATAAATATAGACCGGTTGCACTCATATTTAAGAGCCGCCATTTTGCTGGTTATGAATACAGGCCAGCATAGGAAAAACGTCATTTTTATTTTTATTTTTTTAATAGCAAAAGAAGCTTCAAAGCTCAATCAAAGACTTATTTCTAGCTTTTAATAAGCTCGAAGAATATGAGAAAAATTCATTCAGTTAAAATAAACTCTTTTTATGTGAAAAATTAGGAGAAATGATGTTTAATTCCCCTATGCTATGGACAATGCATTAGGCACCACAAACATGGCGACAAAGAGCAAGGATGTGAAAGGGGTCTATACTGTAAAAATAAGTTACGTTGACATCAAAAGCATGATCTAAGCACTATTCAGATTATGAAATAAAATTCAAATGCCATTTACATTTTATTCAAATATTATGTAGACGTTATATAATATAATATAAGGTTTCAATTGATTTTTATCTTCATCAGTACGTATTCAATTTGAGGAAGATATTTGTAAAGAAAGTTAAATATATAAAATGATTCGCACATCAAGATTATTTTATTGATTTTATTATTAGAAGATTAAAATGTCAACCGGTTCTCAGTCTCGTCGAGTAGTCTTAAAAATATAAATTATTTTATATGTACATTAATAAAATATTTAACATTAAAATAATATAAAGCTACAAACATACGAAAAGAGCGTATAAAATAAGTTAGAGGTCAAGGATGACCAACAAAATCTTAGAGGTGATTTTAATGTATATTTTAAAAGAAGGAATTGTCCTGAATCTATTGATATGTTATTTTATAATTTTTGAGTTAATTAAGTATTTTTAATCAATATTTGAAAATAATGATTTGATTCTACGGTTGGTAACTTTTGCCTGCCCGATAAAGTTACCAACCGTAACGTCATATCATGATTTTAAAAAATTAAAGAAAAATATTTAATGGACTCAAAAATTAGAACATAAATATCACACACCAATAGCTGATTCAAGATGAAGCCCCCTCTTTTTCTTCTTCAGAAAATGCAATAATACTATTGTTCTTTACGATTGTTCTTTCTGATTGTAATTATTTTTCTTAACGTACAAATAATAAAGTTATTGTGGAAAATAAACAATATTCTTTATAGTATATCAGATTTGCATTGATAAATTGAGTTTGAGTCCTGCCAGTCTTGAGTTTTACAAACTGACTATTCCTGATTAACTCAGTAAATAATTATGTATTAAGCACAACAAGGGATGTTATACACCCCTTGTATACACACCCTCTGTTGTCTGTGAATTGGATGCACCAAATCTCAGTTGTCAATAGGTCACGTGATGGTGGCTCTATAGGGGTAAACAGAACAAGACAATAATCAAGAAGGGAGGAGAAAAAAAATTATCTCTGACAGCATTTTCTTTTCTTTGTGTTAGACTGATACAAACAGAACCTGCTTTAACTCTCTCTCTCTCTCTCTCTAAAATAACAATCAATGACGTAAATACAATTTATTAAAAGAAGTAAAATAATTTAGTTTGAATGTTAAATATAAATAATAATTTAATCTCTTGTTCAGTAGACTGCATGGTATGTAAAAATACTGCTATATTACCTAAAGACGAAACTATAACATATAAACAAAACACTGTTTTTTTAGTCCCCTGTTTTTTATAGGAATATAGGCTACACATATTTAAATTGGTGCTCACTCAAAGTGCATACACCACACACAAACGTACGACCGAGGACAACACACTATAGCGGGGTAAATATAACCAGACCCAGCTGTAATAGCTTTCTACTTCACGCTGATGGCATTATTATAGAAAAAAAAAGGAAGTAAACCTCATCTGCATCCCCTGCTACATTGTATAATACAAATATAGAGCGCTTTGAATTTATTAGTCATTCAAGCGCGTGCTTATACAGTATAAGGTATACATTTAACGCTTGTTAATATATGCATAATTTAGTTAACGAAAAATCATATTTAAAAAAAATGTAATCGATACAAATGTCACATTATTGTATTTTTAGTTATGCGATAAAATAGTTCAATAATAGTTTACAATCAATCATGCTTATTTAAAATTTTTCTGTACGAGAATTTGATTTGAAACCTTACATTATAGTTGTTTTGGAATAAACTACAAAAGTGAAAATAAATTAATAATTTACAATTTTAGTAAATTGTATACTTAAATTAAAAATTAAAGTATTTTTAATGAATTTGAATTATTTTGTGGTGATAAAAATTGATAATTCATCTTGCATATTTTTTAAATTGATTTATCATAATTATTTTCTAAATGATCGTCAATCAAATATTTGTTATATATATGTAGTTCCTATATATAGATATCGCTTTAATAATATGTAATGAGGTACATTACAGTATAAGTGGGAGGCCCCGCTAAGTCGGCAATAACAAACAACATATTATACAATCTCTCAATGTCATGGTAATTTTGTACGTAGCATTATAGTAAACTAAATTATTAAGAAATACGGAGAACAAAATTTAATACCGCACTTGTCATATTTTCTTTTAAATTTTAAAAAAATAAATAAATAGTAATAATAAATAAATAATAAAATTTTTGTATAGAAAAGTTTCTAAAAAGATTTGCGTTAAAAAAAAATAAAAGTGTTTATTGAGAAATAAATAATTTGCATTAAAAGTCCTTGTGCTTGATGAAATAATAATAATAAAATTGATTTGATTTGTATCTTAATAATTATGATGAAATACCTTGTAAGCTTGTACTATAGTAATAAAAAAAGTTTACTTACATATATGTTCGTTTGTATCGTATAATTACATGTAAAAAAGTAAACAAGATTTTTCATGAATAAAAAAATTAAACGTCATATTTTACTGCATTATTTTGCAAGATAAAAAGTGCAAACACGTGGCCCCTAGTTACCCTTGCTTGTCAATAGAGTGAACAATTATTATAAAAAAACAAGCGATGCAGAAATGTATGTTAGTGATACTTATATAATTACGTTGTGCATATAATTACGCTGTAATATTTTAAAATAAAAAAAATATTTTATACAGAATAGTAAACGATTTTATTTACATTATTTTTAGAAATTGTTGCTTTATTTTGTTTCTTATTGTTTTGAAAAATTAATTCCTGGAAAACTTCTAAAAAGTAAAATGCTTCTCTAAGTTCTCTTATACTAACACAACTATAAATAATAAACTATAAACTATATTTTTAGGTAACTATAAATCATGCTTATATTGTTAGAAATTTTTAGTACTTATTTTAAACATTTTACAGTAAATTTTTTTGCTATACTGCTCCAGATTAGCCCATTAATCCTTATATTCAATTGTCTAAATTTAAAAACATTTGATGAATTTGAAAGGATGGAAACAAAATAATAATATGTAATAGGAAACAGATTAATCAGTACAATAAAATAAGTAAATATAAAAAATAAACATAATGAAATATCAATAAAAGTGATTTAATATAGTTTTTTTTTTTTTTTTTTTTTTTTGGAACAATATTATGAACAAGCATAATGTAAAAAATAAAAGAATATAATATACCATAGTTACTTTGAAGAATACATAATGTATACAGTTTAAATTTATAACTTTACAAAAGGTATTATAATTTGTATAATTTTATATATTATTATGTTTGTACGTGTATTGTCATTCATTTGCATATAGACATAAATATAACGTTTAAAAATTACGAAATTGTTGTTTAATGGGATATGTCGTGGAGGAGTAGGTGGTGAGTGCACTTCGTAATAATTTGAGAACAACATTTTATCTTACTTTTCTTTATATTGATTTAAACTATATACAGTATATTATAATTAATTGTATTTTACTTTATCAAAGTATATATACTGATAAAATATTACAATGTATTTATATAGTAATTAAAATATATGGACATGTGTAACTTAATTAAATAGTCGTAAATTAAAAGCTACCTTTCGTGCGTGTATACTTATGCTGCAAATTTTTAATCTAAAAAGCAACAGTTGTCTATTTAATAAGATTACATTATTTAATTTTTATTTGTGACGCACAAAATGTAGAACCTATAGTGTTATTTTTTAAATGGATCGTCGTCACACAAGTGACTTTCGAATTTCGTAATATATATTTATTAAGATATTTTTAAGTAACCCTCATTACGAACTGCAAATTAAAAATCTCTTACATTTTTGGTTGTTAAAACAAAGTAGCTGAAGACGATCTTCGAAACAAGTTTTCAGTAAGAATTTTGAAAGTCGCTCATGCAGATTCCTAGTATTCAGTATTTACAGACACGTACTTTTTTATTATTTTTTTTTCCTTCTTACAATTTTCATTGTCATTTTATTGATTATGGATAAATTGTTATTAAAAAAACAAAACAACGGGGATCTTTTTTTATCTTTTTCATTTTGAAAACAAAAATTTGTATAAAAACATATTTATGTATTGTAATTTTGCGCAGCAAGTTTTTATAGCTCTTTGTTAAATGGGAATAATTATTTTGCTACATAAAGTTTACATAAATAAGTAAATATGTGAATGCACCTTAAAGAAAAAGGAAAAAAAAGGGGGCAGATTTGAAAATGAACTATTGAAATAGTCAATAAACTGATAAATAATAAAGAAAACAAAATATAGAATTCTATATCTATAGAGAAGCTTGCTATCTTTATCATTATACGATAATGGTTAAATTGTAACAGCAATAGAGAAAAATCAATCAAGTTCTAATAAAAGTTGCGAGCTTGATACGAAAAAAATATTTTAATTTAATATTTTATTTTATTTCTTATTCTGTAAGGAATGTTTTGAAATATGATACTTCACAGCGTATATTAAAGATAAAATAAACAATAAAACATATTTATTATAATTATTATTATTATTGCATTTTACGATGCGGACCTGAAATTTTGTCAATGTTAAATTACTATCTGAAGCAATATGTTAGCAAATTTGATTTTACAAGTTTTGAACCTCCTCTCTCTCTCTCTCTCTCTCTCTCTCTCTTTCTCTCTCTTGCATGAAAGTCTGTATAAAATTTTATACCTACATAGCCTTATAATGCATACATACGGAGATTTTGAATATAAAAAAAATACAGTGTCTGTAAATATTTTTTGATTGAATCCCAGTAAAACATCTCGTCCATTTTTTTTTCTTCAAACTTCTCCTTAAGAGAGTTTAAAATAATAGTACCCCCATACTCTATATATATGCAATATAATAAAACAGTGCAGAAACTTAGAATTTTGAAATAACATATCTTTAAGAATATTTATCAATTTTTATGCTTTTTTCTATTTATAAATAACCTGACATTCTCGTTGCGATTGCTCATTTATGTGTGTTAACAAATATAGATTAAATATAAACAGTTGTCACTTTTGGACTGAATATAATTGTTTGTCAGACGTTACATCGAGCAGGGGAAATCGGATCCTCAAACAACAGCATAACAACAGAGCTTGGGTTACACTTTTAGAGCGCAACAAAAATAATTTTTATCGCTTATTGCTTATATAGTTACTACCCTCGGTCAATTCTTATGCAGATAGGCTGAGAGACATGAAGTTCAATAATGATTATGTCAGTAAATATATCCATGTTGGGGAGAGGAGTGTCTTGTGTTATTATTTACCTTTGTATACGGATGTGTGTGTATAAGACTGTGTAGGATAAAAATAACACTCAAATTATATAAAATAATACCATTTTAGTAATACCGAGTATAAGAAGCTATTTTTGTTATAATTTTTACTTTTTTCACAAAAGAAAGTTTGATTATTATTATTATACTTTTTTTTTTTTTTTTTTTTTGAGCATTTATTGCTTTTTTATGGGTTTTGCACTTTTTTAAACCTTTTTTTAAGGCATGGGTTAATGTATAATGAATGGTATGTTCATATAAAGCCATTTTTTTTTTTTTTTTTTTTTTTTTTTTTTTTTTGCATTCTGCAAATAAATTTAATTGAATGCAAACTCCATTTAAAATCCCCTAAATTTTCATGCATTCAAATTTATTGAAAATATTGCTCCATATAGCTTCAAGGCTTCGCAACTAAAAATTTCAGAAGATGCATTTACAACGCATGTTTTTAAAGAAACCGGTGTATAAGTTAAAATATAGCATTTTCAAATTTTGAACAAATTTATCCGCGTATGGTATATTTATATTATTATATCTATTACTATACAATAATTTTCAACGTACAGTAAGCTATGAAAACTTATCAACTTATGAAGAATTTTTTTTACCAAGCTTGCCCACATGGAGCAATATTTGAAATAATATGCAATGTGATCGCTCCATTAAAAACAATGTAATTGTACAATTAAATACTATATTGCACCTCTAAATATTGCTCCGATTTTATATAGGTCAACATATTTTTATATTATCTACGTAAAAAAGAAAAATCAGATTAAAATAATTTAAATACAGATTTATGAAGTCTTTACTATATTTTTCATGAAACAATTTCAACGCAATTTTTTTTAAACGACATATAAAAAAAAGTTCTCCCTATAATAATAACTATTATTTTTGAATTTTTAAAAAGTATTAGTTTTCTTTTTTTCTTTTTTGTATGTTCTATTAACAATAGTAAAGCAGATCAAAATATTATATAAGTAAACGCTATATTCACGGGTATGGGTCAGATATATTTTGTTATTATAGTTGTTGAATATTAGCAAACACCACCCTTGACTTGGGCTTATCAGATCAATAAAACCGTCACTACACAGATAAGACAGCTGGGGGTGGGTGGGTTAAGTTTACGCACGCGATACCGTCAATCCACCCCCCCCCCCCTAACATTCAACAATTTGTACTCGCACTTCCCGCAATAACAAGGGGTCAAAGGATCACTTTTGTCCTCTTTGAGTTGTACAGTACATCTCAATCAAACCGTACTGTGACTGTTTAATCCAGTTTCTGAGCAAAATAATTTACATAATAATCTAAGATATTTATGTGTAAACAATTTATTGAGGATTTTTGTATTTAATCATTGACACCGATGAATAACAATATCAATATTTTAATTATTTTTAATTCAAAATACTGTAATTTTAAATAACAGAGGTTTTTTTTTAATTAGATTTTGGCTGTATTTTATATTTATAAAAAAAAGTTTATTATTATTATTTTTTTTCCTTTTATTTATTTTGCTTATCTTTTTATGGGATGCTTACGATAGTTTGTTGTGGTTTCATGTTCCGCCAAACGGAGAACAATTTGCATTTTAAAATATAACGTGTTTTTTATTTTATTTTTTTAAGGTATAAATGATTTTATTTCTCCCCCCCCCCCCCCCCTTTTTTTTTTTTTTTTTTTTTTTTTTTTTTTTTTTAATAACACTTACCTTTTCTTTGAACTGTCCTTCGTGCAGCTCGTCCAACGTAGGGCGGTTGAAATTAAAATTGGACATGAGATCTCTATAATTCTCATCTCGAGGTAGAGCCTCTCTAGTAAGTTGACCCATACTTTTAGCATAGCGTGTGTCATAGGTGTAGGTGAATTGACTAAGTGATTGTTCGGAAATGTCATCCCCGTCATCTCCAAGTCCTTTCTCCACATCTTCGGAAGAAGCGACAGGTGCAGATCCATCTACCTTATTTACTGAGAATCTACTCTGTTGGTCAGCAGCATCTTGGGCCAATTGGGCCTGATCCTGGGACTCCTCCATGCTTCTGTCAGCAACTACTGACACGAACTCAAAGTCTCTCAAACTCTGCAACACGATCCCTACTCGCCCTCCACTTTTATATCTAGCCGCTCTATTCAATGTAGGTGGCAGCACAAAACAGAGCACGTGCTTTTTGTTGTATTTTTAGTCAGCTGGGAGGATTTTTTTTTTTTTAATAAATAAAAACCAGAAATAAACACAAAGCGTGGTGAAAAGTGAAAATTAAAAATATTATATCTGAATATACCCAGGTACGTTTTAATTAAAGCTGTTTTTAAATATCCTGCATAATTTTTCATAAGCTGTCATAATTATTCTTTGTAGTTAAATTGTAATAATCGGATTCGGATATTTTATGTTTATAATAATGCTGTGTGGTGTGTGCACTTAAAATTTTTAATGTTAGCTGCCGCATGGCATTGATTATAAATAAACAGAATATTCTTCAATGGTGAATATTCTCACTTTTATCACTTGCTTATCATACTAATATCTGTCCTGAGTGTCCTGATGCATAGTTCTTAGCTCATTTGTTTTCATTCCAGGTGTTGCAGCTAATACATATATTGCATGATTTGGTTGACATTTCTTCGTTACCCATTATTACTACACTCAAGAAAGATGACTACTTTATCAGAATCTAAATCATTGGAGGTGATTAAGAGTAAGCTCATTCCGGATTTCAGTAAGAAAAGTCACAAAGGATTAGCTGGACGTTTAGGTGTGGTCGGTGGGTCTGTGGAGTATACTGGAGCTCCGTACTTTGCAGCCATGAGTGCTCTACGCACAGGTTGTGACTTAGCTCATGTTTTCTGCCTGCCTGAGGCCGCCTCAGTCATCAAGAGTTATAGCCCTGATATGATTGTCCATCCTTTGCTTGGAGACTCCGACGAAAAGAAAATTGTGGAAAACATTGGACCATGGTTACCCAGACTACACTGCATTGTGATTGGACCAGGATTAGGACGTGACCCCGTGGTACTACAAGGAGTGGTAAATATTGTTAATCTTTGCCGAGCAGCTGAAAAGCCACTGGTCGTAGATGCAGACGGACTGTGGCTTGTAACACAACAACCTGAAGTATTTCAAAACTACCCTGCACCCATCGTAATGACACCCAATGCACCTGAGTATGACAGACTGGTGACAGCTTTGTTGAAAAAAGGAGATTCACGTACTTTAGCCGAAGCTCTAGGGTCAAATACTGTGATTCTGAAGAAAGGTCCCAAGGACCTAATTCATGGTGCTGCAGGAGAGAGTGTAGAATGCTCATTGACTGGTAGTTGGAGACGTTGTGGTGGTCAAGGTGACTTACTCTCTGGAAGTGTTGGAACCTTCTTATCCTGGGAGATCTATCAGGAGTTGTCGAATCACCAGACTGGAATACTTGCTTCCTATGCTGCATGTTGTCTCATTAGAAAGTGTAATGGGAAAGCTTTTTCAGAACATGGTCGAAGCATGTGTGCTTCGGACATGTTAGCTCATTTGCACACGGCGTTCTTGAGTTTGTTTGGAGTGTAATTTGAATGATATCCTTCCTTTCTTTTTGTGTGACTTTTTGATATACCTGTATGTATTTGTGTGTGTCAGCAAATTCTCATTCTATTTGTTTGTTTTGAACGAGAGAAATAATAATAACAATACTTCTAAAGTGTGTCTCTTTTTTCAATGTAATATTTTGCTTATTATTTTTGGTAAACCATAAAAATATTATATACTGGCATTTATGTCTGTTTGTGGTAATATAAGCTTCATAAATGTTTGCTATAGGCAACAAGTCATCCTTGATTTTTGTTTTAAGTTTTGTGTATTTAATACGTGCCAGCTTTTTATATCATACTAAAAAATATATATTCCACCTGAAGGAGACTGATTAATTGTAAGAATTTGATTTTTATATTCCCAGTAAACTATAAATAAATAAATTTAAGCTCAATTTTTGTATTTTTATTGATTTGAAACACAATAATAAATCATAATTAAATTAAAAAATTAGCATACGTGAATATTTTTATTGAAAGAATTAATAAGATTAATTCTTAAAATATCGAGTTTAGTTTTGAAGCAATATCACTTTACGAACTTTAAATCAATTAAAATATTTAAATTTAGCTTTGTACAATTATTTGCTAAGTTTCAAAGTTTTTTTTATTTTTTATTATTATTCTTTTTTTTTAAGGATGAAAAAAAAAGTTTCCATATATGTATAATAATATGTAATATTTTATTTTGGAATATTAAATATTGAAATACTGTGCATCAAAATACTGAATTATATCAATTGAAAATTAAAAACTATACATAAATAAAAATATTCGTCTTTAAAATAACAGTATTCGCAGCATAATTTAAAATTTAAATTGAATTTCCTTTATATAAAAAAAACTCATTATCCGTTTATGTATATTACATAATTATAATGTTAATATAATACAATATATATCGTTTTCTTTATTTTATATTTGAAATATTGACCTAATTAAGAGTAGAGGCGGGTATTTGAGGATGATGGTTGGGCAATAAAAATTATGTTTGTTCAAATCGGTAGGGACGTCAACGATGTTTTAGAGCTACGTCAGTACTTTTTTTTTTATTTGAATCGCTCCCTAAACCCCGAGTTGTAATTCATGCAAAGAGCTTGAGAAGTTTTATACTGATAAGCGAGCGAGACTCTGCCTGCTTGCCTGCCTGCTTGCCTGAGCACACTTGCACTCTTGACGACAAAATAAAGTGGGTGCACGATTGTTTACTTATGGGTTATTGTCCTCCTCCGTCACTTTCGCCGCATATACTTATACTTACTTACTCTTATTCTCTATTATATTTTTGAGCAATTTAACAATTCACTTTAATTATATATATATTTCAAGTACAATTTGTTACATTATATTATATATAAAATAAAGAGTGTGTGTTTAGCAGTATAACAGATGCGGGTGTATGTATATAAATATAACGAACGAGGAGGAGTATCTTAATTATTTAAATTACAATTTTCAATTAACTTTTATGATTTTTCCTTGCAGTTAAATGTTTTTATCTCTTTCATTAATTTGTTGTAATCATATACCTCAAAAAAGATTAATTGCAGAATGAATAACTTTTAATTTTTTTTTTTTACTTATTCACCAATCTTCAATCTACAAATCATATATTTATATTTCGTTATTATTATATATGTTTACAATAAATTGTTTTCTTACGCAACTTTTTCTTCTTTTTTTTCACGATATGTATATCGTGGTCTTTATAACGTATTTCATACTGTGCTTTCTAATATCCTCTCCATTTTTCTTAATTAATTTTTATTAAGTATATTTGCTAATTTAGACAGCCCTCCTGCAGAGAGCCTTAATCTATTTTATATGATGCAGGTGGTCAGGAAAAGTCCGGGATATTTAAATCATTTTATTAAGTAACCAGTAAATTAAAGTAAATCGTACGGAAAAAACATTTGGATCACAGGGTAAATTAGACCTATTAAACTTTTATATAAAAAATATATTTAACTCAAATGAAAGTATATAAGCAAAAAAATATAATTCTTGACCATCAACTTAGATATTAACCAGCTTATATATTGTTACATATTATTTGAATGACTTCCCCCCTCGAGATTAGATAAACGTAAGTGATGTCACGGTCACGGCTTGAGGATGCTGCAAAACGTGATTCGCGGTACAAACTACCGCATTAACTTTGACTTCGCGCGTCACTCTCTCTTTTTTTCTCTCTATCTCTCGCCATCTCATTCACACAAATTACTGTCCGCTTTACAAAAAGACCCTAACATAATTTTTTAAAAGAGACAAGCTTATACATACACATAGTATGTATAGCGTCAAAACTTATGCATAATATTATATAAATTGTTTATATATTATCAAATATGATACATGAAAATACTTATAAAAATGTTTGTTTAGGTGTTGCCGAATGAAAAAGACTGCAAGGAAGTTATTATAGGTTAAACTTATATTTATTATATTTACAATACTTATATATCAAAAGCATACAATATATTAGGATTTAGGATACATAACAAGAAAAAATAATACATTATAATTTTTAAAACGTATACAGATAATATTTTAAATATACGTATGGAAATTAGTAAATGAATTGAATTTCCTATGAGATAAGTTTCTATCGTAATATAGAGATTGCAGAAAAAGTCAGTTTAAAGGTGTTAAAAAGTGTATTATTTTTTTTCGTTGTTTTAGAAGATAAGAAAAACTTACATATCTAAAAATGACGTTGAAAGTGTTTACCATTAAGTCGACGGGGGAACGTTAAAAACAATAAAAACATTTATTTTTTTTAGGAACTATATTTTGTTGATTAAAACACTTGCAAAATTTCAAGTTACAAAATTTTCTGAGAAAATTAAGAAAAGTTGTTGTGAAAAAAAATATTTTAGTTTGTAGATAAAAATATTCAACTTAAAAATTAGTGCGCAAGTGAACAATCAATTTAAATTAATAGCATTTTTTTTCCCAAAAATATATCCGTTATAAAAGAAATACTTTAACGACGCATCAATAATAGTATATTTGATTACTATAGACGAAAAAGTGGCCATCTATATACAAATGAATTATGAAACATAATTTGACCTTTTTCTCTGATTTTTGTGCTTAAATCAATCTGAGAAAATATTTTCCTGTTTTCGCTTCAGTCGTTGCTAATAAAAAGTGCCCTTCTGGAGATCAACAAGATACACGAAGCTCTGATGTATGAACAAAATCTAGGCCAGCTAGATTCTCGGTTGCATTGTTTACGAGTAGAATGTGAGGACGGAGGATTGGTTTCCTCTGACGAGTAAGAAGGGAGGCATATCCCTGGTGAGAACCTCTAGCCACGCCATATACAGCGGCGCGGACACTACACCTTTGCGTGGCACAGGCAGCGTCCTGAGGGAAAAATTACAAGAATGTGTTGGTCATTTAATTATACCTAACTTCTCATTAATTTCTGTTTGCTCCGCATGTTGTCATTTTTATGCGATTTCAAAAGTAGACTGCTCTCACATCATTATAATAATCTCTCTCTCTCTCTCTCTCTTACCTTTATATTATTATACAGTATATGGTATGAACTAGCATTCATTAAAGAACACTAGGATATATAATAAAGATTTAGTGTTAAAAAATATTCCTTGGAAATATTTTGTAATATGATAAATGATAATTGTGTTTGCTAACATATTTTTATGACCTATTGTAAAGAAGTCTTCAAACTTTAACTTCCTGATTTACTTTAAAGAAAAACACTGCTATTTCTAATGAGATATATACTTACATCACAATCATGTTTGCGTCTCTAGAATGTTGCAACAGAAGCTCACGTAGGCGCAATTGTCTCTCCGTCTTACTATGGAATGATAAAAGCTCCGATTCCGAAACAATGCAATCTAGAAAAACATATGACATATTTTAATAATAATGAAAACGGTCAAGCTTCTTTATTAAAATAATTAAATAATTTACCTCTATTGGTCTTCTCCTCTGGCAGTTCCTTGAATGGCTGAATCAAATCCTCGAAGAAATGAATGGTTTGACGTGAAGGCTTCTCACTAACGTTGTTCACCATTGTGATATTTGAATAATCAATACGGAATTTGGACAGTAAGCTTGCGATGCTATTGAGTGCAGAGCAGACAAAAAATATTAAAGGCATAGAAAACATAGCAAAATTGTTGTGTACTGATAGTTGATATCCAAACATACCTGAAAATCAACATTGATTGGGCCTCAGTCGTTGATTTCTAATTTATTTTGCTCATTTTTGATTTCCCTGTAATGGCGGCTCCTGTATATGACGTCACAGCCCGACTGGGTCATTCTGCAATATGCCGCGAAAAAGTTTGAAACTTTTTCATGAGAAATTTTTTATTTTTTGTTTTTGCCGATACAAAAACGTTTGCACACAATAAAAACTAAACTAAATTTATTTCTTTACGAATGCACTTGTTATCTAAAAGTAATTAGAGTAATTTAAAGAAACGAAGAAGAAGAAAAACACAAAATTTAAAGCTGCGCTGCACCGCACTTGAACATGAATCGCTTGGATAAGTAATTATCGTGTACCGCAGTTGCCGATCAACATAAACCCGTGCACAGGCAGAGGTGGTTGCTTCTAGCCTA
This sequence comes from Ecdyonurus torrentis, assembly GCA_949318235.1. NCBI lineage: Eukaryota > Metazoa > Arthropoda > Insecta > Ephemeroptera > Heptageniidae > Ecdyonurus > Ecdyonurus torrentis. The sequence continues at coordinate 7,991,122 of OX439131.1, read as the reverse complement.
CTAGCCTGCTTCTAGCTTTGACCTCCCCTCCCCTCCCCCTGGGTTTGCTCCTTTTGCTCTCGCGCCGCTGTCGCTGCTCGGTCTTTTCCCTTCTGGCGAACAGTATAGCTCCTGCCCGCCGCGATGATTTCTTTGAGTGAGATGAGCTGGAGCGGAGCACGAGTAGAGTCGAGTAGTGTGTATAGGGAAATACACTCGGTCGCATCCTCCCCCATCCCCCAAACCTCTCTTCGTATAAGTCAGCTGCAAACATCGCGCGCAATGTAGTATTGCTCACGATTTTGATGTCCCGCCCGATAAAGTTTTGCTATAGGGTGTCTGCGGATGACGTCATATTCATTGCGCATGGGGGCCATACTGGAGTATTGAACAACATTTGAGTCTTACACATTGCTGAGCATAGGATAAAGTTCGATTTTTTTTTCTTTCTTTTTACTATATATGAAGAAGTTTCAAGAAGTTTTTAACAATAAAAACGAAAAGTAACGTCAGGTTTACTATTTTGCACAAAATCTACACTGCGACAAATTGACGTCATATATACATAATGTTTGTAATTTACGCAAATATAACAAAATCTCTCGATTGATATATTATAGCGAACTTAGATATCGAAGTAATTTCTCCAATCCCGCAAAAATTACATAAAAAACAGCATAAAAAAACACGTTATAATGAAATTTTTGCGGGATCGGAGAAATTACTTCGATATCTAAGTTCGCTATAATATATCAATCGAGAGATTTTGTTATATTTGCGTAAATTATAAACATTATGTATATATGACGTCAATTCGTCGCAGTGTAGATTTTGTGCAAAATAGTAAACCTGACGTTACTTTTCGTTTTTATTGTTAAAAACTTCTTGAAACTTCTTCATATATAGTAAAAAGAAAGAAAAAAAATCGAACTTTATCCTATGCTCAGCAATGTGTAAGACTCAAATGTTGTTCAATACTCCAGTATGGCCCCCATGCGCAATGAATATGACGTCATCCGCAGACACCCTATAGCAAAACTTTATCGGGCGGGACATCAAAATCGTGAGCAAAATACTACATTGCGCGCGATGTTTGCAGCTGACTTATACGAAGAGAGGTTTGGGGGATGGGGGAGGATGCGACCGAGTGTATTTCCCTATACACACTACTCGACTCTACTCGTGCTCCGCTCCAGCTCATCTCACTCAAAGAAATCATCGCGGCGGGCAGGAGCTATACTGTTCGCCAGAAGGGAAAAGACCGAGCAGCGACAGCGGCGCGAGAGCAAAAGGAGCAAACCCAGGGGGAGGGGAGGGGAGGTCAAAGCTAGAAGCAGGCTAGTAGGCTAGAAGCAACCACCTCTGCCTGTGCACGGGTTTATGTTGATCGGCAACTGCGGTACACGATAATTACTTATCCAAGCGATTCATGTTCAAGTGCGGTGCAGCGCAGCTTTAAATTTTGTGTTTTTCTTCTTCTTCGTTTCTTTAAATTACTCTAATTACTTTTAGATAACAAGTGCATTCGTAAAGAAATAAATTTAGTTTAGTTTTTATTGTGTGCAAACGTTTTTGTATCGGCAAAAACAAAAAATAAAAAATTTCTCATGAAAAAGTTTCAAACTTTTTCGCGGCATATTGCAGAATGACCCAGTCGGGCTGTGACGTCATATACAGGAGCCGCCATTACAGGGAAATCAAAAATAAGCAAAATAAATTAGAAATCAACGACTGAGGCCCAATCAATGTTGATTTTCAGGTATATTTGGATATCAACTATCAGTACACAACAATTTTGCTATGTTTTCTATGCCTTTAAGTGAAACATTCAGTAGGAATGATTGTAATTTATATTAAAATAAAATCTTTATAACATTAATATATATATATATATATATATATATATATATATATATATATATATATATATATATATATATATATATACATTAATATTTTTTATGTTAAATAATATAATTGTAATTTGTATCAGTCTATTAGCCTGTTAAATGGGGAGGATGGGGCATGAGACCATGCATGGAGCATAAATTTGGTTGGATAAAAATTTAATGGTTTTAAATCATGATGATTTCATGCAAGCAAACTTGTTGTACGTACTCATCTAGACTATTGTTCCGTGAGATTTACAGGACATATTATATTAATTATTGTTTTAATGAATTCAATTTTATTGTAAATTGAAATTCTATTGAATTTATGACATTGATTGATCAACATTTGTCATTGATGTATGTGTAATGTCAGTAATGTTACTGTAAACTACCAATGTCCCATGTCTAATAATATAAATAAATATTTTAAGTCTGATAATATTACTTTATGCAACTCTATATTAAATTCAATAAAGGATATTGAATATTGTTTTTTGCTTCATAGATTCTGCGTGAAAATTGTCACAGATCACAGATGATCCTTTTTACATCAAACGTATGTATTTGTGGAAAAATGTTTATGTGACAATTTTACACAATCATGTACGAGCTGCATTTTAAGTGTACAAATTTTTGAATCTTACAAATAATATTTTCATATGATTCTAACAAACAAAAAGTGTTTGTCTTAGATTATTTGTTTAAGTACACATTTGCATGATATCTTGCACACAATAACGGTGTGTGATGACATTTCATAATATCACTGATAAAAAAAAATAATAATAAAAAAAACTTACTTTCTCTCCTCGACTTCGAGTTCGTCTTTTTTATTTGCTAGAGCAAATATCCTCAGTTTACAATTGGACCATTTCTTTCTAGTTGACATAATGTAAGGGAGTAAGAGTGTGAGACCTACAACATACATAAATATTATATAAATACGACAATTTACGTAATATATATAAATCTAACGTACCTCCATCGTCATATAACCACCATACATCCAGCGTTCCTGAAGTTTGTTTTCTTTGGAACACAGACATGTTTTGCATGATACTGTCTGGCAAAGGCTCACCTTCCAAACCGCTAAAAAAATATTTAAAGTATTAACTAACACGAGTATAATAACAAAAACTATAGGATTAATAAACAATTAAATTTACTGTCTAATATTTATAATGTTGAAGTCATATTACTCACCGGTACATACTGACGTATGAAGGCACTTTATTTTTCTTTTTGTTCCCAAATTTCAAATTGTCGAGTCCAGAGACCATATATCGATGCAGTTTAGGAGTATCTTGCGGTTCTGCGTCACCTTCAAAACCTAATGATACATTTTTTTTAATAATTATAATTCAGAAAAAACAACAACTCATTTTGATAGTCTTACCGAGATTTACAAAACAGTTATCAGGTTCAGCAGTGCGAGGAACACCAGCTAGGACGTTAACAACGCCATTACGTGCGTTACGTGAATAATCAAAACCTCCCTTCAGGCGTACAATAACTAGAGCCAAGCGATTTGTGAATGCATCACTGAAAAAAAAAATCTTATTTGTATACTATATCTATTACATTTACCAATTCTATTTATGAAAAAGTTTTAAATTTTTGATGTATTAGATAATAATGTGTAAAAAATAATACTATGTATAATAGACATTATTGTGACATAAAATTTTATTATATTACTTTATAACTTGCATGGAAGATAAGTTAAGAAATTTTCCATTTGAATGCATCTCATGTCCATAAGAATAGATACAAAATTTATTTTACAGCGTCTTTACAAAGAATAAACTTGCACTTACTGTAATAATTCGAAATAATCCACCAAATCATCGTCTGTAGTCTCTTGCCAATCACTTTTGTACCCCAGAAGTAAAATATTTGGTTTGAGTTTCCCTATGCCTGAGGCTTGTACTAGAGCTTTTGTGCCTTGTTCCAATGATAAGCCATCCACAACAGTAAAGAAACCCCTCATCTTTTGATCATGAAACCATTGATTTGCACTCGCGGTCAGTTCTATACGTTGACTGTGAGTGAGTGGTTGCTGCGAAAGAATAAAAATATTATTTCCAAGACAATGACAATACATAAATAAAAAAAATATATATATGTGAAACGATATGTATACATGTATACACTGTATACACTGTGTGCACATTGAAAATGAAGTGTTTATACCTTGGAGACGTGTCCACACATGAGGAGGGAACTGTTCTTTGTGATGAGGTTTGCAAAGTCCATGAGTGCGGGACGGAAAGAGGGATGACCCGCCAACACAAGAATCTGTGGCCTATAGTTCTTGACGTGGTCAGAAATGCTACCCAGATGATAGACAGCACTTAGTGTCGTGTTGTAAGTCTGCGCCTGAGTAGATGATCCCCAGTTCACGTCTGGAATTATTATTATTATTATTATTAATTGCATTTCTCTTGTTATACATTAGTTGTGCATGTATAGCCAAGTGGTGAAGGCTGCTGACTCGTAACTGTTTACTCCTCAACGATTATAGGTTCAAGCCACTGCTGGATGCGTACGTGAAGTGTGAGAGCACAACACGTTGCACGATGCATGTTTACATGCATTCCATGACGACGCACAATATTCGGGAGGTGCATGATCGATGTGATTGCACCGACCAGCCTGCCTAGATGTTGTCAAGGTTTCTCTAGGCTGTCATGGCGAATGTCGGGCTGTGTACTTAGGCCGTGGCCGGCCCATGTGTGCTTTTCTATTTATTGGAAAGTCCTTACCTGTCGATAAGACAATGTCTTGACTGGGACTGGGATGGATGCAGCATGATAACATAATATGTCAAGCAAAAAAATAAAAAAATAAAAATAATAATAATAATGCAGTTCAATAAAAATTTATTAGCACTTTTTTTAAAGTTAAAATTGTTTGGTATAACTTTTTTGTATTCTTCATAAAATTGATTTCATAACTATTACCATCAAAAACAAAATATTGTTGCAATAAAAGAGCAATGATACGCCTGCAAGGTATGCAACTTTTGATGCTCGCATAAGGCGCACGTTGCCTACATGTTCAGTGACTTACCAGGTCTGCGGTAGAGCACGATGAGGTAGAGTCCCGCAATGATGGCCCAGGTGATGAGGGCCATGACCCAGTCAATAAGGAACATTATACCAACGCAGATGAAGCCCATTGATAAGCTAAGCCATTTGTTGTAGTACTGCAACGATTTTTAATTACATCAAAACTTACGTATGAAATTAGATTTACTTGATTTTTACCTTAAAACTCGGTCTCCAACCAAGAGGCTGTATTAAAGCGGCGTGAAATGTACAGAAATTGATGAAAGCATAAGCAGCCAGGTAGAAATTGGACACCAGGTTTGCAATGGCGTTTAGGTTGGCTAAAAATTTAAAACGTTACAATTTTTCGTTTTCTTGCATTTCCAAAACGAAGCTTTTATTTTATCACGAGTTCAAATTGATAAACTTTAGAATGACAAAAGAGCTAGACTTACCAATAAGTACAAAAGCCTCTGCTACAAGAAAAGTAAGAACATATCCACGATAAGGTTCACCATGAGCACCATATCCTTTAGAGAAGAAGATGACTCCAGGATAGATCTGGTCGTACCCAAGAGCTTGGATTAGGCGAGGCACTGATAACAAATTAGTCATGGCAGTGGAAAGAGTTGCGGCAAAGCATCCAGCGTAAATCCACGGTCCCCAGATTGCCATCAGCTGCATCACCTACGTCAAATATAAGAATAATAATTAATTGAATAAATAAATAAAATATAATTAATGTTACTTACTGAATAGTCGTACTGCAGTCCATACGCACACGCTCTGTACGTACAATTCTTAAAACTTCCATCAGCAACCTCCGCCACAATACCACTGGCAGCTCTTAATTGCCCTCCTCCCACGAGAAGTACAAAAAGATAATACGATAACATTGTTACTAAGATGGCCAACAATGTTCCTTTAGGGATTGCGCTCTCAGGGTCCTAATGGTCAAGAAAATGAACCAGTGAAATACGCATCTATTTTTTATATAATATACAGTACACTTAAAAGAAAATGTAATGCTTTACAAAGAAAACATTATGGTGTTTTAGTGATGAGCCTTTTTTTACAAAATTAGCAGATAGCCCCACGAATACAACATGTTGTATTAAAATAGCTCAGTCTAATATTTTAATAGTTTTTTTTTTTTTTTTTTTTTTTTTGCGATACAATATGGTTTATTATTGATTTTTTAACGACAATTTCCTCTCATTGAATTAACTATTGTCATTAAGAAATCAAAACTACCTTGAGATCTCCGGAAATGTTTGCTCCTGCTTGGACTCCAGTTACTGAAGTGAAGAAAATAGAGAATGTCGTAAAGAAGTTTTGATCCATTCCTTCGCTGAACTGAAATTGTGGTGCCCAATTTGCAGCGTATACAGATACTGTCAACAAAAACATATTATTATTATAATTACTATGAAAATTTTCCTCTTAAGGCAGTAGACCGACTTAGAGTGACAGCCAATAGGGGAACCTTATATTCATACCAAACTTGTTTCTCCTTTATTTATATCGAACAAAACTATATTTTATAATACTATAATTTAATGAAATTAAAAAATGTATTCTGTTCCAAAAGAAAAGTTTTAGTAATATTTTTAATGTAAAAAAAAGTTTCTAATCTGATATAAAAAGTTGGCGCTAAAGTTTCATTTTTCACATTTTACGTGTTATCTTTAATAAAGTATAGTCTAATGCTGTTCGTAAACTCTGTTCTCTTAAATGACGATCAGCTATGGTTAATCAAATGGAATGCGCATTTTTTGGTGCAAGAGAACAGGGTTTACGAACAGCATTACTAACTTAATTATTTGATCGTGTTATCATGTTTTCTACATCACTAGAATTTTTAAGTACCATTCCATCTTTACTTCATGTTAATTTTATATATTTCGCAACCGTTCAGTTTGTGAGATGCAGCCTATACGTATATACTCCCTTAATTTATTACAACTAACTAAACTATACGTACCACCCAATCCTACAAAACCTTGCGAAATCTGTGTATCACTCAAAGGTCCAATAAAAACTCCAACAACGTAATCAATTATAGCAGCTATGATTACGACTGCAAACACATCTTGAGCCTATCAAAAGAAATAATACAAAAATATTAAGTACAATATAAAATGAGAATAAAAATAATTAATGCAAAAATTTATAATCTTTCGTAATAAATGTGATGCAATTTTTTTTTTCAGATTAATTATATAATTATTAGTATAAATCATTAATGATAAATATGATAATAGTGGAATTAAAATTTTACAAATTTGACGCGTGATTAACCAATTGAAAACTAAATAAATACTAATAAATAGTAGAACATTTAAAAAAATAAACAAAATATTTAATTTGCTTGTATACTTACAATTATCTCGTAATCCATTCCAACCGCGCAAATTACAATTAAAATAACGAGTGTAAAGGTTCCAATAATACGTGTATCATTTACACTATTGTCTATGATTTTATAACCAGCAGATTTTAATAAGCTGTTCAGTGAGTCACAGAAACCGATAGTGTTCATGGATGCTGAGACAGTGTTAGCGAAAGCAAAAACCACGCCGACTGAAGCTCCAAACTCAGGTCCAAGGGATCTTGAGATGATATAGTATATACCACCTGACAATCAAGAGCAATATTAATGCAAACTGATACTATTAATATTACTTGAAAAAACTTACCTCCTTTGATCTGACCGTTTGTACTGATGGCTGATAGAGATAACGTAGTTACCGTACATACGAATGCAGCGATTGAGATAATAACAAGGGATAATCCTGAAAAAGCAAATTTTAAATTATAACTATTGGTTTTATTTCCGTAATGGAAATACTATATAATAAAATACTTTTCGCGTCCGTTAAACGCAAATCAAATCAAATAAATTAAATACAATTTATTGATTTATAGCGATTTATTATCATTATTAGTATTATTATTATTTACATATTTTAATAGTTTTTATTACATCATTTAGTATTTGGCTCACTTCCCCTCATTATAACAAAAGCATGCAAAATTGCAACCCTGAGAGCGGAAACTTAATTTTCCTCACCTACTCCAGCTTGGCCGACAATCCATGAGACACGTAGAAACAACATCACACCCCAGATATTGAGAGCTACAGATATTAGGACTCCCTGAATCCATCCCAGTTTAGTGTGACCTCCTGCAGCGTGGGCTGCTTCGGGCAAAGGCTCCTAAAAAAATTATATATGTTTTTAAAAAAGTTTTAAAAAGTTAACAAAAAAATCTTGAATGAGTAATGGTACACAGGCTTAGTTAAAAACTCACACTAAATGTCTAAATTTTCAATGTTATTCTTATGAGAAAAATACGCGCTGGATTTAAATGGTAAATAATCGCAGTCCTGTATAAAGTGCAAGACTGTAAAAGTTAAAATGGTTTGCAAAAAAAAAAAAAAAAAAAAAAAAAAAAAAAAACTCCTAAAATTTTATCATAAATTGAATAAAATCATTCCATTATTCTTTTAAGAATGTAATTAAAAGATATATCAGAGTAAGTAACATTAAACAGTTATAAACATTTTGTTATATATAATCTTAGTTAGCTAGTTTTTACGCCAATTAATAAGGTAATGTTTTGAATCTTTATAACAGCATAAAATTGTTTAAAAGAAGGGCACTTGACTGTTCTCTCTCTCTCTCTTTCTCTCTCTCTCTCTCTCTGTCTCTGTCTCTCTCTTGTTTTATTAACTATATTAATTTAATATAATTTCAAATGTTTAAGCCCTGTTAAATAATCACACAGCACAATCATATTCTCTATAATTTGTTTCTTTAATATGAAATATATTTTTTTTTTACTTTAAGATTATTATTAATTTTGATATGAGTTTTATTATATTTTATATACTATTCTTGGACCTGACGGCTACTGGATTAAAAAAATAAAAATAACGTACCTTACTACGATCCTCTCCTTCATACAACTCTCCAAGTGTTGGTCTTTGTGCAGCTGATACTGACATAAGATTTTTGTAATTATCAAGCCTAGGCATTGCCTCTCGCGTCATTTGAGCCAGAGATCTTCTCCTAGGACTCTGCGTCATGATTGTATTATTGAATCCTGTCTCCATGATTCCTCCAAGAGTTGGGTCCGGAGCAGCACTCCGCACGTCAAACCTAGTATTCATGCTTCACAAATTCTAAATTATTTTCGTCATTTTACTTTAGTTTTATACCAAGGTGATGTAATTCTCCATATGGTGCCCTCACTTCATTGGACACATAACATTTACATTTCATAATTTTTTTTTGTTGTGCTTAAAACTAAAAAGAACTGATAATAATATATGTTTAAAGCTATCAACAAAAAATATAATATTATACAAATTTATGAAATGTTTTTTGCCCTGAAATTTTTTTCTATGGACAAATAGGGATACAACAAAAAAAAATGTTACATTATTTAGTATGTTCTATTTTTGTTATCAGGCAGTTAATTAGCAATCCAATATTTATGTCACTTACATCTTATTGTAAGTAAGTCATAAAAAATGGCAGAGGTTTTTTATTCTTCTTCTTCTTTAACACACAGAGAGAGAAAGAGAGAGAGAGAGAGAGAATTCCAAGGCGCTAAGCTTTTAATAATTTTAGAACTATTTCTTACAAAGCAATTAATCTATGCAATCAAAACTGAAAGTAAAATAATTTGTAGGAAAAATATAGGTTAAGTTGCAATAAAACATGATTTCTAAACCTTATTATACTAAATTGTTTAAATACTTTACCCAAAAGTATTCCTTGATAAAATAATATTAATAAAATTAATTGATGAAATGTTCTATGATTATTTTCAGTTTTGATGGGTCAATTTTGGGTTTTGATGGGTAATTTTTAATGACCTTATTATTATCAGTAAATTGGATGTAATCATAACATGTCGTATTCGAGATGTCTTGCCACCAGTGGTACCATTATAGGCTATAGGCTTAAAAGAAAAAATTTAATTTAGATACAAATATATATATACGTACAAAGGTCATCCATTCTTAAAGAAAGTGACATATAAATTATTCAAATATGCAGACTATAAACCATAAGAATGACGTTATTTTGTTTATTTACATATTGGAAGTTGTGACTTTTACTGGACGAGTAACAACTAGATTTGTCAACTGGACTCGACTGGTTTTCAGCCGCCTAGATCACCGTAGAAGTAAGACCAACAGTCACCATCGTGTCTCTCTTGTGTTGATTAGTACTTGTGAAGAAAATTGCTAATTCAATTCGGAATTTATGCTCATGAAGAAGTGTATTTTTAAAATCATCAAATATACTAGCATTTTGTTTTTCTAGTAAAAGTTAATGTTTGTTATCTATGTTATTTTTGTTATCTATGACTATCTATGTCCAACAATATTTATCTACAGTATATATTACTATTATATCAATATCTATCATTGTTATGCAGGTAATTTAAAACTATTAGAATAAGTTATTATTTATTATATTTTAAAAACTAATATTTTTCTATTTTGCAATTTTATAACTTATAAAAATAGTGCAAAATGTTTTCTAAGCATTTAGTTCTATAATTTTGTAAATCTGAACTTAAAATTGAAACTAAATCTTTAAACCTATAACTTGTAACTTAACAAAAAAATTTCAACATATGACGTTTTTCTCTTTAAACATTAAATGACAAATTAATGCTTTGAAGGAAATGCCAATATATAGATTTAAAAATATATATTGATAATTACTAAATTATCAAGTACACACTATGTACTGGTTTGTTTATGAAAGTGGTAACAAGGTAAAATACGCAAAAATTATGTGACGTACTTTTGTGACACGTACTTTTTGGTTTAGATTAAAGTACTACAACCAAAACAAACTGGAAGTCTGTCCTACCTACCTTCAACTTCCTTACGTCAAGCAATTTTGACGACTTGTATTCATTTTTCCGCAAAGTTAATAAATAACAATATTTGTTTCCAATTATTCTACAAATGAATAGTAAAAACTTTTAAAAAAAAAAAACAAAAAAAAAAACAGCAACTTTAAGTTAGTTGTGCATGTATTCTGTGTACTTATAATGTATCATATACTTTCACTATAAGTATTTTTTTAAGTACTATATATGCACTATAACCAAATATTTTAAAATATATATCTAATTAAGCTTTATTAATTGAAATAACTTATGTAGATGATAACTTTTGATGATGATTAAGTATAAAATTAACAGCAAATTAAAAGTGCAGTTATAAATGAGAAGTATAAAATGCACTAAGGATTTATAGCCATTTTAATTGCATTAAAGAGAAATTTAATAAAATTCTTGATCGATAAGACCAATAACTCATCAAACCTGAGTCAATGTTGATGGCTGTATAACTATTTCTGTTTTTCTACCACACCAATTATGTCATTGCATAATAAAAATTATTTAATGCACATATTTTTTTACGTATATAACAATATTATCAATAAACAAAAAATCGTAATATGCAACATTGAAACTTTTCCTATGAAAGTTGTTATATAGATAAAATTAATTGTTTACTCGGCAAAAACTTTCTGTTGTTTCAAAGGGGAAGAAAACTCTTATCAATTTTCCTCGACAAAATACGTATTACAAATTTGAAAACATAAAATATTTTAGAAAAATAGAATTTAAAAATAATAATAAAAATAAGGATTTAGAACTTTGCATTAATAATAAATTATAAATTTATTGTTGTTTTTTTCATAAGCTGACATTTTTTTTAGCAATTTTTTTTAATAATAGCAATAGACATAGAATTCTAATCTCTAAATATATACTTGAAAAAAAAATGGAAACAAAAACTAGTGTATGTAGCTAGCTATAGAGTACACTAGAAGAAGAGTACTCTATATAGAAGGACCCCCTTCTAGAGTACTCTAGCTAGCTACGGTAAAAAAATATGTATATAAAAAAACACATTAAATTTAGTATCATTTAATTTCATTTGTTGTTTCCTGATTTTTCAATTATATACATAAAATATAAAAAAATATTCATATAATATATATGCATAATATGTAATGAACTAGAGAGTTAATGAGAAAATAAGTCTATGGATACTTTACGTTGTGAACACTACTGTTTATTATTTTAAGACAGAAACGAACAACTTTCAAAAAGCTGTATTACAGGGTACACAAAGAAATTATTACATGAACATAATTTGAAAACTTTTATAGTCTTTATGTGGATAGTTTTTACAGACGTGCGTATTTTATAAGTGCCGATCCTCTATGTGATATTATCCTCGATGTATGACTTTATTCTTCACTTTATGGGTATACTATATAAAATGATTTGTGTAGAATATCTAGGAGTAGAATGTGAGGACGGAGGTTTGGTTTCCTCTGACTAGCACGAAGGGAGGCATGTCCTTGGTGAGTACTTCTAGCCACGCCATGTACAGCGGCGCGGACACTACACCCTTACGAGGCATTGGCATCGTCCTACAACATCATATGAGACAGATTTTCAAAACTATGGTTTAAATTTTAATTAATGGACTTAAAATTCTGCGTGTGCTAACATTTATATAGTATCAGCAATTAAAAATACCCAATTTAAAAGTATCCACCGTTGAAGCTACTTAAAACAATTATCATTATGCACCGAAACCATTCTTTTACATCTGTAATTATTGCAAATTTCTATATATTTAACACTTAATTAACTACAAAAGTAGTAATATTAAATAATAATTATAAAATGTAATTATAAAACATCGTGATGAAAATTACTTTAAAAATGTAGCTCTGCCGTGACGAAACACAATGCATAATTTAATTTTAATTTTTAATGTTGTATGACTTACATGACAACTAAATTGGCTCCCTTGGAATGTGCTTGGAGAAGCTCACGAAGTCGTAATTGTCGTTCCGTCTTGTGCTGGAGAGCTGCCAGTTCTGTCGCGGTCACCGTACAGTCTGAAATGCAAATTATCATGAATTTATCATCTCAATTTTTGTGTTAATTTTGTTAGTGGCTATCATTTCTATTGAATATAAAATGTATACAATAACCTAAGTAGATATTCTTTTTATGTGTATTTTGATTGTAGGATGAAATAAATGTAGTAATATATTTTTGAATTTGAATTATGAATTTATCATGAATTTGGTACACATGTACACTCCTCCCGAAAAAATCTGACCGCTTGCGTTAAAGTTTCCCCATATTCCCATATATTTAACATTTGGAGAGATTATAATTTTTTACAAACTTACTGGCATTCTGTCCTGGTTTTTCCCTGAAAGGTTGGATGATTTGCTCGAAGAAACTCGTAGTCACTGGATGTGGTTTATCACCGACGTTGTGAATCATCGTCAGACTTGAGTAGTCGATACGGAACTTTGACAATAGACTTGCCATGCTGCAAAATAATAAAATAATGCAAAATAAATGCATAATAAATAAATGCAAAAAATAATAATAATAATAATAATAAAATAATATAAAATTATAATTGTTAGTTAGTATTATTTTTGGAATAATGGCAATAAGCAATAAAATGTAATATTAATAAAAGGACAGTTTTCAATTTTTGTAATCCCAAAGTTTGTGTAAGTCTTTCTTTCTTTCTTTCTTTCTTTCTTTCTTTCTTTCTTTCTTTCTTTCTTTCTTTCTTTCTTTCTTTCTTTCTTTCTTTCTTTCTTTCTTTCTTTCTTTCTTTCTTTCTTTCTTTCTTTCTTTCTTTCTTTCTTTCTTTCTTTCTTTCTTTCTTTCTTTCTTTCTTTCTTTCTTTCTTTCTTTCTTTCTTTCTTTCTTTCTTTCTTTCTTTCTTTCTTTCTTTCTTTCTTTCTTTCTTTCTTTCTTTCTTTCTTTCTTTCTTTCTTTCTTTCTTTCTTTCTTTCTTTCTTTCTTTCTTTCTTTCTTTCTTTCTTTCTTTCTTTCTTTCTTTCTTTCTTTCTTTCTTTCTTTCTTTCTTTCTTTCTTTCTTTCTTTCTTTCTTTCTTTCTTTCTTTCTTTCTTTCTTTCTTTCTTTCTTTCTTTCTTTCTTTCTTTCTTTCTTTCTTTCTTTCTTTCTTTCTTTCTTTCTTTCTTTCTTTCTTTCTTTCTTTCTTTCTTTCTTTCTTTCTTTCTTTCTTTCTTTCTTTCTTTCTTTCTTTCTTTCTTTCTTTCTTTCTTTCTTTCTTTCTTTCTTTCTTTCTTTCTTTCTTTCTTTCTTTCTTTCTTTCTTTCTTTCTTTCTTTCTTTCTTTCTTTCTTTCTTTCTTTCTTTCTTTCTTTCTTTCTTTCTTTCTTTCTTTCTTTCTTTCTTTCTTTCTTTCTTTCTTTCTTTCTTTCTTTCTTTCTTTCTTTCTTTCTTTCTTTCTTTCTTTCTTTCTTTCTCAAAAACCAGATATACTAAATAAGTTGGATTATGTGCACAAATCATAATTAACTTACTTTCGTTCTTCAACTTCAAATTCATCTTTCTTGTTGACCAAAGCAAATATGCGCAATCTGCAGTCACTCCATTGCTGTCTTGTAGTTATGATGTAGGGAATCAACAGAGTTAAACCTAGTAAATCACAAAAAGTTTTGATTTAATATTCTAGAAACTTTCAAGCTTGTTAGGATTGGTGTGTATTATCACAAACATTATAGAATCTTTATTGGAAATGCAATGTATTAATACGGGAACTTAAACGATTGCAAAGATTTAGGAACGTATTCAGCAATTAAATTTCATTGCTTTTGTTACCCTTATGCAGGGGTAGAAGTGAGGGGGGACTTAAGGGGACCTGTCCCCGCAAAAGAATTTTGAATTAACATTGGGCTTATGGAACTTCCCCTCTTTTTCCCCTCAAAGTCCCTGCATAAGAGTCAAAGCCACTTCTACCCCTGCCCTTATGGTATAATAGATGTTAGTTAACATACTGCTCCATACGTACAAATACAAGTATTTCCGTATAGTAATAGAATAAAGTTGTATTTCAGTCTATGAACTAGTTATAATAACACGGAAAGAAGAATTTACGTAATTTATGCTGCATTTACGTCATTATAAATAATTATGCTTTGCAACAGTTTTTTTATTAAATAGGGATAATCTAGTTTTATGAAATAATATAATCATAAACTATTAGTATTTATATAATAAATTATGTTGTAATGCATAACTTTTGCTGAAATGGGTCCAGCACAATTATTACGTAGTATTTTTGTTCATTAATATACTTATACTAAATGTAAAATTTTAGGAACTTTATTTATTTTATTTTTATTTATAATCTACTTTTTAAGTATGCTACTGTAGGTAGGAACTGATTCTAGCGTTCATATATTTTAAGTGTGCTTGTTTGATGAAAGAGTGAGAAAAACACAAGATATTTATAATATACATACGTTCAACACGCATATTACAATTAATAAAGCAACATTATAAATATTATAGTATAATATTATTATTATATAATTATACTTTATACAGAAATATCTTATCTTCTTCTTCTTCTTCTTTTTTTTTTTTTTTTTTTTTTTTTTGTTATCTAGATTGAAAGGAGGGAAAGGGAAAAGTACCGAACAGTTATGCCATAGATGTGGCATGATTAATGGTGTAGCACATTATATTGTTTTTAGTGGTGACTGATGATTTATTAAACTATAATAATTATTTTGCTATAAACACTGAATCAGTGCTTGTACCGAACTATTATTACTAAGTACCTTAGTGGACAGATTACAGGTTTAATGCTATTATATAAGGATGGATAAAATGAATTAATATTTACCGCCATCGTCATAAAGCCACCACACGTCTACGGTTCCCTTCTTTTGCTTGCATTGAAAAACTGAGATATTCTCCGTAATTTCGTGAGGTAGAGTCTGACCATCTGGACCGCTGAAAACAATAATATACATAAGAATTTTACTTCATACGTGTCTAATCACTGGTAAAATAGTCAAAGTATATTTTTAACCGAATTGAAAGACTTGTTTTTAAACTTCATATAAAGTTGGTCTGTCTGTCTGTCTGTAAAAATTACGCTCTCCTGAACTATAACCTCACCTGTAGAGACTATGGTTTGTCTCTGCCTTTCGTTTTTTCTTTAGTATTTCCTCGGGTGTTCGCTCCACTGCCTTAGGTCCATTAACGACATAACGTTTCTGCAGGTCCGGTGAGTCCGGTGGTGTATTAGCGTCCGTGCCAGCTGTAACAACGTCACTTGCTCCTGAAGCTTGATTGACAAAAAACTTTTCGTACTTCACGTCTTACCGAAATTGATGAAGTGGTCCGAGTCAACTCGAGTAAGACTAGGTGCGCTATGATTTTCACTGCCGGGGTCTGCATCCTCCTCACGTTCAGTGTATCTAGAGTAGTCCAAACCACCTCGCACGCGAAGAATTGTTCCTCCTCACGTTCAGTGTATCTAGAGTAGTCCAAACCACCTCGCACGCGAAGAATTGTTACTGCCATGCGGTTGTTGAAAGCTTCACTAATGGTCAGAAATTCACAAAATTAATCGCATTTATAGATTAAACTTTCCTTCCGTGTACAAGATATATATTGCTAGCAGGTTTGCATATATAAAAAGAATAACAATAAAAAAAATGTAAAAAATTAATATGACAAGTCAGGGTCATCAGTCATCACTTCAATATTTTGTTAGTAATTTTAACGCTTTTATTATTTTGGCTGTGTACATATGGCATGGCAACTAAGAAAAAAAACTTACTGTAAAATGTCGAAATATTCAAGCATTTCAGTGCGCGGACAACTGATCCACTCATTCTTATATCCCATAAGCAATACATTGGGCTTCAGCTTGCCGATACCTGATGACTGAATCAAAGCTTTTGTACCCTCTTCAAATGACAGACCATCAACAAGTGAGAAAAACCCACGTATTTTGTTTTCATGCAGGTATTTGTTGCCTACGCTTAGGCACTTGGCTCTATCGCGGTAAGACAACGTTTTCTGAAATACAAAATTTTAAGCCTATTAATTTGCCCTTAAAGTGACAGTAAGCCATGCAAGTAAGTATGCATGTTAATTATAATTTTACGAACCTGGCATATTTTACCACAGATGAGAAGAGAAAGATTCTTGGTTACGAGACTTGCAAGGTCGATTAGTGCTGGTCTGGCTGGAGGATTAGCAGAGAGTACAAGGATCTGAGGTCGATAATTCTTGACGTGTTCATTTGTCTGATCCAAACTGTACACTGCACTTAGCGTGGTTTTGTAAGTCTGTGCTTGCGTCGAGGAGCCCCAGTTTACATCTGAAAGTTTCGTGTTTTTTTTGCTTATTGTTTTATTAATTTACCTATTTACAATTATAGCTTACTTGGCTTTCGATACACGACGATCAAATAGAGCGCTAGAATAGTGACGAAAGTAATAAGAGAGGTGATCCAGCTGATAAGGAACATGATGGAGACGCAAGCCAGGAACCCAAATAAACTCAACCACTTGTTGTAGAACTAAGTATATAAAAAAATTGACAGTTGATATTGATAAGTTTCATTAATTTTACAATGCACACAACAATAGGTTCTTTATTTCAATTTTCCAGCAAAACTATTACATCATATAAACTACAAAGTAAAGAAAACAATAATTAAATTTATATTCTATCTTAAAATTATCCACTTCACTCAGAATAATTTTTCTTTCCATTTTTCCAATTTTTTCTTATTTAAAAATAATATTAAACATTTAATCAAAATAAATTACGTACCCGAAAAGTGGGTCTCCATCCAATTGGCTTAACCAAGGCAGCGTGGAAAGTACAGAAATTGATGAGAGCGTACGAAGCAAGGTAGAAATTGGAGATGAGCGGGGCTATCACGTTTAATTCCGCTGAAAACAAGTTCTGAATTTACACGACATTCATGGAAGATTGCTGCAATGTTTCAGAAGGTACCTATAAGTAAGAAGGCTCCTGAAATAATGAAGGTAAGAACGTAGCCACGGTACGGCTCTCCCTTTGAACCATATCCCTTAGAGAAGAAAATAAGTCCCGGGTAAATTTTATCGTTTCCGAGGGCCTGGATAAGACGAGGAACAGACAGTAAATTTGTGAGAGCGGTGGAGAGTGTGGCGGCAAAACATCCTGCGTAAATCCACGGTCCCCAAACTGACATCAGCTGCATCACCTGCATGCAGTAAATAAATAAATAAATAAATAAATAATTAATTAATTAATTAATTAATTAATTAATATTTAAATCAATCAATTCATCAAATAATCAATAAAACCATCTTTATGCTTGAGATCAATGCATTCATTTATTTTGTTACCGAGTAGCTGTTTTGAAGTCCATAGTCGCAGTGACGATTACTGCAATCAGCGAAAGTTCCATTTGCAATTTCATCGATGATTCCACTGGCATCTCTCATGGCGCCTCCCCCCGCGAGCAAAGCAAACAATGCATAGGAAAACATGGAAAGTGCAAGAGCCAACAATGTTCCTTTGGGAATGGCAGAAGCTGGGTCCTGTACAATTACGTTTCAGAATACATACTCAAGTAAATTTTAATCACTTATAAATACCTTGAGATCACCGGAAATATTTGCACCAGCCTGAATGCCAGTCACTGAGGGGAAGTAAATGGAAAACACGGAGAAGAAATCTTGATTGACATTTTCACTATACCTAAAATCTGTGCCCATGTTCTTTTGCAGCAGTTCAACTAAAAATAAAATTAATCAATTAATAATAATAATTATAAAAAAAAACTTTTTACTTACAACTAAAGCCTGGAAATCCTCTTGAAATTTGAGACTGTGATCTGGGTCCTAGCGCTGTCCCCACGACAAAATCAACAATTGCACCAGCGATTATTACTACGAGAACGTTTTGTGCCTGTGGATTGTAGACAAAATTCAAATAAATGAACACACAAAGAAAGTATTTATTTGCATGATTTGAAATATTTTGTTAGTTTATATTTACATTCTGAGATAAAACTGCAGTATCTATTGTGAATGATCACTTTTTAATATACGGTCAGAGGTCATCACAAAACAAAGATTTTGGAGAGTTACATACTTTGGAAACGTATTTTATTTTTCATTTTATTTATTATTTATTTACTTTTATTTTTAACTTCGAAATTCAAAGAATGCATTATTATAGCCTACAGTTAAGTTTGTATATTATAGTCATGACATGTTACCATCTTATGGTAACTACATGCATGCTTTAGCACACAATGTATTAGACAATGGAAATCATATTATTTTTACAATATAAAATATTTAAAACGTTTAAATATCGACAATACATATTGTTTTACAATAATTAGTTTTCTCTTATTTACTTGCTATGGTCAAAATACTTTGAAAGAAAAATAGATATCATTCCTATTGAATTAGCACGATAAAGTGATATAGTTTATTGATATCGAAGATGGGTCGTATATATGTCCTACCTTAACCTCCCACTCCATGCCAACAGCGCAGATAATAATCATAACAAAGAGAGCGACCATTCCCACAAGTCGCACATCATTAATGCCTCCGTCAATAATTTTAAGTCCGTTTGTTTTTAGCAGATCATTCAGCGAGTCACAAAAGCCGATGGTGTTCATGGAAGCAGCCACGGCGTTAGCAAATGCAAATACAATACCCACTGAGGCACCGAACTCCGGACCCAAAGATCGGGATATTATGTAGTATATACCACCTAACACAAATAATAGGTATAAACTTTGGTCCAAAAGTATGGTACTAATATATCTTGCCTATATACAATTTGATAAATATATTTCTTAGCATGCTCGAATTATTGAAGTAAATACCTCCTTTGACTTCTCCATTTGTGCTGATAGCTGAGAGAGACAGTGTGGTGATTACACAAACAGTAGCAGAAATTCCAATGATAAAAAGTGACATCGCTGGAAAAACAAAATATATCCCTATTAATAAATGTTAGGAAAGGAGAAATATATATATATCCCTATTAATAAATGTTAGGAAAGAAGGAAAAAAAGTATACAATTTTCAATTTAGCCGTAGAATACAAAATAATAATAATAATAATAATCAGGATAGTTGTGAGGAGATGAAGTTAATTCTTTAATTTATTCAGAAATTTGTTCAACTCCATATCATCATCATCATCATCTTCTTCTTCTTCTTCTTCTTCTTCTTCTTCTTCTTCTTCTTCTTCTTCTTCTTCTTCTTCTTCTTCTTCTTCTTCTTCTTCTTCTTCTTCTTCTTCTTCTTCTTCTTCTTCTTCTTCTTCTTTTATTTATTATTATTTATTTTTTTTTGCATTTAGACTAAACTGCTATTGAGAAAGCTTTATAAAAACTTGGTATACTTGAAACAAGATAATGAAGTTCTCACAATAGGTACAGACAAATGTAAAATATTTACAAATGAAAGTAGTAATTTTAGATTTTAATATCTAAGACAAAAAAAAAAAAAAAAAAAAAAAAAAAAAAAAAAAAAAAAAAAAAAAAAAAAAAGGGAGGAGAAAAGTGAGAAAAGTATAATAATTGGCACATCTTAAAAAAAAAAGGTTAAAAATGCATTTTTCCTTTTTTTTTACTGGCAGAGTTTTAAAAAAGGAGTGACTTACCAACCCCTGCTTGAGCGACGACCCAGGAGAGACGCAAGAAAAGCATAACCCCCCATATGTTGAGGAGCACGGGGATGAGCACCCCTTGTATCCATCCCAGCTTGAAGTGGTGTCCACCACCGCTACTTGCCGTACCCTGGGGCTCTTCCTATATATCAACGTTAACGTAATTTTATGTCTTGAAATATTTGCATCGTAAAAATTCAATTGCAATGGAAAAATGCAAATGAGAATCTAACACATTAAAAAATTGCATAATTGTTAAAGAAAAAAATACTTTTCAATTTTATAGTTTATCTAAATCATATATTTTTAGAATTATATCTTATAACAAGATTATAAAGATGATTTTTATTACACTTGTCTGCCTGATTTCGTTACATTTGGAAAATAAAATAAACTGTAATATATGTAGATCCAAAAACTGTGTAATATGATTTTTTTTAAACATGTGGACTTGCGTAAGTTTGTTTCTTTGTGATTAATTTATAGGCCATAATTATTATATATTTTTATGTATCAGTATATTAGTTGAGTAATTTTTTATTGTTATTATTATTTTTTTTTTTGAGAATGTGAAAAAAATATATAATTTTGTATTAATTCATTTAAAACAAATTTGATAATTTTTATTAGTTATTTAATATCCAAATTTCCGTTGAACTTTTAAATATTAATATTTGCGTGTGATTTATATAACAAAAAGTAGCTTGATTGTGTTACTTAAATTATTATTATTACTATTATTTTGTTTTTTACATTAAATATTAAAAAGTTTCAACAAGTATGATGGTTTCACTCTCCAACCTTATTTTCTGCGACTCCCTCATGCAGCTCCCCTAATGTTGGTCTCTGTGCTGCTTGCACGGACAACATATTCCTATAGTTATCCACCCTGGGTAGTGCCTCACGGGTCATATGCACCAATGACCTACGTGGTTCAAGGGTCACCACAGGAACCTCCATGCTTAAACTGGTCTCTAGGACTTGGTTCTCTGGCACGTTTGCCATGCCAAAACTGCGTCTTCGTGTCTCACTGACGTGCTTCACGCTAAATCGACTCATCAGACACGACAGTGGGACCTGCGAGACTCGCGCCACCTTTATACATCGCGTGACTTGGTTGCTGAGGAGGGAGGCTTCAGTGTAAGCATCTCTCTATTATAATTTTAGAATTTTTTTTTCTTTTCAATTTTGTCAGTATACCGTTATGTTTATAAATAATATTTATGTAATATGCATGAAATGTGTATTATAGTAAAATGTAAAATAATTCAGTACGTATTTTTTTTTTTTTTTTTTTAATCTTATAAAATGGAGAACTTGTGATAATTTTAATTTGAGATAAAATACTTAAAGTATTTCCTTCAAAACAATATTCAAAGAGGAATTTTAATTATTTGATCTAATAAAGTAAATTTTATAAAATTGAAATAATTTAACTGGTTGTCATAATATGTTACCTTGAAATCAAAATTAACATCAGTTAAATTATTTTAATTTTATATAATATACTTTATGAGATCAAATAATTAAAATTCCTCTTTGAATATTGTTTTAAAGGAAATACTTTAAGTATTTTATCTCATTTTAAAATTATCACAAGTTCTCCATTTTATAAGATTTAAAAAAAAAAATGAATTACTGAATTATTTTCATACAACATACAAACATTTTATTTCTACATATCTAATTGAAGTTTCTTCTTCTAATCTACTGTAACTGGCAGTTTAATTATATGTCTTCAAATAATAGAATAATAAAAAAAAGCGTATTCAAAAGACGCAGTTTAAACAGGTTTATACTTTATTATGCAGTAAATGTTAAATCACGAATGTATTAGCAAAGCAATGTTATTGACTCAAGTTATTCTTGTCGGTAAGCATCTTTTATACCTGATAATTAGTGCAACCTATATCGCTCACTTAGCACCCTGGCAACCATCATTACTTGAGCGCGATTTAAATTTTGTATAACTGTGGTTTGTTGTCTTTGAAGATAGAATTTATATCATTATCACAATTTTTTTTCCCAGACACACTTATTGTGTTTGCACTGACACTTCGATGTAATTATATTCATATATAATTTACAATATAATTTTCTTATGAAAATACATTGATAAAGGAATATGTGTTAGTTAAAATCTCCATAGGAACACATTGCCACAAATATACAATAATATATAACTTTGCAATATTGTGAGTTTTTTTTTTTTTTTCTTCAATATATAACATTATTTTAAATTGGATGTACAGACACTATGATATAAAATTTTATTTTAACTTGCCGTAAGGTACTAAAATATATTCATTTGTAGACTACAATTGATGAAATGTTTTATATATAAATGCATAGTATTTCCATAAGGAAGTTGAGTAAAATTTTAGGTCACAATTATTTGTACAATTCTTCTTATAAAATCTTGCACGAGAAAAATAATTATAAAATAAAAAATAGTATACTAAGATAAAGCTTACAAAACAATATTTTTTATTATTATATCCCTATTGTAATATTAGGAACATTTTTCAAAATCCGTCACAGAATAATACATTTATTTACGACTACATAATTGGCTATATAAAAAAAAAAGAAAAAAACGATAAATTAATTAACTATATTAATATAAAAATATTGATTAATAATAATAGTAATGTTTAAGAAATGTCCGTTTCTATGTTTATGAAACATAAATAGTTATAGTTTAAACTATTAATTATTAATTATGGATAATTAACTAGATGGGCTTTGCCTTTTTAATAATCTTTTTGAGCAACTCTATCTATGTTTGTGAATTATGTCTGTACAATTTCATTTTTTTTTTTATTTGTTCAATAAACCTTTATTATTATTTTTATTGATTGATATATTTGATCTATGTAGACTTTTTATTATAACTATTTTATTAGCATATGAAATTAGAGTAATGCTAATAATATAAGAGGTAATATGCTAATAACAAAAAAATTAAAATATACAGTTTTATTTTTATTTAAACGTATTAATATACATTATACACTGACAATAATGCGTATATGTAAATAAAACAAATAAAAGCAACTTAAAAACAATAGTCCAAACTATACATGCTCAAGATTATATTTTCAATCTATTTACAAATAATAAAATTGTTGAGAAATTTTTATACAAATTAATAATATAATTATAGGTTAATATTACATTATTGTTGAAAACAAGCAAATCTTTACGTCTGGAAACACGTCTGTCTTTGGTTTTCAAACAGGGGACAATAATTTAAGTGCATTGTTATATTGTAAATAAAATCATTATAATATTTTACTCCAAAGCTAGTTGATTATTTTAACAATTCAAAATAAAAATTTGTTACCAAAAAAGTAAACAGCTAAAATTGGGTTAGCACGGATAAGTTAATATGATTCACAGCATAAAGATCAACTGCCACAAACTTTGGTTTATTAAAATTGCATCTTTTTTTTTTTAGCAACAAGTTTTGTGGATGACAAAATAATAACTTATTATGAATTTAAATAATCTATTCAATTTTGCAATGATATTGTTTTCAACTTAAAATAAAAACTACATACTAGAAAATAATATACAATTTTTTCTCTCTTTTTCTTTTATATTAAAAAAAAAAGAAGAGATAAACTTATAGTCTCATAGATTTACTTGTATTGGCAATATTGTTAAGTAAATGTTTTGCCACAAAGTACAGTAAGTACTTAATATTAAGTTTTAAACATGCATTCTCTCGCTTTAGAGTAATGTAATAAGGTTTCCAAGTGAGGCCTTTCGTTTTCAGTGCCTGATTTTGACAGGAAACCTAAGAGTAGAATGTGAGCACAGAGGATTGATTTCCTCTGACCAGCACGAAGGGTGGCATGTCCTTGGTTAAAGTTTCTAACCATGCCATGTAAAGTGGGGCTGAAACCACGGCTTTGCGAGGCATCGGCAGTGTCCTGATAAGCACAAAAATAAACATAAGAAATACAGTATTATTAAAAGAAGAAGAAGAAGAATTACTTTAATTTTTACCTATGTTATAGCTTTAAACCTATTTCTTTGTCCATAATATACATAATATCATCTGTTGTTATTAATATGGCGATGAATATTTTACCATCTCTAAAAGAAACGTAATTGATGCTGCATTTATTTTGTGTATTAAAAATGTTGCTAAATTGGAATAACAACATAAGTAATTATAATAATATGCTATGCAACTTAATAGCTATATTGTAGAGTATGTAATGTATAAGTCACTATAATACAATATAGCATTACGTTGTTATAAATAAATATTGCTGAAACTGAGCTATCGTAATCATTACGCATTTATTTTTGTCCATGCTCATAGTATAGAGTGGTAAGCCCAACAAAAATATTATATTATCTTTATACTGTATAGCTACTTTATAAAATTCTATTCATAATTTTTGTGAGTTTATTGTTAAAATTTTCAACATTCTTTAATTTTTTGGAAAAATCTAAAGGGTTTGTAGACCATAATTTCTTTTGATACTTACATAACCACTAGATTCGAGTCCTTGGAATTCTCCAGCAACAGCTCACGTAATCTGAGATGACGTCCTGTCTTTTCGCGATGTGCTGCCAGCTCAGCGTCGGTGATGATGCAGTCTGGCAAATGTAGGTAAAAATTAATAATATTAATTAAAATAATAATGAATTTAAATTGACTCGTACTTTATTTGTTTAAAGCAACTTGAATGACGTTAAAATTGTATAACAGTCAAATATAACGGCGGTGAATAAATTATTTGTAGTTTGATTTCACATTTTTTAAAGTTATTTTAAATTTAATGTAAGGAGGTAATTTTAATGTTATAATACAAATACGTCAACATTATCGTATAAAATTTACAATGCAAGATTGCGGTAAATGTTTGCTCACCAGTGTCCATGCCTTCAGTGACGGGACCACGGTGCCTGAAGTCCTGGATGAGATGTTTGAAGAACGCCTTGCTGGTGTCTTGAGGACGGCGTGTGATCTCGCGAATCATAATCAAGTCAGAGTAGTCAATACGGAACTTTGCTAACAGGTTCGCCATACTGTAAAGTATTACATATAAGTATAAAAAACATTATATTTATACATTTTTAGTTAACTTATATAATTATCCTGTTATCACATATAAATAAATCAGAATTGGCATCAAATTAAGATAGTAAATCATATAAATTTGTTGGTATTTAATGTAATAATTAAGTGAAATTTTTAATTATTAAAATACCTGATTTGTTCCATTTCTAAATCATCCTTTGAGTTAGCGAGTGCAAACACTCGAAGTCTACATCCCTCCCAGTTATGACGTGAGTTGATGAGGTAGGGCAGCAGAAGTGTCAAGCCTATAAACAAAATAAGTTTATTGAAACAAAATTTTTACGTAATTTACAAAGTAAATCTTAAAAAGAAAATATCGTTACGTCACCTCCATCGTCGTAAAGCCACCAGACATCAATGCAGCCCTTCTTTTGTTTCCGTGTAAAGGTTGTCAGGTTGTTGATTGTGTCCTGAGGAAGATCCACACCTCCAGCACCTCTGAAATAGCAAGAATGCAGAAAATTAAAACTAATCATGATTGTAATTTATAACTCACTTTCAATATAATAAGCGCAAATAAAGATTCAAACAATTTTGAGCTTATTCTTATTAAATTGTTAAGTTTACTGTAGACTTTTGATTAAATTTTGTACTTTTTAAATTTTCTCTGCGTGTTGTATTATGAAAAATTAGAATAAATACCCGAATAATTTATTTATATATTTTTCTTATAAGAAACGTTCATTTTATGGCTTTAATTTATTAATTAATCATATATAAAAAAGCTAAGCAATTCCTTAAAAAATTTATTAATATTATATTTTGTTTACTTCGTATAAAAGAGCAAACAAGAGCTTGTGCAAGTGTAAACAACAAACCTATAGTATCCTGGTTCATCCTTGTGTTTGTTGAACTTGATTTTGCTGTCTTTCTCACTCTTGCTGGACACGATAACAATATCAGAAGTGACACGTGGCGCGCGAGGAGTCTCGGGAGGCGTTAAGTTGGAGCTCACTACAGAAACATGATAATATGATAACAAACTTCACACACCAAAAACAAAAGGAATACTGTAATACTGTCTAAGTTTTTCTTTCCTCTTTCATTTTGTATAATTATTCTTACTATTTTACTCTCCTTCTTTTATATTATTATTATTCATGTTATATTTATATTTTGTTTGATTTTTTATTTTTTATTACATTATATTTTAGGAAGAAGAAGAGAAAGAAAAAATAGATGAACTGGATCACCAGATTTTTGGTTTCCCTGAAAGGTCATTAAATAATGTGAACAAAAAAGTTTAAAATTGCAACATTTTACTTTGTTCAATTATTGTTATTTTACTGCATATTATGAAATACATGACAATGTAAATATGAGTTGTATAATGCAATAATAATATACAAGATTATGAAATGTTATGTTCTATCACAAATTTTTATCATCAGAAATATTCCACTTTAACATGCAGAGTGTGGATGTTACAAATTAATGTTAATGATGATATATTTTTCTTTCACTACTTCAAGGCTGCAAAGTAGGCGATAATTATGGGAGATGTTGTTGAATTAATGAGACTGTCATGACGCGCTCTCCCTGGCTAACTATATTTGCAAGCACCGAGGCGGCTTTCTCAAGCCTCGTGTCGCGTACGTCATACCTCCCCATATTTGCCAATGTGTTGCTTATCACTTACCACTGATACCTGACTCTGCACGTGATAGGTCACTGGATGGCGCCTTCTGCATGCTACACAGATAAAATCTGTGGGTAAAAGTACCTCCCTAAGGGAAGTTTAAAAAACGTCCCACGATTTGCGAAGTTTTTTAACCTCCCTCCGATGAAGTTAATTTACGTCCTTTGTGAAGGTAGTTTAGCTAGCGCAGCGCTAGTAGAAAAACTTCGCTGAGGGAGGTACCTTTACTACCTTCGCCAAGGCAGTTTAGCGTGCGCAGCGCTGCTAGCGAAACCTCGCTGAGGGAGGTTTTTTTCCTTCACTCATATAGGCTTATTTACTTTCTCTTTCTAGGTTCTATTACTTGCTCATCAGCTGTATTTTTATTTGACTTATCTATATTCTGAATTAATATAGTGTTTATACTATCTTCTATCACCTCCAACATTTTCTATATAAGTACAAACTTTTTACTGAAGTAAAAATAAATTAAATAAAGGTAACTAATATACTCTAATATTTAAAAAATAAATACAAATAATTAATAAATATAATTTTATATAGTTATATAAAGGGAGAAGGTTGCAGTTGTTAATATAAAATTAAAATATAATTATTTTTTTTTAAGTTTTTAATTTTTTTATTTAATATTATCACTTACAATTTAATCATTAATAATAAAAAAGGAAAATCATATTGAATATTACTTATTAATTGTACGATACCGAATAAAAAAATCTTCATATAATTCTCTTGATGTTCATCTTGGTGCGTGGCTATGTGGTATGGTGGGTCTTCTCGCGGGCCGTGGTGGTGGTGATGGTGAAGTATGCACTCGGCCGCCACGACAACAGTAGACAAAAATTTAGGGACTGTGGAAAAAACAATAAAGTTAACATTTTATTAAACTATATTTTCGCATAGATTTATATTTAATTCAAAGATTATATTATTATTGTATTTATAAAAATAAAGTCTAAAAAAAAAAAGTTTCTCTACACGGCAGAATTTTCGTTATGAGAATTTATGCAGCAGCCATTACATGAGGCTCAGAAAAACACACAAAAAAATTACAAAAAGATGCATTAAGTTTTTACCATTATTAGCTGCCGATAACATAAAAATAAATACACAAAAATGAAGTGCATAAATTAAAGATAAATTTGGTATATAGTGTGCTTACCTTAAGTACATTTAATAGAAGTAATTTGTTGATTATAATTCACATCACCAACAACGCTTCACTCGATGTTTTCACTGTCCGCCCTGTTGATGACGTAGAACTTCGAAAGAGAAAGTAAAGCCTGGCAGAGGGTGGACAAAAAACCTCCCTCAGCGAGGTTTCGCTAGCATCGCTGCGCACGCTAAACTGCCTTTGCGAAGGTGGTAAAGGTACCTCCCTCACGCAAGTTTTGCTTGCAGTCTCTAGCGAAGGTTTTCTTACCTCCCTAACGCAAGTATGTGAGCGCGAGGGAGGTTAAATAACCACTCTTACGAAAGTAGCCTTAGTATACCTCCCTTAGAGTGGTAAATACAGCGCAAACCTCCTTGAGGGAGGTACTTTTACACACAGATTTTTTCTGTGTAGGAATCATTGCGTACCCGGCCCACTCATCTTCACCAGCTAATACTCCTGAGTAGTCGAGACCATCACGCGTACGTAGCAAGGCAACACCCATGTTGTTATCCAGGGCTACCCTGAGGAAGGAAAAAGGAAGAGTTTTTTCTTTTAAGATACTTGATTTAAGTCTTCTTCACATGGAGCAATATATTCAATCAATATGCAATAAACTTGACTGTACGTAATCTGCATTTTAAAACCATTGAATTTTCGAAGAGCAAAATTTATAATTTAAACTTATTTACTTAATCTACGTATAATGTACGTACGTACAATAACTTAAGCAGATACAATTTTTGTGTATTTTGATTGTAAGATGGAAGAAATAAAGAAATATATTTTGAATTTTATATGCACAATGCCATAATCACTCCTTGTAAACAGGCCATTCATTACTCAAATTTTTTTTCTGACTATGTTACTTAATAAACTTGCGCATAAAAAGTGCATTTAAAAATATTTTACAGTGCATTATATGTTGATTTCTTAGTAAGATAACTAAAAATAATAATACTAAAATAGATGTATAAAAGTCAAATATAACGTAAGATTAAAATATAATCATACAGTATTTGTCACATTAAGATATAAGAATTAGATGGCGTGAAATATCTGAATCAATTTTATTTTAAGTGTGTCACATGTACGAGGAAAATATTTCCTACTTACTGAAGCACTGTGAAGTAATTCCTTAAAGCTTCCTGGTTGCATTTCTGCCAGTCGTTCTTATAACCCATGAGCAGAATGTTGGGCCTCATCTTGCCGACACCACAAGCCTGGATGAGAGCACGAGCTCCCTCCTCAAAACCACAGCCATCAACAACAGAGTAGAACGCCTTGATCTTTTGGTGCTCGTGTAGCCAGCGGTTACCTTTCTCAAGAACCGTGCGTCTGATCTTGTACGACATGGGCATCTGTAGAATACAAATTTCATCTAAAAATTCACTCGAGCTAAAAATATTGATAATAAATAACTAAAATTGCAGTTCATATTTATATAAAGAGTAATGTGCAACTTCATATCATTTTGTTTAACGCAGCAATGTACAGTATAAGCGTTTGTAATTCATTGTAATAACAATTAAAAATTATTATATTAGCAATAAGCTTAATGAAAAATGCATTATGCTTTTGCATAATGCTTACCTATTTATTATATAATTATCAATATTATTCATAAAACTTTCATTCAGTTTAACAGAATTTAAAAAGTTATTGATACTTTGCCTACTGATAATATATAATATATATATATATATATATATATATATATATATATATATATATATATATATATATATATATATATATATATAGACAAAAAACTTTTCTTAGAAATGTTTATGTTAAGGCTAAGGGGTTAAGGGTTAGTTTCTCTTACCGCCTCAATACTGCCGCACATGAGAAGTGAAGTATTTTTAGTGACGAGGTTAGCAAAGTCGATGAGCGCAGGCCTGGCTGAAGGACGTCCTGATAACACGAGGATTTGTGGGCGGTAGTTCTTGACATGTTCCTGTGTCGTATCGAGTTTTTGTAGCTGTGCCATGGCTGCTGAGTACGTCTGTGCCTGGGTTGTTGAACCCCAGTTCACGTCTGCAAATTACAAGTATTCAGTACTAAATATAAATTTTCACATCATTTTGTTGGACATTACCTGGTTTTCTATACATGACGAGGAGGTACAAGCCTGTGACAGCAAACAAAGTGACGAGAGCAGTGACCCAGTGTATGAGGAACATAATTGCCACACAAATGCATGTAGCAAGTAAGCTTAACCACGTGTTGTGGTACTGTGAACATGAGAAGATTGCATTGAATGTGGTGATTGGGGGATTTCAATACATGCAAACAGTAAAAATATATTTTATAATTACGATAAAATTATAAGTAATAACTGCAGAGAGCTGTACACTTAAAAATAACAAGAATTAAGATTTATTTAATAAAATATATTAATTATAAAAATGTATTGTAATGTACATACATAATATGTATATAATAGTACACATCAATTCAATTGCCATAGCGCCTACAAGTTTAGGCAACTTTTTGAGCATTGAAGTAACGCGGGCTGTTTATCTGCAGGCGCTCTTGTATAAACATTGAATTGAAACATTATTTATGAAGTTATAGTACAGAATAGGTTTGAATATTAATGTAGGTTTTAATTTGTGCAACCTAGCGTAATTAAGACTTTAATAATGTAATGTTTTTTTCTTCTTAATTTATAACTATAATTTTTGACAACTTACTTTGAATGTTGGTCTCCATCCTATTGGTTTTGTAAGACTGGCGTGGAATGTACAGAAATTGACGAGTGTATAGGACGCCAAGTAGAAATTAGAAATGAGGGGAGCAATCAAATTCAAATTACCTGCAATTACGCAACACAAATCTTAGTAAATTTTCTAGTTTTTTTTATTTTTTATTTAAATGCTTATAATGCATTTATGTTTTTCCATTATTATGTATATATTTTTTTCTTTCATACTTCATAAAAGCTACATAATTATATACATTATTTATATTATGACAAGAATAACATTGAATATTTATTTATTTGCATACGTACTTAATTCTCTTTTAATTTATCTTTCTTTTAATCTCCACGTTTAAAATAATAATAATAATAACCAGTGGCAAAGTTTAAGTGCAGCTCAGCTTACCAATAAGAATAAAGCAGAGAGCGACACAGAAAGTGAGTACATAAGCGCGAAATGCCTCGTTGTTCTTGCCGTATCCTTTGCCGAACCATTCGATGTAGGGGTAGAGTTTGTCCTTGCAGAGAGCTTGGAATACTTTGGGAGCAGAGACAAGACAGGCGAGGGCAGAGGACAAAGTAGCCGCGAAACATCCTGCGTAAATCAAAGGACCGAAGATGGACACCAGCTCCATCACCTACGCAAGAATATAAGTCAGATTCTCTCCGTGTATCACGCTACAATCCCATGCAAAATTATAAAAACAAATAAGCAACAATTGGCGCACTTGACTTCTGTGATTTAGTTCCATGATGCAATGTGTCACGTGCAGAAAATTTATAGATGCAAATCAACAATGACAAGGTTATAATTTATAAGAAATAAAAACAATATAAATCGTCATTATAAAGTGGGAAAACTTTTGCCTTATGTCATTTAAAATAGTAAAAAATTGGACTGTGTTCAATTATTTATTGTACTAAAATTTGCATTTGAATGTTTCTTTTATTCAATAATTATTTTTTTAATTTTTATTGAGCTCGTTTAATTTTGTCTTTATTTTTTCAATATAAAATTTTTTTAATATCAAATTGGCATGATTATATCTGCAAATTTTTATCTACAATAAACTAACAATTGAAAATTATGTTAACAAATATTTATCTCTTCAACTTTTATTGCTTATTTATTCATAAAATTTGCAATCAACAATAAAAACAAAGTATCAAACTTTCATTTATTTTAACTCATAGTCGATAATTTGCGCGTTGATGCATAAAAGTTATATTTTCTTCTATATACGTTTACCTGGAAACTATTGTGCAGACCCCAGTTACATGTGCGTCCTGTGCAGTTGGCAAACTCCCAGCCCGCGATCTCCATCACGTTTCCTGAGGCATCACGAACCACGGAGGCTCCAGCGATCAACACGAAAGCGATGTACGAGAGCGTGGTCAACAAGATAGCGAGAAGCGTACCCTTGGGAATATTGGAGGAAGGATCCTGAAACCACGCCAATGTTATCAGGTAACTTTCATGCCAGGGAATCACATGACCTTTGAACTGACCTTGAGATCTCCAGAGATATTAGCTCCAGCAAGAATTCCAGTGGCAGAGGGGAAGAAGATGGAGAACACAGAGAAAAAGTGGTGCATCGTGCCTTCAGTGACACGAAAATCTGGCAGTAAGTTGTCTAAAAATAACGTCCCTGAAACATTCGTGCGTTTTTTTTTTTTTTTTTTACTATGAATATTATTATTGCTCATAAATTTAATATTAGAATAGAATCTTAATACTCATAATGAGGAAATAGACATTTATTTACCATTTAAACCTACAAATCCTTTGGCCATTTCTAAATCATCTTGAGGTCCAAGGAATCCACCAATTAAAAAATCAACAATTGCAAATAGTAGAATAACAAGCAATCCAACTTGAGCCTATAAATAAAAATTCATATCAATAATTAAATTGAAATAATAATGTATAAAAAAAATGATGAATAGGTGTTGAAAATAAAAATTGTGAGAGTGTGAAGGTAAAAGTGTACAACATAATTTTCTTAACTATTTTAAAAATTAAAATTAAATTCTATTGAAAATTATTATCCACTACGCAATTTTACAATATATAAATATATTACCCACAGCGAATTATAATTTTGTTACTCGGCCAACTGCAAGTAAAAATATAATTACTTTCTAAAGGTCATTCAAGTATCAGTGAATATTTAACCGATTTTTTTCTTTTAAACAAGCATAATAATATGACCTCAAAAACTTATAGTTTTAGTATTAACATGTTTTAATATGATTTTTGAATAAGATTGGCTTACTTTTGCCTCCCACTCCATGCCTATGATGCAGATTGCAAGCATGATGACCACAGCTATGGTGCCCACAATGCGGATATCATTGACACCACTGTCAACAATCTTGACATCTAGTGACCTCAGCAGGTCATTCATTGACTCAGCAAAACCAACAGTATGTAGAGCCACGCCCACCATATTAGCCACTGTAAACACGAGACCTACAGAAGCTCCGAACTCAGGACCCAATGAACGGGAGATCATGAAGTATATACCACCTGTTGAAAAAATTCAATTCATCGTTATTATTTTTATGCAATGTATCTTGTTTTTGCTTCTGGCTTCAGGTTGCTTAAAATTTTATCTCTGATAATTTATACACATTTCTTTTATAAAACACGACTTGTAACAAAATATATTTTTTATTGGTGCTAATTTCGTGATCACGAAAGCAATCATTGTGATCGCTAATTTTACATCAATAAAAAAAAATGCCTGAAAGTCATGTGTTAATTAAAATTTTGCAAAAATAATAGGAAAAATAACTCCTAATAATTTAAATTGTTAAATTAAATATTAGTGTTAAGGGTATTTTATTTCTCACCTCCTTTGACGAGACCATTGGTAGAAATTGCTGACATGGAGAGCGCGGTGAGCGTGGTGACGGTAGCTGATAGAAGTACCACAAAACACGCCTCGACTGCACACATAAGTCAAAGGTCAGAGGTCATTCAGGGGTTGGTAATCAATTTACTTACCAATGCCAGCCTGAGCCACGACCCAGGAAAGACGCAGGAAGAGCATGACACCCCAGATGTTGAGGAGGCATCGCACCAGTACGCCCTGGATCCACCCGAATTTATTTGCATTTGCTTTGTCTTCATCTTCTCCTTTCTCTTCATCTTGTACTTGCTGTCAAAAATCAACGAATTTTTAGTCAATTTTTTTTAATGTTGTCTTTATAGAAGGTGCAAAGAAAAGATTGCATCGAAACTTATAAAATCGACATAACTTTTGAAATTAATAACTTTATAAATGCGTAATAAAATTGCAATAGAATAACTCCAATCAGATTAAGTCAAAATTCTTATTAACGTAAACCAGTTACAATATTAATTTAACTTCATTAAATATATTTACAATTAAATCAATAACGATAAAGTTTTTATTGCTGTAGTTTAGTATATTAAAAGTTAAAATCAATCAATATGTAAATTAACATATTGGCAGAATGTTATTACTCATTCATATGTTATTAACACGATTCATTCAATGAAACATATGTAGGGAAAAAAGAAAGAGGGATTAAAGATATAAATTATTGGTCGATCATAAATGATTCTTTAAACATAACCAGTGTGATAATGTTCGTTAAATTTTACCAAGTTTTAAATTTTACCACAAAAATATCAAAAAAATTATTAATTTTAAACGAAATTGCAATTAAAAAAATATCCCAATGTGCAACTTCAATGCAAAAAGTAGCAACAAACCACCCGTTGAGTTACTTGAAATATAAAATTATATGTATTTAATACATCAAACAAATTTGCAATCTTCATGCAAAATATGCAATATTTTTGCCGATTACCAGATGAATATTCTCGATGAAGCATAAATGTACACTTTTTTTAATCTACTTTTTTAATTAACAAATTTTTTTCTTGCAAATTTAAATTATATTAAATACGATGCATTTTGATATATTAAAAAAAAAATGTTATTATCATTTTGTGAATTGAACATTGACATAAGTTGAGGATGATATATGTGTTAATAATGCATACACATTGCATAACATTATTGTTTTGAATATTTGAAGGTCAGATTTGGTTAATTTAGTTATATTTGAAATGTAAAGTAAGAATATGACATGTGGTTGCACCACCATGACATCGTGCATGACATAAATATAGCAATGGTCACAACAAAAGTTTCTCTACTTGGTATGCACGTTATATAGCAAAGCATCTTACACAATTACACACCTATAGGACAGGACTGCAAATTAAAATATTTACATTCATTATATACCTTATTAGGGATATTATTAGAAATTTAGTTATAAAAAAAAAATTAAATATTTTCATTGTTTTTATTTAGGAATTCAGGAATTGTACGTATTTATATACAAAAAAGTGAAATTTACGTCTCTCTCTCTCTCTCTCTCTCTCTGTTGCTCCCTCGTGTAAAACAATCAAAGGTATAAGATCTTGTACCGACACTGTGATAATATATATACTGCTACCTTAACCTAATACAATGAATTCATATGGAGCTTTTCATCAACGTATTGCTCCTTATAAATACATGACAACAAAATAAGAAATTTCACTACATTTAAAAATACTTTTTTTTTTTATTTTTTTTTTTATTTTTTTTTAGTATTAAGGTTAATTTGAATCTACGAAACGATAACACATTAACACATTTTTAGTATTTTTACTCGAAAAAAAAGTTTTTTAATTATCGTGGTGAAAATTTATAATTATTTTCTCTTAATATTTTTAAAAATTAACTTAACTATTAACTTTAGATTTGAAATTTATAATTACTTTACTAGTTTTTTTTCTTTCAATTTAACCGTGACTGTACGGTAAAATTGAAAGAAAATTATAGATCCAGTACTTCGTGTACATATCATATCTTATAATTAATATTATTACTACATTCACCTGATATAAAAATTTCCTCATAATTACAAATAATGTAATATTTATTATAATTGTTATTAGCATAAAAGTGCTGTAAAATTTTCTAATAATGTTATGCAAAAATAAACAAGAAATCACAAAACTATACAATGGAGATAAATTGACAACAATTGAATAAAACAAAGCTATATTTAGTCAAAAATCAATTAAAAATAACGAACGTAAAAGTATCGGAAGTAAGACTTAAAATAAAGAATGTATTTTGCATACAAATTTATTTTCTTACCTTATTTACGTTGGTATTTTCTCGAAGTTCGTCGATGGTAGGTCGATGTCCTGCAGTAATGGACTCTAAATTACGGTAGTTGTCAAGTCTCGGGAGGGCTTCTCTTGTCATCTGTACAAGAGCACCCCCGTACTGTGTACCCTGACCTCCCATACTACCCAAGTACGCAGCCGAGGATCGACGTCGGGTCAAAATTGGGGGCAGATCATCCTTTGCCTCGTCCGCCTCATCTCCTTCCTCCTCGAATGCCATGTTGGTGTGGCCATTGGTCTCGAGAACACTGTCTTCTGGCAGCGAACTCAGCCCCTTGCTTCCCTCAGAATCACTGTGCATCCCCGCAGCTACAGAATCAACACGATTTACTCGAAATCTTGCATTCGGATCAGATAATTCTAAGGCAACGCCTGAAAGTTTTCTAGGACCTTTTAATGGCATTGCTATATATTAAAACACTAATAATTTTAGAATAATTTAACAAAAATAAATATAATTAATAAAAATTTAAAATTCACACTATACTAAATTCTACTGTAGAAAAATATCAAAAAAATATTTCTATATATATATTTTTTATGATTATATAAGTTTGCTGTAATTATAAAATGCTGATGGCATTCACCTAATAAAACTACAAGAGAAGTTAACACACAAACATATGCACCTAGAGTGAGAGCGGTGCTAGCACTGGCAAGTGTCGAACGTCGATCACAATAATATACAGCCCCCACCCTGAGGAGGTTATGATCTTATATAGTGGTGAACCGTGACGTCATTTGGGCACACGGAGAAGCGTCTCACTCCCCCCCCCCCCCTTTGTTATTACAATTCATTGTTACCATCAACATTTCAAACAACACAAAATGTGTTAATAAATTATCTTGACAATATCTTGAACACAAACGAATGAGAATAATAATTTCAACATTCAATCGTAAAAGAGCTCAAATGTTTCCTTCCTATGTTCATGAAATTAACAGAATTTCTAAAAAAAAATACCTTCAAATTAGATCTTATAATTCGATACTTTTAATCTCATTGCTATACTTATTTCTTTGAAATTGAAAGTGAAAAAAAAAAAAAAAAAAAAAAAAAAAAAGGAAAAAATAAAATGTAAATAGTTTTATTACTAAATCGAGTTTTACTAAAAGAAAGATATACATAACATTTTAATGATATTATCATCTTTTATTGCCTTTGATCTTTTCTAATATCATTTGTTGCTAAACTATTTTTATTATCTTGAATTCAAATTACATTTTATTCATGTTGTAAACGTCTACCTTGAGCCACTTTATGACATTGGTTTAAAACAGCCACACAAACTTTGAATATAAAATATAATACTGCATTTTTTTAAAAATATTTATTTCCCAGAAATTAATTCACGAGTTAAATTATTATAATTTTGAGGAAGTTCGTAAAATATATATTTATCTATAGTATGATTTTTATTGTATCCACATGTCTTTAAAAAAAAATCCAACATACTAAAAAATAAACAAATAATTGATAACTTATTGGTACTGAATTTGCGATTTTTTAATCTTCAATTTAAACAAGAACTGAAAAGCAAAGTCATATTGAATAACTTGATACAGAAAGTTAAATTTAAAAAAAATTACAACCATTATTAAATTTCAAACCTCTTTATGCTTATAGTTAAATATATAAAAAAAACTGTGTCAAATAAAAATAACAAGTGTTAATTCTTGGCCGACTAGTAAGAGAATAAAATTGATATTATGATTATAAAAAACAAAACTGGTTTAAAAAAAAAATTAATTTCCTCAGATTTATTATTTAAAATAATAATAATAGCAAAAAAAAATTAACAAAATAATTTTAATGGAATTTTGATCTGTAAATGATTCATTACCCTTTTAATTTAATTTTAATCACTTTTAGTATTCTTGTAAAGTATTCTCCAATTACAGTAATTTATATATTTACAATAAACTTTCACTTGTCATGTATTTGCATGCATGTTGACTTTGTGTATGTGTTATCGAGCGTGTATGACAACATTATTGACCCCACAACATGTGAAAAAAATATCGATGATTGATTGGTTAATTGATCGATTAAAAAAGATCTATATAAACTTACAAAAAAAATCAATATATAAATATACACATTAAATTTAACTATATAATTAAATATAATAATTAATGAAAAAAAATTAACTTGACTTGAATAAGTTTTAGTTCAATATTATATTTCATAATATGTAATGTTATTTATTATTAACTATGATGTAGAACGTATTTTAAGTTTATACTCAAACTTTAATAAAAAAATATATATTATTATAGAACTTTAATGTATTGGCTTAGATTGTGTACCGTAGCCCTTAAGGTTGTAAAAATTAGATTATTAACAAATTAGTTACCAAAACACTGTATAACATTAAAATAAAAGAGTGTTATAAATTAGCGTAAGGATAATTACGAGCATAAAGAGATTAAAAATATATATATTTATTTCTTCAGCTATTCTTTTAGAAAGACGATATGTTAATGCTAATATAATTAACTTTAAAAACAAACTGTTTCTTAAATATCACCATCGTTTTGTTGCGTCAAGTCATCTGTTGATTCCTCCTGAGGTTCCATATTGTGATCTTCTGTCCACTCTTGTCGCAGCCAAAGTGGAGACAAAAATTGTGTGCTCAAGATTATTACGCCCACCAGAGTGCTTACTGGACCAAAAACTGGTCCACAATTGCTTTGCGAGACTCGAACTTGGCTTTATGGTTTCTTAGATCTGGGTCGCTCCGCATATATACGACCTCCAAGGCAAAAAAACATTACCAAGTATACTTCACTCAAATAATAATTGTTGTATAACACATGATTTGTCCTGGTGATTTATC
Organism: Ecdyonurus torrentis; assembly: GCA_949318235.1. Classification (NCBI taxonomy): domain Eukaryota; kingdom Metazoa; phylum Arthropoda; class Insecta; order Ephemeroptera; family Heptageniidae; genus Ecdyonurus; species Ecdyonurus torrentis. The sequence continues at coordinate 7,951,985 of OX439131.1, read as the reverse complement.
ATTAAACATTTTTTTTTTTAATATTTGCTAATGAATGATCATTATATACAAATGCGTTAACTTTCAAAAATAATATTCGAGAGTATGTTCTATGGTAAACAATTTTTCTTCTTCTTTTTTTTTTCTCATGTGAGAATATATTAAACTTGTTTACGATAATAATATACTGTAAATGTTATTCAATTTTAATGGATGAGTTTTAAACATAATTGACGTCGTTTTTTATTTCAATGTGAAGTGTTTGAATTGATTGATTGGTAAATTTTTTACTTTCTTATACAAGTTAAGTCTTAAATTAATGATAGTATCGAGTATTTACAGTACAAATCATGTTTTATAATTTATTCTATGACAAATACAAGTGTATTCAAGCATTTATTATTATTTAATTATTTTATTATTATTAAGCTCATTAGTATTTTTGCTTATATATATATATTTACATAATATAGAATTTATATATTTTTTTTATTTTATTACTATTTTAGTATAACTGGCCATTTATTTAAAATTTAATTTTTAATATTTTATGCTACTGTTTATTGATATTTTTAAATACATTACGTGTTTCCTTATAATATGCATGTGTAATATATATTAATTTATTGGGTATGATTTATTTTATTGGAAATAAATATGCAAACTGCAAACTTTAATGAGCTGCTTTTGGTTGAAAAAAAAAATTCAAATATAATATGAACTTATTCTCAATTCTGTCTTCACGTTTTTATTTTTATTTATTTATTTTTTTTTTCTTTCTTTCTTTTACAATTATCATCTCACCTCATTTATCGTTTTTTGCATCTTAAATATATACAATGAGGGGATTACCTTTTCCGTCACACATCATCTCATGAATATTTTTTATTTGAATTATTTTCCCCTTTTTCCCACAATATTTTATACCAATTTACGTCAAACTCCCTGTTAACACTCGGTGGCTATACTTGAATGACGTAATTTTGATTGTTTGGGATGCGCCAGGGGTTTGTATTGTTGCAAGCAGTTGGGACTAGGCCAGGGCTTGAGCACTCACAGGCCACATAGCACGCACCGGGTCATGGTCGAAACACCACGAGCTATAGCTGACCACTCTAAACACCAAAGTTTGAAGCGTGATTGGAATTTGGCGACGCAACTAATAGAATCATTCTATGTAAAGACCCAATTTATTTTAGATTAAATTTTGATGATAATTTTTAATTGCTATATAATATATATTTTTTTAAATTGAATGTTTTTCATTTATTCCTAAGGGCTATGATTATAGTTATAAAATAGTTTTAGAATTTATTACGCTTTAGATTAGTGGATTTATAATATTTACGTATAGTACAGGGAAACTCTAATGTGGTTTATTGTAGCAGCTAAAACGTTACATTATTATTATGCCTAAATCATAATACCACGAATAATATTTACCTCCAGCAAAAAAGAACATGTATTTATATGTCTATATACTAGCTATGCTCCTTTCCCCATATTAATTCATATAACTATTAACTAAGCATTATTAAAAAAAAAAATAATAATAAAAAAAATGCCAAATAAAGAATAATTGTGTAAGTTAACTAGGAACCAGTTTTTATTTATTTATTTGAAATTTTTTTTTTCATACTTTAAATGCCACATATTATATTTGAACATTTCTAATTAGATGTTTCTCAAAGCTATAATAAATCTTCATGATAAAAAATTGTTTTGTTATAAACCATATTAAAATTTATTTATTAATCGTCTTTATTCATTTGTACCTATAGAGTGTACCTATAGAGATATTTTCAATAGTAATTTGGAACAGAGCAATAGACGTTTTAACTGTTTGGAAAACATGATACATATTTATTATGATTTTACAGGTGTTTTGCTTTGTTTTTGTCATTTTTTTTTTGCAGCACATACCTGCAAACGTAATATCATTTTTTTTTTTTAATATTTTCATTTTTCAGCTTTAGCTGTAAGAGAAAATTAAACATGTTTATTAATTTCTCATCATCTTTAATTACTGACTATTTTACTGTAGTTTTCCGCCGAGATTTGGTCTAACGTAAGTGTGCACGTGGCTAGCAGAGTCATAGGTCAGGGGTGCAAACCTAGCAGTCTGGAATCATCCTCAAAAGTGGGACGTCTCACGAGGCCCATCAGCCAGCTGCAGCAGATCATTCGCTGACACAATTGCAATTTGGTCACGCACTTGACTTTGTGTGACTCTAAACATTCGATTTGTCATGTATCAAAATCTAGACCATCTTTGTGTCCTCTCAATCACTTTTCAATTTAATATTCAATAAATATTTTATAAAACATTTCAACGTTGTCACTTCAATATAAAAAAAAGTGCATTATATTTTATGTATTGAAAGTATTATTATTGTATTATATTTGTTTCAATTAACGATAATAACGGTGCACAGAAGAGTAAACCCAAATAAAGAAATATTTAATATTGAAATTCTATGATTCTCATATCAAACAAAATTATGCTTATTATTTGCTAATATACTGTACAAAGATACAACGAATCCATAGAAATAAAATAAAAAAAATGTACTTTTTATTGTTTACAATAAATGTGAATATAAGTGATTAGAGTCCAATTTCTGCACCGAGTAATTAGTGATTTGCTGAAGTGATTAGCTCGTCATCTGTGTAAGTTAGCGAGATGACGGCAGAATGAGGACTCGCTAATCACTGCGCACACCTTGCGCTTACTTGTTTTGTTGCAATGAGCCGCCTCTACCTTGCTTGGTCCAGCAAATATCACGATCTCAGCAGCTGCCTACACCCCAGACAAAGTTTTCATATAAAAAGCAAACTTTATTCCAGTTGATTGTGTTATCTAACATTTGCTTGCACGTTAATTGGTTGTTTGTTTGTAACGCTCGCATCTATAGAGAAGAGATCTGGATTTTGTATTGTGATTATCCAGATAAGGCTGGTATATAGTCTCATTCGTATGAATTTATTGTTTATGTTGATTTATTTCATAAAAATATCATAGAAATTTATTTTGTAGCTATTGACATCATTATGGGTATTTTATTGGGCAATGGGTTGATACTTGTTGATGCTGAAAATGTAGATTATACAATTAACAGCAACAAGCTATATATATGCGAGAGAGAGAGAGAGAGAGAGAGAGAGAGAGAGAGAGAGAGAGAGAGAGAGAGAGAGAGAGAGAGAGAGACGGCAAACCTAAACCTAAGTCCTGCATTTGCCAAACTTTCATGGAGTGTGAAGTATTTGCAAAACTTTCAATGAATATTTTGTATTTGCTAAACTGTCGTATGGGGTATAGTTTGGGAAAAACGGAGAGATAGAGAGAGCTATGTTCTGTTCTGTTCCATGGTTTGGTTTGGTAATTGCAGCATCTTTTCTGTATCACAAATAAATGCAGTTGAGTAGCCTTTTGTCCTATATTTCGTCATGCATAATAACTATATCTTTCATAATACTGCACTGTAATGCAACATAAAAATATATAACAATTCAATTTATAAAAACTGGCATTATTATCTATTAGCTTGATTTTACATTCACAACATAACACAGTTTAAAATTAATCTACATCATATGCTTGAAGTTATGAGAAAGTAAGCATGCATGTAAGTTAGATGATAGGAGCGATGCACGATTGTCAACCCACCTTACATGGTTTCCAGAAGTCCTCTCTAAAAGGAAGATAGCAGACGCCAAATTGGGGGCGGACTAATGTTAGTAACAAAACAATGCTGGCAGAAACAATAATGCTTGCTTACAAATGGCCTACTTAACTGGGCGGTATGTAATGAAGTGAAGCTCGAGCGGACCATTGAGTAACGTCAATCATCCGTATGCCAATCAGGTGCACAAAAACTCTCTCACCCGTGCACATTTATACATGACATTATCATACATTATAATATTTTTCTTGAACTACATATTAATGGCTCTTGTTAGAAGAATTATTATTGAATCATTGATTTATTTACACACAATTTTGATAGGGAGCGTGGAAACATTTAAGTATACTTAAGAGCAATACTAAACAGTAATAAAGGTTAAATAAAATGAAAGTGGGGGAAAAATCTGTAAAAATTAATAAAATGCCCTTTTTACCCCTTCTATACTATTTTTATTATATTTTGTGCTTTCATTATAATAAATGTTCATTTAAAAACCATGCACGTCTTTTTAAATGAATCATAGAGCAATAATAAAATTAAATGTACACACATTGTGTTTAATAAATAAATAAATTAAATTAAAAAAAAAAATTGAAATAAAGTCATTAAAATATGTAATTGAAGAGCCAACAATATTGAACAATAAAGCTAATTTTCAACACTAAAAGGTAAGGATTGACAGAAGAATTGCTTTGCTCTACAATTTACAACATATAGTTCGTATAACTCTTGAAAGTTTGGAACGTCCGAGAATATAATTTGACAGTTTCAAGTATAATTTTTTCTATAGAGAAAAGAAGGAAAAGAAGAAGAAAAACAAAATGTTTAAAATGTTTACTTATTGATCAGATATATTATTCTATATCCTCTATAATACATATAAAAATATGAATATTTCAATTCAATAATAAAGCCTTTAACATCAAATAAAACAATATTATATTGAATGGAATTAATTAAGTTGTTTAATGATGTTGTAAACATTTAATGTGAAATTTAAGCCAAAGTTCATATTAAGAATAATAAATAATAAAAAAATTTCTAATCAGAAACATTTACATAACATTTAATTAATAAATGAGGTTTCTATTATTTTAGATCTCATTGTAAAACTATGTGTGTTGTCTACAATGAGTTTAAGTACCCAGTACATGTAACGTATGTGCTGTTTGCATAAATTATGCGTATAGCTTTTATCTCTTCATCTGCAAGTAGAGAGAGAGAGAGAGAGAGAGAGAGAGAGAGAGAGAGAGAGAGAGAGAGAGAGAGAGAGAGAGAGAGAGAGAGAGAGAGAGAGAGAGAGAGAGAGAGAGAGAGAGAGAGAGAGAGAGTATGCATGGAAATTATTACAGTGTCACGCAATGCAGCTAAGAATATAAAATAATTTATAGCAATCCGTTCTTGCATAGGGTTCATAATTTTCTTGTTAATATTCAAGAAAAAAAAAATAAAGTACTGCAACCTTCATGTAAGTAATATTGTACTTATTCATAATAAAAGAGATGGAATAAATTTATGAATTTCTACCTTGATAATAAAAATATTATACTAATTTCATAATATTTAAACGTATAACATAATATTTTTTAATATAATTTATGTTAATATGGTATAATTTTACGTGTTAAAAATATTACAATATTTTTATTTTATTATTATTATTTATAATCCGTTATGTTTTACTTGTGCCAAATTGAATAGCGAAAATGTGAGTGTAAAAATAAAATAATAATACTAATTTCTAATTATACCATAATTGGTAAACGAGATTGATGTAAGTATATTTTTGAAATGACCTGTAAGGTCAATTTCATACGTTACTCATGGAAGTTAAATTATTAATTTAATTCACGTACCCTCAACAGCAATATATAGAGTGATTGTGTTTATTTCAATTTTATTAAAGGAATAAACCAGAAGAAAATATAAGCATTTTATGATCTTATATCACAAAACACTTGATGGGACTTACATAAATAGCTTTAGTTTGTGACAAAACCCAACTGTAGCTCCGTAGCAGTGATCAGAAATTTTAATTTATGCAACCCGCACAACATTTTTTACTAATTTATGCATGTTTCTGACGTCAGAAACATAAATATAGTCATGCAAATTGCATACTTTACAGTATTTTCACGCTCTCTCGTGGGGCTACATTAACATTCTGGTAAAAATTGTCATCAGTTTTGAAGAACTCATTTCGTGTTTATTCATTAAAAAGCACAATACATGCTGTTTTATGTATAGTCTATGCTGTCTATGGCTTTAATATTAAAAAGTTAACTCAATTATTTGTCTCTCTTACACTTTGCTTTTGCTTTGTATTTGTTTTCCGTATCACTATACACAAAACAAAGTTTCCCATCATTGGTAAATTATGAGATGGGTTCATATATATTTTATGTCTTTTTATTATTATTATTATTAATATTTTAAAACTGATATTATTTGATAAACATTCGATATCACCCAAGGTATAACTTCGTAAGTCATCATTAGTTATATTATATTATGATGTCTAACTTGTAAATCATATCCCACAAACTGAGGAGAAAAATTATAAAGTAGGCAACCCATTTTACAATATCTATTTTAATCTAGGATTGTAGACATCTCGAACCCCAGGTGTTCCCTATATATTATTTTACGATTTATTAACCCCAATTCACGACATATGCATTAGAATTTTTTGTATTGTTGAAAACTTACAAGTGATCATATTAAATTAATTCCATAAGAATAATTCGAAAAGAAAAGCATTGAGTACACAATGTAAAGTTTGTAAAAATGCCAAAAAAAAAAAAAAAAAAAAAAAAAAAAATCTAATGCAAGTTGTAAATTTGTGAGGCTAGAGACGATTGAAGAGAGACATAACATATTATGTAAGTCGTGATGATCCCACCTCATGATTCATTAAAAACCCCGTAAACTGCAAAGTATAAGTTGTTATTTTGATTGTTGCAACAATTTAAAAAAGAAAACTAAGGTTTAACTATAAAGGTAGCAGCTAACAGCCCTAAGTGGTTTTGCATACAGTATTAGCCCGAAACAGTAATAGTTCTCAGGATTTTCTCTTGCCTTATTTTAAATTGCATATTTTACCAGACTTTAAATTTAAGTTTTATACGATTTTATATTACTATTTATAGCATTATTCAAATTAATTTTCAGGTAATTAAAACACCAACCATTCAACAAACTAAAATTTCAATATAATATACAACTTCAGTTTAAACTTGTAAAAATTAATTATATAGTTAAGAATTGAATCTCTAAAATTTATCAGCCTTTGGAATCTTATTTTTTTTATTATTATTATACGTCTATAACATTATCTACTATGTATAATTATATGTTAATTAAGTAGTATATACTTTTATTATTAAGAAATAAACTTATGATTATTTGATTTACATTAAGATCTGGTATTGAAATGAAACACGCTTAACTTACTTTATAATTTTTTACATTTATTAACATTTAAGATATTTCACATTCTACACACACATATATAATTTTATTTTAATTTCTCACACAGTCAAAATTTCAACACATTCTGCAATATAATAAAATACACACTTATTACCTTAGCTTAATTATTTACAAATTACACTTGCCCGTGTAGTGGCCGGAATCTTTGTAAGGGCCCACTTCAAATATTATTTAGGAACATATAATTTTTTTTTATAATCATATAATAATGAATATAAGAAGAGGATAATGGGGAATTAAAAACAATTAAAAAGAGAGCTTTAAAAATTGTGTTAATCTAAACTAACAATACTTAAAACCTCTTTGGAATGTGTATGAGTACGGTGTATTTTTTTTCTCTATTGAGTATAGATTTTCATGTATAGTCATTCTTTTTTAATATTTATATTGTAATTGTAATAGTTATTGGCACATGCTTTTAAAATAATTTTCACTTAATTTAGGGGTTTGATATTTTGAAATAAGAGAGATGAACATTTAATTTATTGTGTCAAGCTTCAAAGCCATAAAATGAGTAGAAAGTATTTTAATTCTATAAATAGGGTGGTTTCATTCATGTTTAAGTCGACGCCATAAGTGAGCGCTAAATAACAATGGCCAGTATAAGAAAATGACTCATTTTACCAGTTTAAAAATACTTCGCAATATTTTTGAGAGATTAAATGCTCTAAATTATTAAATTTAAATCATTAAATTAATTGATTAAATTAAACTAACAGGTTGAATTAGTTTTTCAAGTATGCAAGAAAAATAATAACAAAAAAACACCTAATTTTCCTAAGAAAATAGCCAAAAAACTACACTGAGCAATGCTATTCATTGCTCAAGAAGAGCATCGAAAAGCATTCAGAATGATGTCATGCGCACACACCCTATACTGATAACTAGTACAATTACCTTAGTTGAGATACTAAATATTAGACGATGCCACGCAACACAATTTATAATTTGCTCCCACAAAATATTTCACATTACAGGGGAATAAAATGAAATTATTCAAACTGTGCAATTCAGCAGTTATTATTATTTTTATAGTGATTTTCTTAATTTTGATAAAGATTTAATATACTATAGTAGCCGTCTAATTATTGGTATCCCAGCAGTGGTTCAAGTCAAATGTGCTTTTAAAAATAAAATATTTATAATTTTTAGAAGCGCATACTTTTAATTTTAAAATTTACTCTTATAAGAGTGAATTTTTAAAATTCATACATTTTAGCGTCTGTAACTTTTTAATATTTTCATTTGCGCTTTTTCTTAAATGTTTTACAATTATTTACAATAAGGATTGAAAAAAATCATTTTAATCTAATTTTTCAATCAAAATATTTAAGATCACAGAAAAAATTAATATATAATATATATTTTTTTATTTTATATTCTATTTATTTAAAAATATAAGTCTAAAATTTCTTGTCATATATATTTTAAATACACGTTTATTATATGAGCAAAAATTATTATTAATAATTATTTAATTAATAATAAAATTACATCTACAGAAATCCAATTCTCTTGAAGTGTCATTTAAAAATGCTCAAGAGAAGAGATTTAATTGGTCCCAGTTCTGCTGTAATGATATATTCATTGGTTTCTTAATATCTAAGAGCTTATATTTATACTAAAAAAACGACGGTAACCTAAACACAGAGTCTATACATATAGATGTACATTAATTGTCCTTAAGTACGATAAAAATTCTGTGTGCGAACTATAAAGAGAGAAAAAAAATGGTGCCATTTATTATTTTTTTTTTTTTCAATTTTGTTAAAACGAATCCATGGCTCCACCTGTCAATTTGGCTGCGTACAAATTCAGTACCTGAAACAAAAGCACAATTTTGTTATATTACATCATTATTTTAAATACAGGTGCTTTGAAGTTCAATTTAGATATTTTAGAATGGATAACCATAAAAAAGTAAACTTCTGTCGTAAAAAATGATAAGAATTCTATTTTATGTATACTGTACGAATAATAATAATAAAAATCGATTAAAAGCTAAATTCAATACTTAAGTGATAGTTTTAGAGTAACTTTTTCTTTTGTCTGAGACATAGTGAAGCGTATACGAAAGAAAAGAAAGAAAGAAGAGTGAAGCAGATGATGTAAGATCGAAAGTTTAAAACAATGGGCGCGCCTGCATATCAAATCAAATATCAAAAACGTGAAGGCCTTCAATATATTCGCCACTCATTTCGTATTCGTGCATTTAAAAATAAAAATAGCATGTATACTCGACTGCAATTATTTAGCAATCAGTAAGTCACTACTATTTTTTTTATTTGCAATACCTGTCGATAAATATATGGAAAAAAAAGTCATCAAATATAAATATTCAATTGTATTTTTTTAAGGGTAAAGTGATTTTATAAAGTAATGCTATTATATTAGAGGAGGTTTTTTTTAATGAAGGTAGGTTGTATACTCATTGATCTGAGCTTGCACTTTGACGATGTATGTAAGTGTAAGCAAAAAACAATTTCGTGATAGGTAAAATAATATACAATTTTTCACAAATTAAAGAAATGATAATTATTAATGTTTTTATAAGTCTAAATGTGGTAACTATATGTACTAAGAAAATAATTAAAATTGTTAAATTATATCTATTTTCTATGAAATAGACTTAAAAAAATGGTCAAGCGTTTTGGGAAAAATATTTGTCTACTCAAACATGTTACTAGCGAGTTATTTCATACAACCACCTATATCACATAAAATTTTATTCATATCTGCAGTTTTTATGCATGATTTATTTTTGTGTCTGTCCCATTGAATGTTTAATGTTCTGTATAATTAAACGATAAAAGTAAATGCGGTAATTATAGTACGATGTGAGCGTGAGCACATACCTGGTAGATGAAGACGTACTGGTCACGTGTCTGCACTGCGCCTGCGCGGTCACGTCGCAGTCTACTGACGACGCGAGGAACGTCCACCAGACGACTCTGCTCGAAGTCACGAATACAGAGATCTATTGCAAGCACTGTTCCTGTGCGGCCCGTTCCAGGACTACAATCAAAATTAACTCAATTAGAATTGTCCTTTTTATTTAATATAATTATATTGTAAAAGAAAAGAGAAATATTTATAATATAATTTTACGAGCTGCCGAGAACTTGCCATCACTTTAACAAAATGCGTATTTTTTATTTTCTTCAATATTTGTACGTTCTTCCTAAATTTTAAAATTGAAACCAAAAAATCTTCTTCTCTCTCTTTATAAACAAAGACTTAAATAAATATCAAAAATTAACTTATGTTAATTGGAGTGGTGATGATTAGCAAATCACGCTCTCTGCCCATCTGTAAATTAGCTTGCTAATTATATTACCTGCAGTGAACGGCGGTGGGTCCAGGATTGCTCTTCATGAAAGCTCTAGCCTCGATGATAAACGCAATCACAGCACTTGCTTCCTCCGGTACTCCAGTGGCCGGCCAGCCGAAGAACCAGAGATGGGTAATTTCTCGCCATAAGCTCGTCTCCATATTCTAAAAAATTAATAAAATAAAATTAATTATAGAAAAATGTAAACATAATATAATAATTTCTGTAACTTACTTTAAGTTGTAACGTGGAGATGATATATTTGTCACGAACTTCTCGCTTTTTCAACGTCAAGTGGAAGTCCCCAAACCTGCGATGACAGTCGAGTACTTCAGAGGGTGGCATGTAGTCAGCGCATTTCTCCTGTTACAAAAAACATCGCAACTTTACAAAATTGCAAAACAAATTTTCTGACCTGATGTAGTGCTCAATACAATTGTAAATAAATATAAATGTTGTATTAAATAGCTGATAAGTTGTTTCTATTTAGTTAATAATAATTTGTGTCGTTTAAATAAAGACGTGCTCTCAAATCGATTATGCATATTATTGTATAAGCCATCACAAATTTCTTTTTAATTTTATCATATATAACAATATAACGTATTTTATGAAATAATCCTGCACTTTGAATTTTAATTTTGAAGTCACCGCTACATTGTTAATATTAAAAAATTATAAAAAAATATTTCTGCGACTAAGATTGCAGCATTCACGCTAATAGATTAAATCACTATGACGTCATTAATAGCACAGTTGAGGCCAGGGTTTCCTGACCTATTCTTCTACGTATACTTATAGTGTCGTTTTATAGTCATTTTATTATTCATAGAGGGCGGGGTTAGGAGACGTATAAATGCGATATGCAAATGTTTCAGAGATGCACGAAATCAAGATAGGCTACACGAATTGAGTTTAGGAAATATTTGGGCCAGCAGGAAGCTTGGATTTATTATGCAAAATGGATTAATATAAAATTTAAATATTAAGTTAAAGTAAATATTGCTTCAAAAATTATTGAAGAATGAGAGAGAGTAAGAGAGAGTATAATAGTTTGGAGAGCAATGTGAACGCGTATGATGTAAATTAATATCAATATTAATCATAATATAGTAAATTAAAATGTATAGGAAATTGTATTTTAGTACAACATATCATATTTCTCGTATAGATTTGGGTATCACTTTAGAGATTCTGCAGATGGTTAGTAATCGAATTTTTCAATGTAAATTTGAGGGTTAATTTCTTACCACGCCATTCTCCTCGAGATCTGTGAGCATGAGGATGACTTTGCTCTGCTGCTCCCAAATCATGCGCCAGAAATCTGACACTGTAGACTCAAGAGGTGCTTGGCACGCTATGTAGTATTTTGGAGCATTCTTAGGACCCTGCACACACAAAATAAGAATCTTGTTAGTATCTATACAGAGGAGTAACTTATTATCATTATCACTTTCTTAGCACAATAAACACTATTAACTGTAATTTGAGTGTCACGGATAAAAAGAAAGTGCGGAAATGTATAAAGCAATCCTTCAGTGCATTGTTTAATAAGGTAACTACTTAAATAAATATTTTAAAATAATGATTTCATTTATATTTTAGTGATTAAATTTTAGTGTTATTTCCAATAATAAATAAATTTTACAATTACGTAAGGCTGTATATATATATATATATATATATATATATATATATATATATATATATATATATATATATATATATATATATTTTATATATATATATATATATATATATATATATATATATGTGTGTGTGTGTGTGTGTGTATATTTGTATGGCATGTAAAATTCTGCAATTTCCTTACCCTGATATAATTAGCGTTGATATATTCAGAGAGCAGGTCAGACCCCTTCCTCGTGAGTGGCACTCGAGTCTCAGGCAGCGGGATTATGTTCGAGTATCTATTCTTGGCATCTGCGCCAGGTGGAAGGTCATCCATGCGAGCAGGGATGACGGGCACCAGAGCGAACTCCTCGTGTAGTGCAGAGGTGTCACCCACACAGTTGGCCAGCCCCGCGAAGTTGACGGGGTGAGAGGGAGAGTCCTGAAAATATGAGAAAAAGTTGATTAGAAAATTACAGTGACAGGAAAGCTACTTGTTCTATAATTAAATTAAATTCGATTCCAGTATTATGCTTAAATAAAAAATACATTTACTCAATTATATAGGCAGTAAATACAAAGAGTTTCAATAATTATTATGAATTGAGCTACTCAGTAAATAAGTCATTATTTTATCTTTTCAAAATAATAATATTAAAAAAATATTAATATTTTAATATATTAAAAATTATTTTAGAAATGCAAGAATTTCTATGTTAAAAAAAAAATGCAGTAAAGATCCCATTATCTTACCGGGTCATCGAATGCCGGATTGCCGTACGATCGCTTGGATGCTCTGAGATGTCCCTTGCGTCGCACACTGTTGTACACCGAGACACTGTCCAAGCTGTAGGCATCAAGAGAGACAGGGGTGCAGCGCTGGCCGTACGTCGTACGTTTCTGACGCTTGCGCATCACCAACTAAAGCAAAACAAGGGGTCATGAAACTTTTCACTTTTAAATTATAGTCTAGTGCTATATCGAATATGTAAATTATACAGATTAGAATCTCGTCATGGCATGTTTTGTATATTATATTGTATAAGATATATGAAGTATTATTGAGTAAATTTCTTACCATTAAAATAATAAGTAGCAGCAGACATCCCGCAGCGACCCCTGAGATTGCGATTGCAGCGATGATGTTGGCGTTCTCTGCAGTGGCTGGAGCTACTTGCTCGTCTTTGGTGTAGCGCAAGTCCACGCATGTGATCTGTGGATCAAAGTGGAGGATCAGTTATGAGTTTTATGGAGTGCAATATCCTTGAGAGAGAGAGAGTATAATTTCTTCTTTTTTTTTTAAATTGATCAGTTTTACTGTTCAAAATCAAGTCATTATTATGATAAATGCAAACAAATAAATTTTAGAATACATTAATTTTGTATATTAATATAAAGACTATTTCAAATCAACAAAGCCATAAGAAGAAGAAAGGGGTTGTTTTATTATTATTATTATTTTTACATCTATCATTTTTAAAGAATTTTAGATATATATAGAAATTTTTCATATATTTTTAATGAAGAAAATATTTCTGATACATACCTGCAAATCATTGTTTGAGTCCTTGCCCCAAACTTGAGGGAAGGACTCAGTGAGCTCCATATCATAGCGTCCTCTCTCATCCTCGAGATACACGTGCAAGGGTATGCCAGCGGGGGTTGAATCAGGGGGCTCCAGACATTGATCATCGTTAAGTAGAATCACGCGGTCTGATGAAATTTCACTAAAAATTTAATTAAAAAAACATTAAATTAATTTCAAATTATGATGATTTGATTTAAAAAATTCTGTAAACTTTCTTACACATTAAAACAACTTTTACTATCGGTACTAGAAAATTTTCAATATTTTCATATTAATTTTTCTTGGTTTTACAGGTCATTAAAACTCTATTTTTTGATGTATAAAATTTTGCAAATTTATGAAAATAAAAAGCTATTAGAAAATATTGTAAAATTTTTAACAGCGTGTCTAATGATTTTATTAACTTACCGTCCTATACCGCGAGAGAGCAACGCCGCTAAGCCTTGACGGAAAAGCTCCTGGTCACGACATAATTCCTCCCATGAGGTGGCCACCGTGAGACGCAAGAACGCCTTCACGTTTGAAGTATTCGTGGTTGTAGACTCGGAGTCTGCAGGGGTCGCTAACCACAAAGAGAAGTCAAATATTATAGTTGCGTGTGGAGTCTATACATAGACTATGAATTAAGCATACTTTGAATAAAATATCAAGTAAATTAATATCGCGTGCGTTATGTGAGCAATTTAAAAATGTATGCCTAATTTATATGAGCCGCAGTTTTATCTTATACACATCAATGTATTAGATTAAGTTTTTAAATATTTAAATTGCATAGAAATTCTTTAAGAAAAAAAATGTATCCAATACAATTTTCATTTACACTATTAAAATTTTAAAATGAAACTTGCATTTCACAACAACTTATTTCTACACCATTCAATTTTACTTCAAACTAATAATTTAAAATAAGCAAAAAAAAAAAAAAAAAGAGTTTTTTTTTGTTCTATTTTTAAGTTATTTGGGTTTAAGTTAAAGATACACATTATTATGATTTGTTTTTAAATAGAACTCTTAAATATTTGTTAATTATGACAGGATAAGCATTACCTATTCAACACACCTGATGCAATTACAATAATTATAATTAAAGATTAATTTTTATAATTTACACGCTTTCTACTTGAATTTCAATAAGATTAAATTAGTGAGCACGGATTTTGTTTTATCTGTACACGATAATAATTGTTAAATTTCATTGCATGAGAATTAAAACAAAGCTGCTAACATGTGTGGCATAATTTTATTTTTATCATCTGATCTTCCTAATTAAATTATACTTTTTTACATGAGAGGTGATGATTGTAGTTTTAAAATTATGAAATATATATGAGAAGAAATACTCAGTTATAATGTGTTAAAATAGATCTTTAAGTTTGATAACTTTGAATGATACTTTTACTATTTAATTTGTATTTTTAAAATACTCTATTTGAATCATTTTTAAGCACTGTACAAATTTTATTTATATTAATAAAATAGAATGCTTGATAACAGTTCTAATATCATATTTTAATCCATTTTATTAATTTAGCTTAATTATTTATTTCACTTATTTTGCACAATGCTTTTTTCACGCTATTCACTCAATTGTTTTTGTCTAATCTATTAACTAATGCTGCTCACAATTTTTATTTTAGCTACGAACTCTTGTACTCACTGTTAGTTTCCGATGTTGTACTAGAAGCTGAGGAGTTTGTGCTCGGCTCCGAGGTAACTTCAAGGTACTCGTCCTCTTCAGCTGCAGGGTTGGCACTAGTTTCAGTGATGCCAGGCTCCAAAGTTGATACCTCTTCCCACTCGCTCGTGTTCGTCGACCACGTAATCTCAGTGATCTAAAACATTAATTAAGTTTAGTAAATTGATAATTGAATAATTTTATCGTCATCAACATTCTGAATTCAATTTTAAAGCTTGCATTATTTTGTTAGTTTTTATAAATATTTAAATAATCTAGTTCATTAGTACACGTTCATTAGTAATAATAATAATAAAACATATTTTACTGCAAAGTCACAATTTTGCTCATTTAAATACACACACACACACACACACACACACACACACACACACACACACACACAGAGAGAGAGAGAGAATACAATAATTAATTCTATTCTATCTGATATTTACCGGGCTATCAGACGTATCATTTGGTGCAGCAGTAGTGCTGAAACTTCCCCGGATAGGCGTACGAGACTTTGATGTAGTACGACTTCTAACCGTGGTTCTGTAAGATACGGTGTTACCTTGTTCTTCAGGGTCGAGGGTTGTCTCCAGGGTCTCTTCGGTTGTGGTGCATTCTGGAGAACAAAAGAATGCAATCAATAAAGTACAATTTACAAAAATGAATTTTAATAAATATTTATCTTTAAAAATAACGATAACAAATCAATTAATATGACAGGTGAAAAAAATATTGTAATTAAATTAATTTTTTCTAATACAGTATATTATATGTATTAGAGTACTCTAGAAGGGGGTACTTTTATTATTAATTATGGATTCAAACGTTATAGATCAAATGTTCAAATAATATAGATATTTTATTTGTTTTTCTCTCGTGTGTTATGTTTTTGTGTTGTTTTGTTTTCTATTATAATTCAGAGTATGTGGACTTGGACTTGCTCTGTTGCTGATTAAAAAACAAATTTGAATATTAATTTTGTCACCTCTGAACGAAAAAAAATAAATATATAAATAATTATACTATCCCATTTTTAGTAATATTTATTAAAAATATTTTTTTTGTTGCTATAATACACAACAGTTATATTTATGCATAGTATAAATATTTATGTGTTCCGACTTAGTAATATTTATGCTATAATGATTCAAATGCAGCCTAAATTTCGTAATATCGTTGATCAGTGTAAACATTGACGTACCCAATGAACTCTCTGCACCAACAGCATCAGGTATTGGTGTTGTAGATGTGGAGGTAGTACTGCCTCGTCTCGTGGTCAATCTGCCTCTGAATGTAGTCGCTGATGGAGTGACGCTCGTCCTAGTCGTACTTCTTTCAGTGGTAGCGAGCATTGGCGTGTCTGACAAGGTGCTAAACTTTGTGCTTCCACGACTCTGCACCGTGGGCCTCGCAGTGGACGGTGCTTCTTGGACAGTTGGAGTTTCCACCGTGGTTGACGTGGTGGGCCTAAGTCGTCGTCGCGTCGTCACAGACTGGCTGACGGTCACACTTGAAGTAGACTCGTCTTTCGTATTAGATGTTTCAGCAACAGTAATGTTTTTACTTATAGATTCATTTTCTTTTTTATTTTGAACATCTTTTTCTGTAAGTGATAATTTTGAACTGATTTCACTTTTATTTGTATTTATTATATCATAAATATTTGTTAAATTATCTCTAATTTCTGGTGTTTTTTCTTCACTTGAAGTATCATTTAATGTATTTTTTGTTTTATTTTTAATTTCATCTAAAGCTATAATTTGAACAGTAGTATTTGATGCTGAAGTAATTGCATCTTTGTCAGGAATAACTGTATTATTATTTGTACTAACTGTGGTTTCTTTGTTTTCAGAAGTTTCAGCTTCTTTAACTTCCGTTTCAGGAGTTTCCTCGTCGTCGTCATCATCATCTCCATCTTCTGAACCTCCTGAATCGTGTCTATCGTAACTGCCTGAGGTTGTCAACACGAGAGTGACGCTCGAGGGTGCAATTGAAGGTTTGATGGACTCACTAAATGCAAAGTGGTTTGTTGAGGTGAAACCAGTTTCAGTACCATCTTCCAACAATTTCGTCGAGCTCATTCTGTACTGCGAGGGTTTCGCAGTTTCATCGTATGATACCGTGCTGATAAAGCCAGCCAAGCGGGAGTACTTGTTGGGTAACAAGGGAGTCTCTTCTGTATTTGAACCTGAAGGTACAAGCCAGATCTCTCCTGTTACCTCAGACTCAGCGGGATCTGACTCTGCAGACTGGAGCTCTATTCTTGGAGTACTCATGTTCAAATCTTTTAACTTCTTACTGTTATCAACATTGTGACTAACCGCTGCTGACAATCGACGTAATCTGTCTTCAAAAGAATTTGCTGCCGTATGATATTTTGCAATTTCATCTGCATCTGGACCTGTATTATTTGTATTTCCTTTTGGTCTATTTGATATTTCTACCCGTATTCTTTGTTCAATAGCATCGGCAGCACTCGCAGAATCATTATTTGCTCCATATCTACCTACTATATCAGCACTATTATTAGAGCTATTAGAGATTAGTTCATATCTCTTTGCAATATCTGCTCTTACTCTTTCTTCAATATCATCTGCAGCACTTCTTGAACTATTATCCCCTCCATTGTAGCTATTCCCGGAGCTAGTTACTCCTGGAGAATATGAACTGTTGGTTTTACCAGGTCTGTTCTGCAGATCTGCTCGAACTCGCTCTTCTATTTCATCTGCGATACTTCCCGCGGCATAGCGGGCCAAACCGATATGGTTGGTACGGACTAGAGGGTCACCTGACGTCACTGGACCCTTAGCAAGGGACACCAGCTCCTCTGTGCTCTTGTTGTTAGACGCACAATCATCCCCAGTGCATGGTACCTCCGAGGACTGATCCTGAGTCGATGCGGAGGCGACCACGCTGTTGTTCAGCGCCACCGAGGAATTAGCGGGCGTCGCCTTGATGACGTGTCTTGTGGGTGGGTTGCCATACGCAGCCGTAAGGAGCAGACACAACACCAAACCTGGAGCACAAAAGAATAATTAATATGATTGAAAAATCCAACGCAAATGAATATAGCTAGATTTCATCTATGGAAGAAGACAATAAAAACTTACATCTCAAACATAATAAATACTTAAGATACATTTTGGATAGAATTGCTTTTCTAAAATAGATGATAATGTATAATCACATAGTCTTTAAATTAATGAAGCCATGCATGCATGCAAATATTCAACTCTATAAAAGAGGTTGTAACAAACTAAAAAAAAAAAAAATTATAAATTCTCCTAAGAAAAAAAAAACATGTGAATTTCAAATCAAATATTTAACTGTACCGATAATTAGCACTTTTTTTTTTACCTATATAATATACTAAGGTAGAAATGCTAGCAACACAAAAACTTTTTAAAATTGCAGCCATTAGATATCTTAACTGCACGACTAAAACTTATTTCCTATATTAATAATAATTTATTACACTACTTATTGTTACGTTACGGTATATGATTGTTAATATAGAGAAGTATACATGAAGGCAAGGTGACTTTTTTTTTTATTTTTTTTTTTATTTCGTACACCTTGAGGCAGTTCTCTCACGCGTGACGTTCAATCAAATCAATCATTGCTTCAGAATAATAACAACGAATGATTGAACTTTCATTACATAGAAATTGAAATTAGATTAGTATTAAATATAATTAAAATTACTTCTTTTATAAAATCTACATTTTTATTTATTTTAGTTATTACTGACGGTTTTTGAAGGTATATTGTAATATTATACAAAGAACGCTATCCTGCAGATTAATTGAATTGAAATATAAAATAGCACAGTCTAAAATTGACTTATTTTCTGTTCTTTAAATTTACGCTTCACTTGGTCCAAAGAAAAACAAAAACTATTCATTTAAGACAAATTTCTATGGTAAGTTGCATATTGAAGGATAAAGCAACGAAAGTGTGCTTTTATATACAATGTATCTATTTTTTTATATTTCTCAAATATATGAAGGCCATTTTCATTAAAATTTCAATTTCTTTAAAATGTTTACGTAAGAAAAAATTGTGACAAAATAATTATATGTAGAAATCTACTATAATGAGTTATCAATCATTCAAAACGTAAAAGTTGTGCATTGTTATTGTTGAAAATGTGGAAGTTTAGAGAGGTGTGGCATCATATCAGGAGGGTTTTAATCATTTAATATTCTACAGTAACTTTGTCCTGACGTGTGACGTTTTGACACCGAGGGTAGGAAAAACTTTAAATATTTTAGTATGTTTTTAGAGCTTGTCACACTATTTGAATATCATTGTGTGCTTTTACACTTAGAGACTTTTGTAATATTTCTGATAGTGGTAAGAAGAGAGTGACAGAGAGAGAGAGAGAGAGAGAGAGAGAGAGAGAGAGAGAGAGAGAGAGAGAGAGAGAGAGAGAGAGAGAGAGAGAGAGAGAGAGAGAGAGAGAGAGAGAGAGGAGACTTGCAATTTTTTATTATTATTTAGGGAATCTATATTAATTGATTTCCTTATAAAATCTATCATTAAGAATTCATTAATACATTGTATTATGATAATTTGAAAAGCTTAATAAAATTTTAATGAAATATTTTCATCTCCATTACACAATTATATTTCAACGTGGAGATAGATGAATAATATAATCACATAATATCAAGAATCTTAAAAAAAAGTATTAATATAAATATGATATCTTTTTTACTATACTTATGTAATTATTGATACGCTGCACAAACAAGTTTAATGATGGTAGCAATAATTACAGCTACTACAATGTAAAAAGAGGTATATATTATGCAAGAAAGCATTAATAAAATTTATTATTACTTCTCGGAGACTTCAAAAAAAAAAAAATGCAAAGGAAATGATAGAGTAATTCATATGATGTTATTATTGAAGTATTATTTAATAAAACAATTATGTATCGATTGTTACACAACTTTGCATGTATACTCAGGTATGGTCCCTCAATCGATTAAATAAGTAAAAATCGTGATCGTGATATAAGTGAGGCGTTGGTGACTCGTTGGAAATCACTAAAATCGTGACTCTGCTGCTAATCACTGATACTTCAAAGAAATTCACGAAAGTTATAATATTTTGTTTTTAAGAGGCAGGATAGTTTAAGCTTAAGTAATGTAGAGAATTAAGTCTTATTCACACGATGTAATATTTTCAGTGTGCAATAATTTGGATTACATGCACAATCTATATAGTATAAAGAATTCAATTTCCGTATGCAATCAAAGTTATTACAAACTTAAAAATAAATATTGAATCGTATGATCATACCTTTATATTTTAAAAGCATATATTGAAAACTTTAAGGCTCCGATAACCATATTCTTAAAGGGTTAATTAAAAAAAACTCCTCCTTGACAAATCACAAGGTAGGACCCTTAGACATCGACATTTTATATTTCTTAACAATTCTGTAGCCACATAAACTGGGGACAAAATATTGTAAAGTAAGTAAACCGGCTTCACAATTTCTATTTTAGACATAGATTTAGTGACGTCATGAATTCCAAAAGTTACTTACTTAACAATTATTTAGCCCCAGTTTGTTAGGGTACAAAAGGGTTAAAGGCCATATTAAGTGTATACAAAGATGTCCCTTTGTTTTGAGTACATAGGTCCCTTTCATTAAAAAAGAAGAAGAAGAAGAAATATAACTTGTCTGTTATTACTTTCTTGTTTAATTTAATTTTTAAATGAACAACTTTTGTGATCCTTAAATTAACATTGTCTATTCAATCTCTGTTTTATACACATACAACAAATAAGCAAGTATAATATTTTTACGGTTTGCATATAAAATGAAGTTATTATAAATTTATATTTTACGTTTTGAAAGCACAATTGTTATGATTCTTATATACGACGTAGTTAAACAAACATAAACATGTGTTCTATATAACAAAAAACGATAACTGTTTGAAACGTGACTTCCATTACATTACATATACATTAATTATTTTCATGATCATTCAATCAACTTATTTAACGATTATTTTTAGAGCATACATACAAAAATTAACCTTAATTAACTTGTTAATTGTGTGTATTAATCTCATTCCCAACCAGGCATAAATATTTTACCATCAAAATAAGCTATGTTTATATATATTATAATATAATATATAAACAGCATTACAAAATCATTTCATATGGAACTTATGGACAATGAAATAAATAATGATATTTTTCCGTTATAAGATTTAATTTATGCAAACAGTTGTAATCACATATGTTTTTATTTTTTTTTGTTAATATATATTTAAAAATTCATAACCTAAAATCTTATTGCAATTTTTTATACACATCTGTTGTAATAAACCCACCTGTTTCACACGCTATTATATGACAATTAAAAATTTTAATATTTATATAAAAAAAATACATACACACATACTTTCATAGCATGGTGAATTTCGTTACGTAATTTTAATATATATGTACATATTTAAATATATATAATATATGATTACTGCATAACCTGCACACGTAAAGTGAAAAAAAATAAATAATAAACTCGTGGGGAAGTATGTCACGCGGCATTGGGATTAACAATTTTCCTTTGTTATTGTTTTCGTTTTTTGAGTTTAACTCAGAATAAACTATATAAAAATGCTGGGAACCACTAGATTTTTTGCTAAATGAAAATAATAGTTTTTTTTTGTTTTTTTTACTTTCCATTTAAAAAATAATATATTATTCTACCATTATTACGTGTGTTATTATTGTTGTTGTTTTTCATAAAACTATATACAAGAGATACACCCTAAAAGATTGTGTTACGCCCGTTATTAACATTTAAAAAAAGAATTTTATTATAGAATTAAAAATTAAATTTTTATTGCTTCATTGTGGTTACGAAAATTGCTAAATTTTAAAGGGCAGGAACGAAAAAGTTTTTAATTTTGTGTAAAAATAATATTTACGCTGGAATTTTTTAAACGTGATTTTTGTTGTTGTTATTTTTTTCAATAGAAATTGAGTTCTAACTCGATTTTTTTTTTTCTTTTCAAAATAATAATGCTTATTACTATAATGTGAAAATAATTCTATCGATTACGATAGTTCTTGCAGCGAAGGAGAAAGGCTTTGTTTGGCGCTTTATTATTGTGCATGAAATAACTTTCAAAGCATTTTATGTTTAGAGGCTATTAAAATCCAATGATGTGCATTTATTTTTTAACACCACAAAATAAAGACCAAAAAGAAGAAAAAAAATGAAACTTAGAAGAATGAAAAAATGTAATTGTTTCTAAGAAGTTATTTTATTGAAATTGAAGAAAATGGATGAACGGATCCTGAGTTAAAAATGAGTTATAATTTACAATAATATCACTAAAAACTTTGTATATTTTTTAGGTTGAGTTGTGTTTGGTATTTTATGTATGAACCATGCAATGAATTAAGCTCAAACAAACATCAACGAAACAAAAGTACCAACGGAAGTATACTTCTTTTTTTTTTTACTTTTTTTCCAAGAATGAAAAAATTTAATCATTAATACGAAAAATGATGATAATTAAAAAAAAGTATAAACTAATTTTTTTTTATAATTATTATTACGCTGTAGCGAGAGGAAGAGAAAAAAAAATGTAGGTATAATAAAATTCTTAATGAGAAATAAAATGAGATGGCATTTTTTAAAGAATTAAAAATGTAAAGAAGTGAATGATGTTTGTTACATTCAAAGTCAACCTTGGGTTTATTTAATGACGTCATTAATAACAAGAATAAATACTGGACGTCTTACGTAAGATGCAGGTATATGCAACTTTTCTAATGCATTTTTTGTATGCATTTTTGCAAGAAAAACACACAAAGTTTTTACAAATGCATTCAAGCTACGTTCTTCCATAAGAAAATTTATTTTTTATTTTCCTGACTGGAATGACGCATATTATTATAAGTAGAGTTTTTGTTTTTAATTCTACCTATATATGTGCTACAGATTTAAGCTATTTCGTAAATGGTTGACTATAACTCTATTTTTACTTAAAACTTAGAAGAAAGAGAATTACACTTTAATTTTACAAAAAGAAAAGAAGTACATAAAAATGGAACAAGAAGATTGGATTTTTATTAAATTATTATTTTTTATACAACATAAAATAATTAAACTAATTAATTATGATTTTTTTCCGGTAATTATTTTAATAAAACGAGGTCGTTTTTTTAAAAGTAAAATCATAACATATGGCTAATAAAAATTATGATTGTGCAGATTTTATTTTTGGTTATATTTTTATACGTACTTTGCATTGTTTAGTCAGTCAAAGTTAATGAGTCACCTTTTGGACCCCGCCCCTTGCATATGATCATGCCAGCAGTAGCAAGCAGGCAGGCAGGGTCACTGTACGTCACGTGACCCTACCCTACACCCACACTCGCTTGTCATTTATATTTCAACGACTTTCTACTCACGACAATGCACACTGAATTTTAATTAACGTAAATGTGATCAGAAATATTAAACACATTTTTTGGAAAAGTACCCAAATCTAATAAACGATGCAAATAAATATTTTTTAATTTTATTATTATTTTGATTTAGACGTGGTTTTAATTGAAAAATAGTTTCCTGTATTAAACAATTGAATTTTAATAACATATAGATTGTACGATAAGAAAGTAATAAAAGTGCTGGTAATGTTTTATTCATAAAGTTAAACAATAATGCCAATAAATATATTAGAATTACTTATAACAGTATTCAATATCAATATTGAATTAAGCTAAAAAAAATCAATTTTTGCGATACTATGGGATATATTTATAATATAACAATAAATTGAAAATTAAAATTGAGTAAACTTTATAAATATACAATACAGCTAAAATGATAATTAGGTTATTTAATTTAAATTATGAAACTATCTACTATCTTCATGATATTTAATAAAACTATATTCTTTATTTTAAGAATCAATAGTTTTTTTTTATTTTATTATTTTTTTTTAAAGCCTGAAAAGCAAAAAGAGAAATAATAAGTTATGATGAAAATCAATTTGAATAATTTTAGACATTTTTATGCATTTTGAATTTATTTGAAAAACTCATATTTTTTATATAATCAGAGAAAAATTATCAAATCTAAAAATAAAAATTGTATTTTAAATCAACATTTTAATCAGATGAAGCTTTCTCTAAAAACATCTTTGAATTGCAAAAATAAAATATGTAAAACAATAAAGATAGAAACACAACAAAAATTTTATTGTTTAAATAACCTAGAACTCAAAGTAATAACTTTTATGTTTACAATTATTCAAGTTAGTTGTGATTATTTTTATTGTGAGAGCTGGAGGATAAAAGAAAACAAAACAAAATCGCATTACTGTAACTTGTATGTCATCACGTAGCCTGAGGGTAAATATAAATAGCACAAAAATAATGCATCTATAAACAATCAAACAATCAGCAAATGTCTATACAACGTCATATAACATGTGCTTGATGACTTTCAAATTAATTGAATTGAGACACAAAATTATTTAGTTTTATTAAATGTAAACTGTTAAATGTACATGAATGCCAATAAAAAAGAAACGTGCGTTGTATAGTAAAAAAAAATTGATTAAGTATAAAAGAAATAAATGCAATTTTTAAGCTTTCTTAAACACTATAACGTATAAAATAATGTTATTATCACATTTGCACATCAATTCACATTTAAGCTTCAGATTATATCAATTTTAATACAATTGTGACTATATTTCAATTAAGAAAAGAAAAAAAGTATTGTATTACATTTCCTTGGGATTTCTTAATAAATTTTAAAATTTCAAGCTTTAAAAAATAGCTTAAATGAATTTAATTGGCAACTTAGCTGAATGAAATCATTTTTGGCAGTAAATTCCCCTAGCTCACTGCAAGCAAGCATGAGTCATGCTGGCAAGTTTCCACGTAGTTCCTATATACCTGCGCCTGACTTGCTACACGTCACAACTTTCCCACCTGCAGCCAAGTGAATCGAATCTCGACCTCTCAGTGCCGCGCGTCTAAAAACCGCGAGCCACAGCTAATTATTACAATCCATGAACTGTCTGGATATAAACAACACGCATGAAAAACTGAAATATTATACTGCAAGATTTCAACCAACCAAAATTTATTTAAAATATTCATAAAATCTGTATTTAATTCTTAGGCATACGTGTTAATTAGCTGCTTGAAAAATTTAAATACAAAAAATATTGCCAAAATCATTTCTCCATAAAAAAAAAATCTATAACAATTAGACTGCTTGATTAAGATTATTTTTACTTTATATATATATTTATATAAAATTTAATCTGAAATGTTTTCATAAGGGTAAATTTCAATTTTAATGCAACAAGTTGTACCATAACTTCCTGAGTTGTTGACACTAAGGAACCCTGAGCCCGCATTCACATTCCTCTCAAAAGTTTGGAACAAAATTACTAATTATTTAAACCTTGAGATTTGATAGCCTTGGTTCAGAGCATTAAAATAAAAAAATAAAAGTATTATACCAAAACAAGTTTCTTTACATTGTTATATATGTTATTAATAAACATATCTAATTTTCTTTTTTTTGTTATAATTTATAGGAAATAGAAGTCTTATTTAGAAAATTGTATTCTATAAAAAATATTTTTAAATCTACAATGATAAAATGTAATTCATTGTTGTAAAATAATTATTAGAAATGGATCGAAGGAGAAATTTTTAATGAAAAAAAAAGTTACAATATTTAGTTACAAATACGCGTGAATTGGCTTGACTTTATAATGTTTATAATTTCATAATCACAATAAAAATCTGTTGAACGATTTACAGATTTAGCGTGTTATACAGTAAGATAGGAAGGAGAAAGCGCAACTTGGAAACTACATGACAACTCCGGCGTAACGAAGTTTTGAGTTGCCAACCTCAGCTAAAATATAATATAATAGTCAATTCTGGCACATGCAATGCAACAGGTCAGATATAAACTATATACATGAAATAGTGAATGTATATTATAGTGATCACAAAATACTTTAGCTTTTTAATATTGCTGTGAATCACGCAATCGATCATTGACATCTTTTCTAAAGACCTCAATTTTTTAAATTTAAAATACCTTCTTATGTTAGATTTCTAAATTTTAAGTATTTTTTAAGTCTGATCCAATCAATAATAGTATGATTGAGGAAGAGAAAAAAAAATATAGAGATGTATTGTTATATTGATTATTTCAAGATTGGATTTTTCTAAATCTGACCACCAGGTGTTTTTTTTATATAAATGACGTGGCTAATGTGAGGTCACTTCAATGACTCAAGTACCTCAACATTAAAATTGGAAGGTCATGGCAAACCAAAGTAATTCGCTGTGTTTAATATCACTATTAGTCATAAGAATGTATTTTAATGCTGAAAGAATGTACTGAAGACGGCATTTATTTTAAACATCAAAATCATGACTTTTTTTTAAAAGTATGATGAAATTAAAGTTAGTTGTACAGAAAAATGCAAACTTTTGCAAATAATAATAACAGCATTTCTAAGCATTTCTTTGTTTTAGCTAGTGCATATCATCCGCATATTTTATACATTATATATTAACTACATTTGCATTTTTAAGTTGTTTTCTATAAGAAGCATTGATTTAAATGTTGTTAATTACATTACGTATTCAGCAATAATAATTTTGGAGAAAAAATTACATCAAGAGAACATTTAATAATGCTTTTTAAAAATTATGGGAATTACTAGAACAAAGGGGAAAAAAAGGATTGTTTTCTTTTAGTTAAAACTGGACGAAAACAACAACAACAAGATCTTGTTTATAAATATTATTTAATTTCAGAACCATGATATGAATTATTTATGATACGGGACTTAGTTGTTTATCAATTAAAAATTCAAATTTTTTTGATTGGATATTCACATATCCGTAAATTTAATTAGTGCACTTAACGGAAAAGCAATAGAATTAGTCTGCAAAATTTTGAGTTGAATTCTTGAAAACAGTTGAACTTGAGAACTAATGATAGACTTGGCTTTACCTAGTAGTGTTTATAATTATTTTTAGTGAAGAGTTGGAAGGGGGATTTGATTGATGTTTTACGTTGGCTAACAAGTGCAGTGAACTCACCTACGATAACACCGCCCCCTGGGGCCAATATACGCGCTCTCCCGGCGCTCTTCATTCCTTGCAGACCTGTTGAGGCTTCGCTCGCATCCCGCACTCCACCACTGGACCGCGGGAGTCTGTAACCATAGCAACACACACAAAATAAATAAACAATGTTTTTAATTCGTGATGAATATAAAATTATAAATCATGCACATATAAATTTTTCCGTTTATTTTGAATTTAACATATATAAATAAATTCATTAATTTTTATTTGTTCTTATACATATACAGAATAAATTTTAATGTACACAATTTTTTATTTCAATAAAGTAAAAATAAACACGTATGTTACATCATATTTATGTAACCATATATATCAAAACAAAATCAAATTAAATTGTTTCGAAAACATATAATAACACCGTAAAAATTAATACCTATCATAATATTGCAACCTCACGTACGTAAACTTATATTGTTGCATGCAAGAAACGTATTAGCCTACTTGTAAATAACAAATATAATGTTCATCAATGAGCAGAAGAAAAAAAAACTGTTTGCAAACTTTCAATTAATATGTTTTTCTTCTTTCATGGCATATTGCATCACTCATTCTGGAAATTTTCATTAACATTAAATCAAGGACACAGAACACATCAGAGTGTAACAAATTTAAAACACAAACAAAAGGGAGTTAAATTTAATATAGGAAACTTCTATGTTTTACTGCAAAAATAATAGTTAAAACCAATGCCATTCATTATTTAAAATATACACATCTCTACTTTAAAATAAACATCGTTACTGAAAATGAAAGTATACAGATATGCTGTGACATAAAATTCTATTGCCTTATAAGAATACTAAGCGTATTGATTTGGAGACTTTAATAGAAGTCTCGCACGAAAGAGTTTCAGTGAAAACATTAACACACTGAAAGACCAACAATACAATTAAGTGTTAGCAGACGACATTGTGTTTCTGTCTTGATATAACATGCTTTCTTATGAGGGAATGAAGCAGTCGAGCTAGAATTTTCTTTTCATACTAAAATTTCTGCTGTAGCGTACTGTGCAAAGTCAATTCAAGACTTACGTTAGAGTTTTTTCTAATTTTTGCAACCTAAGTAATCAAATTCTTTTTGCCATAAATAAAACATTGCGAGTAAACAACTTGATCATTAAATTTTGCAACAATGGAACAAATTATAATGCAAGTCGTGAAATGGTTGAAAAAAATCATGTGTTATCAAATTACTTAAAATTCAGGACAACGGAAGCTTTAAGGCTCAGTAACCTATGCAGTAAAAATTTCAATATCGAGAAAAAAAATCTAAATCGAGTTATACATGCTTCGTTCCCCCATAAGAAAGCATGTTAAATTCAGACGCAGGAACATAAAGTCATCTGCTCGTATATTTTCTTACTAAAACACCCCTTTGCAAGTTTTTTTTTATTAACACAAGGTCCCATAAGTCAATAGGGTTAACACTTTCTATCACAGTGTATGTTTCTATGCAATAATAATCTTTTTCGGTAAAATTTATTTGAAAACGTTAACAAATTTAAGTTTTTTTTTTCTTTTTTTAATTTTTTTTTATAAAGATTTTATAAAGTATTGTAGATTATAAATCCAACATTTTGTTTTAAGATTTAAGGTTAAACAATTTTTTAACAAAACAAAAGTTTGAAACAAAATGCACGAGTATATTAAAATAAAACATGATGTTGCAATGAGTAATTAAATTGTTTTGATTAGTCATGTATAAAAATAATAATATTTTTATTTAAAATAATTTGCATAATTATTAATTAAAAAAAATCCATGACCTAATAAATGTATGTAAATTTGTAATACGTATAAATTACAAAGAAGACACAAGTGAAATTAATTTGCTAGAGAAAAAGTAATTGTTGCGCGTGGAATATTGAGGCTGGTCATGCCAACATCACCCATTGTTGCATGGAATCCTCGTCTCACGAGTTAACAATGAGAAAGGCGAAAGCATGAGTAACCCATGGTGTAATAATTAACAGTGCTTTTGATTTAGTCAAATTAGTAATAACAAAGAATAGAATTGAATTTTATTAATAATTGAAATTGAACATGAGATGCTGAATTTTCATGTGAAAGAAATATATTGAAAAAGTTTATTTCATTGGGAGAATTTCATGTGATTTTGTGTGACCTAAACTAATTAAGATTTTTATTAATATGATTTCTTATGTTATTTCATAAAGTAATTTTTGAATACTTGATTTGCATAAATACTTCACTTTTTTAAATACTTATTGAAAAACGATTTTTAAGTTGATAAAGCCAATATACAATTTGGGAATACAATTGGTTGGTATACAGTATATATATATATATATATATAAAAGAAACAGAAACAGACAAATAAAAAAATTTAACAGCATAATTTTTTTAGATTAAAATTTTTTTGCAGAGAGAGAGAGAGAGAGAGAGAGAGAGAGAGAGAGAGAGAGAGAGAGAGAGAGAGAGAGAGAGAGAGAGAGAGAGAGAGAGAGAGAGAGAGAGAGAGTCTGAGTATGGAAAGAAATTGTCAAATGTGAAATACTATAAATATGAAAAACTGTGATTTCTTTTTTTCTTTATATAACATTTTGGTTAACACACCAACTTCCTGGTATAAAAACAACCCTTGCATGACAATATTTTCTAACGTTAAGAGATACCATTTGCACGGCAGTGCCATATAGTGAAAGTGCATTCAGTGTAAGATACGATATTCAAAATAAAGAAATGATTACATCTCGCGGTTTTCTCGCATCAGCAAACCTCGCGAGATCACACAAATTCATCACGTTGAGCAAGTAGAACTGACTCGTGACTCTAGGCGTAACTTTTCTTACATCAACAAAATGCACGATATTGATACCGTGACTTGAATCTTCCGCACTCGCTGCCGTTATTCTATAGTCAAATACTTTATTTTGCTTTGAAATTTAATTAAAATTCAGAACTCGCTGAGTTTTTATGTAATTTAGATTTACAAATTGAATTCTATATAACAAAAAAAAGTAATGATAGAACAATCTAAAAGAAATACTTTTTGTTTATAAAAAGGTTTACAGTGACAAAAGTGAAAGAGACGTTTTATTTAATACTGACAAAAAACCTTATATATTTTTTCTTTCTGAAAGAGCTTTTAAATTTAAATAGATTATGTTTCAAGTATATTATGCTCATGGAAAGTGACAATTTTATTTACCAAAGAGTAAAGACTTTTAAGCTGCAATAAAAATCACTTTTAGAATATATAATATGTAGTTTGATTATTTAGATCAAAAATTGCCTTTAATACTTGACCTAATTTTATTGCAAGTGGTTGAAACTGCATACCGTCCTTTCATTTTAATAAATTCAACTGTCCTAATAATATTACATATACATGTTTTAACTACTCCACCCACACAATATTACACGAATGTCTACGCCCCTTCTCTGTTTATATACATTGGAATTTAAAATTTAACTCACATTGCAAATCTATTAACCATAGAATTCTATTTGGTATATAGAAATGAATATAAAAATAGGTAATATAATTCAGTCAACTTTTATTTAATTAAATTTCAATCTTGTCGTCGACAAAATGAACCAGACATTTTCATCCTGTCAAACAACTTTAGTTGACTTGTAAGAAGTTTATATAAGTTTTGCTGTTAAAATAAATCCGTTATTAAGAAAACAGAACATTTGACTTAAGAGTTTGAAGAGAGAGAGAGAAAGAAAAAAAAAACTAATTTTCTGTCGTGCGAAACGAGACAAAAACCTCGATGTCAACGGGGCAATACACTCTCTGTATAGTTTAATCTGAAAATACATGACCGTAACAATTTTTTTCTTCTATAACCTCAAATGTTTTAGAAATATGTATGTGCACGTGAAATTATTTTCTAAAATTTGGTGACAATGAAAAAAATTTTGAAACTTTTTTTTCACAAACTGCTCTCTCTATTTTGCAATGTTCATGACCGCGCAATTCATAAAGTGGAATTAAAAATAATAATAATAACAAAAATAATATACATGTTGGTTTAAATATAATTAATAAAAATTATATCATACATAAAATGTAATTTTTAAAAATAGATAGGATTAAATTAAATTTTCTAAAATTACTCCATATTATTTCCTTTTTAGGTAATAAAAAGATACAGAAAAGATATAATATAAATTATGTTTTTATTGAGATTGTACAAATTAAAACGTACGTGTTTTTTTTTTCTCTTTCTTTTGCAATTAATTGCAAATTACGTGGTAATTTTGAAAGGTATATTCAAACTTCCAGCTGTGTGTACAACATTCTCATTACGCTATTGTATTTGAAAAAAACAAAACATAAAATTGTTTTTAAAATTTTAATACAATCAAGTACATAAAAATAAAGAAACGTTATTTGTATTTCCTGCATTTATAAAACACCACGATTTATACCAAAATTATATGGCCTAAATAATATTCTAAGATTTGTGTATAATATATATATAATACCACTAGAAAATTGCAATTGATCAACTTTAAATAAAAATGTTCAATTTAAGTCGTAAGTATACATAAGTAGAACACAACTTGACGTGATAGATATGAATATTATGAATACAATTCTGATCTCTGCTTTTATGGTAAACCGCTTAACTGTAAAATAATAATAATAATGATAAAAATAATCTTACTGGGAAAATATTAAAATTTACAATCTCTTGCTAACATGTAGCAAGCATAAAAACATTGACACTTAACTTAAAGATTCTTTTTATTATTATGTAATTTAATTTTCAAGGTACTAAAATAATTATTGATAATTTTTTTAAGGTAACTAAAATTATAAAGTTAATTTTTAAATAACAAAGTTCAAATAAGGTAAATGACTAAAGGAAAAGTTAACAATTCTTATTCATAAGCTATTCTTTGAATGGTGTAATAATATAATTAATAATTCATACTGTATCTTCCTTAAACCTTCAAACTTCAAGGATTACTCATTATTATAAACATAGTTGCCAAATTTATTTTAATTGAAAGTTAATTTAAGATGTTTTGATATAGTATCCTTATAAATTTTACATCATTGCTTTTCTTTTCTTTATTCTTATAAGAACACCCACTATCTTCCGGATTAGGGAAAAAAAAAAAAAAAAAAAAAAAAAAACGCAACTTTTGTTTTTGATGAATAATAATTTTTTTAACGTACATGTATTGAATCAATATAAATTGAGACGGAAGCGGTTGTCACTTTCCGTTAATTAAATGGTCGTCGTGTTTCTCTACGCCCGCACTTGTCTATGACGTCATATATGATCACCACCACTTACAGTTGTATGGTACCCGCACGATACCAACTAGATGCTCACCACCGTGCATGTAACTTGTGACACTTCACAACAGTGCAGTCAAAAAATCACTCAACCGTGATCATCATTTTACGCTTGTGAAAATCATAAAACACAGTTTAAAGCTTATATACTTAGTTGGCATGCCTTCATCAAACCTAATTAAAAAAAAAAAAAAAGAAAAAAAAAAGAAGCCTTAAAGCACATACACGAAAATTTATTATATATATATATATATATATATGAATTTCAATATATTATGAAGAAAATAAATTACTACATTTTTAAAGCAAGTTCACATTAAAAAATATGTTGACATGAAAATTTTGCTGTGAAAAATATTTCATGCAATATTTGTGTAATGTTTAAATTTTATGTCAACATTTTTATTTCATGCATGGTGTGAACTAGCCTTTACAATGTATATATAATACATTATAATATAAAGTAATATATTTATATTTGGAAAGTAGAAAAAAAAAAAAGATCAGGAATCATGGTTATTTATTTTCTATGGTTTATTATATATTTATTGTAGATTTAAATCGTGATTGGGAAAAGAGTAGAATAGAAAAAAAAAATGTGTTGCTACAACAAAATGGATCTATAGAGAATTTCACGCCTGGTTTGGTCCATGAAAATAATCTTATATTGTAAATCTTATAATATGTATTTCATTCTTTTTATTTAAGTTATTCATATAAGGCATAAGGTCAAAAAAGGGTCGCGGCCTGGGATTTTTGTTTTCCTTTTTATTTTTATATAATCTAAGTTAACTTACATTGTAAACATTTTTTATATAATGTAATTATAAAACATAATTAAACTATCGTGTTTTACAATTATTTTCTTCCTGCTTTCCCCTAAAAGAATTTAAGATATTATGAAGTAATTAGTTAGATATTATAAATTGTATAATAATATTCTAAATCTATTGAAGCCATCATTTTGAGCCTAATTATTGTTAGATTCGATACTAAATTGATGTGTAACTTCATTTTCTCAAAGAAAACTGAATTTTTAAGTGTGTATATTACATTTTTTTGCGCATTATTTTTATCTCAAGAATCAGCTCACGACAAGACCTTGGAATAACCAGTTTTGAGGTACATGCGTGCGTCTTGTGGAGTTCCCAATCTCGCCCAACATGAGCTTAAATGTTACTTCTTTGCTGATGTAACCGTAGTTCAATTCTACCAACGGAAATTTCCCTTATACTGTTCGAACTCAGAGCTCTATAAACTTATGTAATTAATATCAAAGTATAATAACTTATAAATACGTTTTATTGAAATGTAATGTATATTTTATGGGTTATTAATTTGAAAGTTTTCTAAGAGTCCTTATAGTAAAATACAAATTTAAAATAATTATAACTATTATAAATGCTTTTTAGTAAAGTATATAAGATTATTTTAAATTGAAGCAATTTATAGAGAAAATTTTAGTATAAAGTTGAAACGAGAGCTGTAGAAATTTTAGTTCTTCAGTTTGAACGGGAGAGAAAATTAAGCAAGAAACAAATTTGTGTTATTTTCATGTTAATTTTTATTTTTGGTATATTTTAAGCTGTTTATCGGAATAAAAAAATAGATAGGATTTTTATTTTTGCATTTTTAACTTTAAAAAGTGCATAACATATCTACCGATTATGAACTTTTTCTTTTTTGCAATGAAATGTCTGCCGAGTATTTGTGTTTTTGTTAGCTATAATGATCCAATTTTGAAAACTAGAAGATTTTATATACCTCTTACATGCCTGCTACCAATGGTGACGACTGACCAGTCAGAATCGCGCAGGAAAATGACAGAACACCCCTGAAAACTTATCCTTTAGCCTTTAGCATTAACCATCCTTGAAGCAATTTTTGAGAAAACTACTGAAGCTAGAAAAGAAAATTTGAATATTGCGCACACTTTTACATGATTAAACGCTAATAAAAAATTTAACCATATATGTTTATACCTGTAAGAAGCATTGACAATGTTATTTTAATGTAACAATTTTATTCAAAAAAAGTAAATTTTTGTGTGCATTCAATTCAAATTTATAAATGCAAGGAAAAGTAAGCGATATAAGTAAATTGCGTCATAAGTAAAAGTAACTTTAAATTTGAAATAAGTAATATCAACCCTTGATAAAAACTTCGCCTTTACTTTTGTCAATGTAAACATGACTTTTTTGTTTTGATATCGATCACGTCCGCACATAAACCTCAGATGTACTCGAGCATGATAACTCACTTGATTGCTAGATAATACACAATACACTTTGACATCGTCGTACGCACGTTTCCAAGGCGACAAATCACGTAAATAGAACTTATATTACAAGAAAAAGTGTACTTAATCGATTTGAACTCAATATTGTATTTTCTGTTTCTTATTTCTTCTGTTGTTGTTTTTCTATACCACAATATTATTCAAATTAAGACATAGAGGAATTAATAGAGTGATACAAATAAATGTAAATTACCTACGTAGCATATTGAGTAATTTTTATATAAAAAGAGTAAATTCATGATTAAAAAAATATATAATTAGAGATGCTATAATTTAGTAAAACTTCGTGTTTTTATATATTTCATACGATTTTCAATTGTTAGGTACACATAATGTATAGAAAGAAAGCTGTTCACGATCAAATGACGAGTGAAGTGGGCCGTGTTCTGTTCATCGGTAAACCACAAATGTGGACCACAGACATACAGCCAAGTAGATCACTGAGTATGTAACGTATTGAGTTACATCGCTTTTATATAATTTGGATTCATGTTTAACATACGGCTCGATAACATATAGCACAAGGGCGTTAAAATATTGACAACTATTTGTAAGTGCATTATAATTATATATTATATAAAAACATTGTATTAATACTGTTACATTATGTTCTTCCGCTGCACACTATTTTTTATTTGTCCTAATTTAAGTAGTTTTTTTTTCTATGTAAATACAGTATTTAATTTGAGACTAACTCATTTAAATTGATATAATGTTTTAACACTATTTAAATTTAAAAAATTAGATTATATATTAAGGTTACAGGAATTAAATTTGATTCAACTTTGTCCAATTATGTTATACATTATTTTATTATGCTTCTTTCGGAATTAAAAGTTTATAAAAATGAAAATTTTATTTTGAAATAGCAAAACTTTTAAATAAAATTATAATGATTTATACAAGCTGTCAGTGGCTATATACGCAATAAAAGTTATAAATATTTAAAGATGTCAACGTGAATTCAAGTCACAAAATTATTCAGAAATTATAATCGATAACCAGAGAGCACTTAAAAAAAAATAATGTGGAAATGTATTTTAAAAATTCATAAAGTATTTAAATTTATTGAAATACAATTAGAGTTAAATTATATATAAAGGTTCTTATTATGCAGATTGAAAGTATATAGTGAATAATTGAAGACAATTGACTTTATTGACCACAGAGTTCAAGGTAGCGAACGTAAAATGTCAACAAAATAAAATAAAAATCAATTACATGTTATCAGTTATATGGACTTCTATTTTCTCTCTATTTCAATATAAGTTACTATTGAGGAAAGTATTCTATGTTTTTAATAATATGACATTGATA
Organism: Ecdyonurus torrentis; assembly: GCA_949318235.1. NCBI lineage: Eukaryota > Metazoa > Arthropoda > Insecta > Ephemeroptera > Heptageniidae > Ecdyonurus > Ecdyonurus torrentis. Next base: position 7,915,514 of record OX439131.1, on the reverse strand, counting down.
AATTTTTATTGAGTGTCACCTCATTTATATTTTTATTGCAAAACTAATACGACACGTGTCTGATTTATAAAAATTATAAAAATAATTACACGTACGACACGTAAAATTTGAATTAATTTCGTAAAAAATGCAAATATTATTTTCTTAATATTCTTGTATCAAAATTAATATTTCTATACTAATCCAATATTTAAAATTTGCGATTTAAAAAATAATAAATTAAAATTATAAAAAATATATATCAGAAAATAGCAAATGGATTTAAAATTGTTGCAAGATAATTTAAGTTTTGAAATTGACAACTTGTTTAGTAAAAGATATTTATTTTCACTTTTTTACTTTTTGAGATAATTTATTATTACAGGTAAAAAATAATTTGGTACATTATAAGACTTATGACTGTTTTATAACATGCTAAACCTTAAGTTAATAAAATAGTCATAGATCTTAGAAACTTGATATTTAAATATATACGCAAAACATTGACTTTGCTTAAATATTGATTTAAGTGGAAAGTATAGGCGGTCATGCGCTTATATGAGACTCATTAATACAAACGATTAACGACTGTTTAAATTATATACTGAACAAAGATAGTGTATTTCCCATGTCGTTAAAGGTATAGTATTGCGTGAGTATATAATATATAGCTAAGCTAAATGTGATTCTATCTCTCACACATTAGGCTATAGTGAGTCTATAAGAAAAGATTGGAGAACCTTTTTTTTCCAGTCTTTTTCGTCTTGAAAACAACCTTGAAATCGAAGAACATGAGAAAAAAAATTGTAATGGTAGAACAAAACTAACTCTTAGCACAGGAAAGTGGACACATTGTATCAAATTTTAAGTCGCTGTATAATGTACTTACTTATAATAATAAGCCAAGAAAATTGCACAAAAACTTTGCTCTTACATCAGATGAAACGAGTAGTTGATTATAATTCTTATTATTATTTTAGACTTGTCTTTTATGTGAAGTTAGTCAACTAACATTAGGTAATATAAAGAAAATAATAGACTTTTTAAATATTCACACGCTTCTATATATAGTAATATAATGTTAATTTAGTACATTACAATCTGCAGCACAGTAGATATAATACAATTGAAATACAAGCTTTTCAATTCTACTATATTTAAATTGTAATTGGTGGGATATTGTGGCACTATACTAATTTAAAAGGAATTATTTTTAAGAATGGCAAAAAATCACTTTTTTAACCGAAAAAAAAATCTAATTGTGAAGTATGGGAAATGAGGGATGTAAATTGTAACTTATATTATATGAAAGCAAAAATTGACGTATATGCAGAAACGTTTATATCAGAGCTTACCAAAGTTTCACCTTCCAAATTCGATGTTACAACTACATCCTATTATAGAGATAAAAACAGATCATATTGTGCAATAAAAAATAGCAGTATTTTTGCCAACAAGATTTATAATTTTGCAATATTAAAATCTCATTTAATGCTCATTTCCAACACTTCACAAAGACGGTTCACTTGTATAGTAACAGGAACGAATCTCATAATAATAATAAAAAAATAATATAATACTTCACGGTAGTGTTAATTTTCAACAAGTTTTGTGTTTCCTCTGCAATCGTGCAAAAGTTAAGATTTTTATTTCTCTGCTACGGGGGAGGTTAGCGGTGTCAGGTGAATTGCAACCACAAACCTGGGGGGAGTTAAGTTGGGAGGTGTTGGGTTGGGGAGGGGGTCTTAGCTTTCCAGTCCAACAGTGCAAGTCGAGGTTTCCGTCTGATATCAAATTATATGTACAACACAAAGTGTCAACCAAGCGAAACCTTGCAAATTTTACTTGATCTCAGAAGATATCACGGACTATGTTAAAAAAAAAAAAAAAAAAAAAAAAAAATGAAGCCAAACTAAAGTTTTAATTAACGCTCTATGAAGCATGTTATAGATTAGCTTTAATCAATGATTTTATACTTATATATAATTTACTGCAATGAGAAATTCAATTTGTATTTATACGAAAAATATATAAATTTTTAATAAACAATACAACTTATTTCATACAAAAGCTTACAAACTTTTGTTTCCAAAATCACTAATGCGTATAAATTGTATAAAAATTTACAGACGAGGCAAAAAAAACAAAAAAAAAACGTGTAATTGTATTTTAGACACACGAGGGGGATAATAAAAAGCAACGTGATTTCATTCAGATAGAGCGCCTGCAAATGACATCCCCTTTCTTTTATAATAAAATATATATGCGAAGTAATTGTTTCTAAATTCAACTAATGAAAAATGTTTAAATATTAAACACTATATTATACAGTAGATGTGCTCAAAATTATAGCAAAAAGAAATCTAAAAAATATTTGAATTAAAAGAAAATAATATATGTATACAATTTATAATTAATTATAATATTGAAACATTATTTTATGACATACCCTAAAGCAAATAAAAATGTAAATAATATCATGTAGAATTTGAAGCCGGATATCCTTTAATTTTACTTTGGCATAATTTTCTATAAAATAATAAAACTTAAAAAACTTTTAATCGTATAATAATAATAATTAGTTGATATAATAATGGTTGCAATTGTAAAGTAATTACTTGCATTATAAGAGGGTAATAATTGAAGAGGGTAATAATTGGGAGGAGTGCGCCAATCGGTGTCAGAGGAGAAACCCTACAGGAATGCGATCACGAAGTCGCGAGGTGAGGCCTCCGTATGCGTGTTGTGTGTATGTATATACTTATGTGTGAGAGGAATTCAGGTTGCATCACCATTGACTTGCGCCTCAGGACACCAAAAACTTCAGCACCGTCATTGTTTACATCGTGTGCATGCTTTCTACTTTAGACTTATATAGTGCGTTTGTTTCCATCAAGATTTTTAATTGTATTTCAAATAAATTTACGCATGAGAATCATATTATTTAATAAACTCATTGAAACGTCAATCAAGTATTATACTGTCTGTTTGGAAAAAAGCGATACAAACATTATTGAATGTTTCATTACAAATTCTTACGTTTTACCATTTATATTCTATATTCTTTTATATGTTTTATATTCTTTATTATATTTTTACCTAACATTATAATATTTACATAATACGTTACAGGTATTTAATTTATATAGGTGACTACAAAATGTTCATTGCTGGCAAAAATACTGTTACTTTTAATTTTATCATCATTATTTTGTGTTTTATTAATTAATATGTACTCATTTTTATCGTATAAACTATTTCAATTTAAAAAAGAGCCTTTATTAAATTTATTAAATTACCCTGTTTATGTAAAAATGTTATCATTTAGAAGTTTCCATAATGCAATTAAAAATTTAAATCTAGAAACTGAACATATAGTTCATATGAACATATTTCTATTAATAATAGTAATAAAAATATGCACAGTAAAATGAAAGGCCAATTGAAAATACAAATTTCAGTATTTCGCAACAATTTTTTTTAAAACTTAATTGTAGCTAACAAGACAGAGAGTTGAAACTAATTTTTAAAAGTCAGCCAAGTGTATCAGTAATTACAATCATTCATAATATCTATGTGATTTTTTAACATTAATATGAAGTTTATTTCAGTGTATAGCATAATCATAATCAGGAAGTAAAATAATAAGAAAAAAAAATCAAGAAGCTGTTCGTTCATGCAGGGAAAGTGCATGCATGCCTCAAGCAATGCAATAAGAAACGATGCCTCGATCTCGCGTTTAGTTTTATACTATAATCTTTATATAAGGTGGTGACACAAGTCTCGATTTTGTTTTCTTACATTCATCAAAATAAAACTTTCGCTTTGTTAAAAATAAATTATAATTGTAAAACGATTATGTTATGAGACTGTTACAAATACATTAATAATAATAGTAATTTAAATATTAAAATTACGTAAAAAAATGTGAATATTTAATAAATTTTTATGGATGAATCACATCAACTATACGGAAGTCATACCTTTGGTGGGAACAATATAAAATTATAATGTTACATTACACATCCTCATACTGGGATTTTTTTTTATGCCAACAGCTGACATTTTATAGTTTATGTGCATCACAATAAAGGAACTACCATTAACACGTCACGATCTAATTCCGCGTCATATTTTTTTAATTATTGTACCAATATATTGTAATATACGCAGTTTTTTTTAATAATGTCATTTTATTATTACTCATTCAAATTAATTGAATGATTTTTTCAATGACTAAAAAATTATTTGTTGATTAAATTTTTAACGTCAAAAACAGCTAAAGCATTTTTTTTAAACAGGATCATTTATAAAATGATCACTACAGTGACTACAGATATTATCCAAACTGTCATTTAAAGATCAATATTATAAAATTATTTTCATTCTATGATTTATAGCATAAATTTAAAAATTTTCTCATATATTTCAATTAAATAGTAAAAATAGGATTTCCGTTTGCGCTCAATAGAAAAATACTATGATTCATATATTTTTATGCTATAAAAAAGTAAATAAAAAAGTGAACTTATTTGTTGAAAATAGGACAACATTATTATTATATTTTTTTCTTTTTTACGTATTTAAAAATGTGACTGCGATCAGTTTATAATAAAAATGAGGTAAAACATAACAAAGTGTACAAAAAAAAAATAATAATGCGACCTCGGTATGGTTCGTGAAGCATTGCAACAAAGAGAGCATCAAACGAGAGAGAATTAAAAGTCGAGAGAGGGAGGATGGTTATTTGACTACTATGCTCCTATTTTGCACAGCATCACCCTACCGTTACATACCGCCCACCTATACGTAATCATCAACATATATATATATACATATAAAGGTAACAAGCCCTTTTGGTCACGATTCAAACATCAATAACAAACCGTTACACTCTCTCCTCTTCTCCTGATGTATGTTCATATATCATTATAATGATGTTGACACACTAATCATAAAATGTTATTATCATATATTATTATACATAATCCTGGTTTAAAATATGAATTAATATTTTAAGTTTAAAAAAAAAGTACAGCTAAGTACTTAGTATAGATATTTAAATATTAAAAATAACAGGTGGTGCTCAAATACTCACGTTAAAAAGCACAATGAACAATATAAAATCAATTATAAATTACGTAATATTGACTAAATACAAAGAAAAATACATTAAAATAGAGAAGAGAAAAAGTACAGTTTTCTTATTATTTTTAAACTACTTTTTTGTTAACTATTTGTTCCTATAGAAATGTTTTAATATTAATTAAATAGAAAATATTTATAATTTTATTTTTAACTTTAATAATAAAACTTACCTATAATATCATACGAAATGTAAAAAAGTTGTTAAAATTAATATCCCGTGATAGAGTAATCCAATATTGTATGAAGAGTATCACTTTGCCACTTTGTTTATCACTGTTAATTAATAATATTTTATTTTTGTTTATAATAAACACAAAATTAGTTACTGACGTAGGCAAATGAAACCTCGCGCATTCACGATACAAACTCAACTCGGCTCTCTCGCGGGCCTCGGTTCTCCACGCTCCGCGGTTAACTTTTTCCTTTCTTGCGCATGCGCACAAAGTATTACACCTGCTTTAGTACCTGTCTGGTATGCCCGGCGTCTCCTAGGCAACCTGCACCCTAACCACCCTCTCTCTCTCTCTCTCTCTGACTCAGCTTACACATGCCAACCACTTCAGAAAACAGGGAAGGGGAGATTATTTGATAATGATAAACTTCACCGCTGAATGAGATATATTATAACACCTGAGAAAGAGAGAGAGAGAGAGGCTCTCAATGATATTTTAGTTATTCTTACTGTTTTTCCCTTAACCTTCTTCAAGGCTGTAGGTCACGAATTTTAACATTGTGTTCTTTTTGTGACCTCAGTCAGTTTTTTATAAGCTGATGTGGCTTCAGAGATTATGGAAATCGGAAATCTTTAAAAATTTAAATAGTTTGAATTCGTTCCTATAGTAGAAATAAATTATTTCACCGTGGTTACTACGCATGAAATACAATAATATTATGTTTTCTAATACGATTTAATTGTATCAAAATATCATTATTTTATTATTAAAAAAAATAATAAAATATATAAAACGTAACAACGAAACGTAAGATTATTAAATCTTCATTTATATAATTATAATGATACACAACACATACACTTACATCTTCATCATAATCTCTGAATTATTATTTCAGTCATTTCTTCATATTTTAGGTAACACTGTAAAATGTTATCAAAGGGTTCAATAATATTAATAAAAAAAAATTGAAATGCTGAATCAAACTGGAAAATGTTGAAAAGTTGTCTTCAATTTAAGAATTCGGTTGATCGATGAATTATTGCAGTATATTAAAGCAAAGTCTGCATGTTAATATTAATAAGCAATAAGAAAACAGCTTTATACTCATTTGTAACGTTTTTCAAGTGATTTTTTAATAGTTTTTTTAAAGGTTGAAATAATTCAAATAAAGATGACAATATTATAAACTTAAGTGACCCTGCAACAGAACCCTGAAATAATAATAATAAAAAAAAAAAAAAAAAAAAAAATCAGGCCACTAGGTACTACACCTTGACTTGAAGTCAGATGTATATGTAGGAGAGATGAATCAACACAAGAAATAAATAGTAAATACCAACAATGAAAATGTAAATAAATACTTTCTCGTTGCAGTACTGTACGTTCAATATATAAGCACTGATAATGATAACATGAAGATGCTCTCGTAATGAAATATGCAAGTGAGTAAATATTATTTTATTTATTTAATAACTTATCTGTGTGCAATCTTTTCTCATCAAGGATTTCATTAAAACAATAAAAATCTCAAGGATATTATATAATTGTGCCATAATTATAAATTAAGATAAGAAAAATCATATATAAATTAACAAGTTTATATATTGCAGCTTAGTTTTGTATTTTTTTTTATGAATTAATTTTTTTGAAGGTTATTGTTTAACGAATTAATTATAATTTTTTTAATTAATATAAATATTTTTTGAGTGAATAATGTAAAAAATCAAATAAATTTTACACGCGCAAAACTTTTTCATTTTAATTGAAGAGCTAAAATAAAACATAGCAATTATATTTTGTCAGTTGATAAATATATAATCTGGTTTATATTAGAAATTTAGTTTTTTGTTTTTAAACATATGTTTTTAGTTTACATATTTAATGGATACCTAAATAAAAATGAGATCCTATTTTTGTTGCATGTCATAAAAGCATAACTTTTTTATACTATAATTAATGTGAATTTTTCATATTTTTAAACACTTTTTGAAATATAATATTTTGCCCTATATAGTGAATTATAATATAAAAATATAATTTTATTAGTATTTTGGTAGGTGATTTTTATCATTTTAGAAATTAATGAAAAAATTTATACTTATTTTATGTGCTCCAAAAATTCTATAAAATTGAATAAATTAATAAACTTATTAGAAAACGCAATCAACATTTTTATGCTAGCTAACGTAAGACCTATATAATTAGCTATCCAATCCAGTCCTTTAGCAAAAAACCCACGCAAAAACGTGGTGAGATTGATTTTATTTTTTTATTTTTTATGTTGACACATATGTAACAATGCAAGGAGGAGCTCACATTGCGTCCTAAATTCTTGATTAGAAATTTTTATCACCATTGGATGTTATGTGAGCAGAAATTTAACGCTTAAGGAACTATCAAAAAAATGTTCTTATAATAGAAAACTATAAGAATTGCTCGCTTTTGATGAAATCTTTACCACAGACGTGCAAGACACGAACTCACGATAAAAATTTAATAATATAAATCTAATAATAAAAAAATTCAATAAAGTAAATTAAATATTAAAAAATAATAATATATAGAGATAATTTTATATCTGATATTATAAACTCTATAAAAATATAATTTAAAATATGCCGTATTATTATTTATGTTATACTCTTTCAAAATTTTTTAAGAGACCTCAAAGAGAATTACAATTTTAATTTAAAATATTGTCAATCAAAACACACAATTCCAACTTTCTTTTCTTCCTTTTTTTTTTCTTTGCAAGAGAAAAACGTATAATTGTATTTTTCATAAATATAATCACTTTCCTCCTATATTGCCTAGTCAGACGTGTAAAAAAAAAACGAAAAATATAACAATAATAGAAATAAATACAATCATTAAAGAAAGTGAATTTATTTGTTTATTTAATTTTTAAAAACATCGAAAGTTGCATTATTATTGTTATTATTTTATAAGTGTTTGGTGTATATTTTAATTTTAATATTAAAAATTGCGCATGAAAGTACAGTGACTTTTCAGTGGGGCATTTTCATTGCATTTTATTCTTATAAAAACGTGAATTGAGTTTTTTATTTCCTATTAATTAAAAGAAGTTTACTCTACAAAATAAAACTGTCCACGAAAAAAAAAAAATCATTACAAAATGTTGTAAAATATTTTCTAATTCAAAAGTTTTATGTTCGAATAGAGTTTTATTTCATTTCTTGAATAAGGTTTCACTATTAATGTATTTTTTTTTATCAATATTCGGGAATATTTGTTTTGGGCTTAATTTTAACGCATTATTTAATAATAATACAAAGTGGCATAAGCGTGATGGAGGCATAGAATTTGGAGTTTATCAAAAATGAATATTTCTTAATAATTTCTATTATTAAATAATAATAAAATAACAAATAAAAACGTAAAAAGTGTGGTGCTATATTATATCCCTCTTATTTTTTTTCTCATTAATGGAATAACAGTCGCACTCGCATTCATATGTATTTGGTTGGTGTGTATATGCTATACTGTTTCCATCACTCTATATTATAAATTATAATGTGTATTAATTAAGAGCGTAAAATATTTTCTCAAAAAAAAAAAAATGCAAAAGGATAGGAAATTAGTGGATCTAATGAGAATTTCTCACGCGCCTCACCGATAACCTCCATTGAATTCAATAATTTTTCCTTCTTCCGACTGTATAAGGCAAAGGCAATACAATGTCATAACGACAGCAGAGTGGGATAAAAAGTAAGTGAGCGAAAGTATAACACATCGTTAATAATATAAGTAGACTTGATCGTGGACATATGCACAATATAATAATTAATTTTTGTCACATGAGGAAATACAGAAGATAATGTGGCATATGATATTGAGGGGCGTCATATATGGGGGGCGGAAAAAAACAAAACAACACAATCACGTGATGCGGGTGATGCTGGAAATACTATGCATGTATGTATATAGTATTATAATATAAAAATAAAACGCCCTGCAGCCTTGTATTGAGGTTTATCAAGGGCGGCACGCATTGCGTGGCAATGTCATATATTCTTAATACTAAAGTATATTTAAATGTCGCGATTTCTCTTCCTCATAAAATTACATAAAAACATATAAGACTTACTATAATACTGTATACTCAAGCTGGTAGGTCCGGTGTATGTATGGTGTCAGTAGGTCAAACTCTAACCAGTCTTACTTATACTGACTTATTGCTGTGTATATATATTATATTATTACGTAGCTTGAAATAGCAACAAGTCGTGTCATTTATATGCTATTATATTTATTATTTTTACTTAGTTTATTAATTGCATTAACGTGTACTTTTTTTTTTGAAAAAAATGTAACAATATTTGGAAATGGTTTGTAATGCGAATAAATGAAAATCTTGCAGCATTGACTGTCAGTTTTTATTCGATCTTTAATAATAAGATAGGACGCCAAAATTAGGTTACCCAGATTTTTTTTAGGAAATAGAAATTAATACGTATGATATAGATTTTTTGCAATAGTCTGAGAAAATATTTTTTTTAACGAAGTATCTTGTCATTTTTTTTTATTATTATTGCTATACATTATAAAACAATCTCACTTTCTTTAGCATCTGATTTCCCATAATTAAAATGTTTTAAACTTAAAAAAAAAAAAAAAAAAAAAAAAATCACGTGCAAAATAAATTTAATGTAAAAATATTGAAAATTCATTTTATTGATATTTTATCGGTCTATATTTATATTTGTTAAGTCAACAGAAAACTATATTTCTCACTACACTCATTGCGTCATTATACTTATTGCTTATTTTATTGTATTGAAAAACAAACAAACAAAATATTCTTGCTTTTTAAGACCAAGGATGAATTTTACGTATATGATTAAATTTTCATTTTTGTCATTTATGACAATTTAACTTACAAGTAAATTAATACTTGAGATATTCTTGAAAAAAAAAAATCATAATGTATATATGCATAGGTCAGTTCTTAAGATCTTTAGGGCAAGTGATCTCATATATATATATTAGCTCATTATTAATTTTTCGACATTGAAATCCGAACATTGAGCCCGCGGTTGCTTTGTCTTTGGCTTAAGCCAAGCAGGCAGGCGTTGTGGATTACCTTGGAAATTGTTATGTAAATGCTTGACGTATAGACTTTCAATGTTAAGTATAGCAGGCTACAAGAAAGTAAACTGACGTCATTATATTATAAGTATTGTAATTAGTTATGATGTACCACGTTGACTAATTAAATTTTAAATAATATTAGCTTTTCAGCTTTTGTTTTAAATTTAATTGCACTCACATCATCTTTTATATACCAAATTAACAAAAAGTACTATTAATATTTTAATAAATTATATTAAAAATCACTAAATTATATATAGTCAGCTAATTATTGTTAAAAAATCATGCTTTTATGTAATTTCATTATTTCCTGAAAAAATTTCTCTGGTATGGCATATTCACATGGCGCAATATATTTTTAATGTATATACAATAAATTTGATTGCATATGCAATCTACATATAAAGTGCATTAAATTTGGACGCAACTATATATATTTATTACAGAATGTAAATCCGGGTTATCATTATTTATCTATTTAGTTGGAGTTTTTAAAAAAATATTTATATAAGAATTTATTTCAACGTTATTTCATTATTATATCCTTTAAGTCTCTATTAGGAGCAAAGGAAAGAACAAGTGTTTACATTTAAATACAGACAATTAGTTTTGACAATACTTTTTTTTTTTTTTTTTTTTTTTTAGTTTAAATTAATGTGAAAATTTTGGTGACAGAAGAGGCTAGTAATTTCTTTCGTAAACATTACACAAATATATAGTACTAACATAATATAACCTGTTATTATAATATTTTAAAAATATAATGAAAGTAAAAACTTTTTGCACCAAAAAATGGAAAGTGAAAAGCAACAAACAATTTTGTGTTTTAAAAAAATTACAAAACAAAAGACTTCTAAATGAAAAGTTCACATAACAATTTCTATTTTACATACCAAAGTTATTATGAAGTTATCATTTAACTGTTATATATGAGAGAAAAATAAGAAAAAAATGAAGCACTCTCACCTACAATCTTCTTGTATGTTGCTGTCTTGAATTTTGAATTTTGACGTTGTTAACTCACTTTTTGACAATCTCGTGTGAAAATCACTAGTTAAAGAAGAAGAACAATACTTTGAGGTATCCAGGATTATATACGATATATCACAACAGTAACACGAAACGACTTAATTGATGAGTGGTTGAAGTTATAATGTGGACAAAACACCTGCAGGATTTGGTATATGTATGTTCTCCCACTTCCAGTCCCGTGTCATCTCGGCAACGTGCGACTGCACTTGAATGGGCTATGCACCGCAAAGTTCACAAAGCACCGAGAGTGAAAATGACAAATTGAGGACCAACGTGCGCATCTCTACCAACGTTATAGCTTATAATCATTGAGCAGGAAAAAACAAGGAAGAGATTGACATTTTTTTGTAGTTTTTTGTAATGATTATCAGATATGCTTCATTAAATCATAATTTGAATTTATACAATTGACAAAAATAAGGATGTAGGAAAAAGTAATATTTTGGAGTTTTCCGCAATACAAAATTTCACCAATTCATCCTAAATTTTCCTTTTGAAAAGCTTCATGTATTTTCTTTACTTTTTATTCTAATCTTAGAGAGAGAGAGAGGTAGAGAGTGAGAGAGAGAGAGAGAGAGAGAGAAACGTGTTACTTAATTGCTCCCACACTTAATTTGCTCTAAATTTTTGACAGCATTTAATGCAGCGATTGAACCAGTAAGTAAGCGTGTTTAATTGAAATTATATTGCTTCAATATAAAGTTTAAATAAATGTAAAAATGATCCACATAATTAAAACTCAACATCATATTTATTAGCGTGAGAAATGGTTCATTAAAGCTCACAAAACGAGGCATATCTTATAAAAATTACATATTGTAAGATTACGTGCTAAGTTTTTCCGCGAGAAAATTAATCAGTTTAAAATTAAGACATTTTATATAATTATATAATGTATTATTATTTATCATACATATTTATTCATAATATAGTTTAAGTCAGAAAATCAGTTACTGCGGAATTTGAAGCTATATATATATATAGCTATATACATATATATGTAATATGTATATACAGTATATATATAATTATATATATAATTATATATATAATTATATATATAATTATATATATATATATATATATATATATGTATCTGAAATTTTGCACATCAGTAATACATTAGAACAAGGTATGCTAGATTTTATTTTATTAATTTTTTTTTTGTAGTTTTAGTTTTAAAAGAATCCATGTTAATTTCAATAATTATTTTCTCTCTTATCTGATGCTCAAGAGTTCTGTTCAATATGTTACTGTTAACTTTCAAATGGCATCATAAAGTTTGCAAGTTTTCTTATTGAGATACAAGTCATCTTAATACAATAACTCTTAAGTTCAGTACAGTATAGATAAATATATTAAAAATAGTTATAGATGTGTCAGGGCGTATATGATTTTTATATATTTCTAATATGCAAGGAAAAGTTTAATTCTAAAGGTAATTTACTAATTAAGTTTCCTATTTGTTTTAATGAAGAATTACGTAACATTAATAATAGTTAGATGCATTTTTGGGAGGAAAAAAAGTCCCAAATTTGTTATTTTTATAGACAATGCTTATTCAATGTGACATTACATAATATAACCTAGTTGCATTCATGATCTTTCCCCAGTAATAGTTTTTTTTTTTTAAACTAAAAAGTAAGTCAATGATGTCATAGCAAAAAAATACGCACAGTCGACTCTTGGAGTCGCCGGTGCATCCACAGGTATGCGATGACGTCATGAATGCTGGCAGGCTTTAGCAAGCAAGTAATTTCATAAATGATATTTATTTACTGAAAAAGTGAAAGTACAAGTTACTTTTTTTCTAGTTTTTATTTATTTAATTTTTTTGAAAAAAAAAAAAAAAGTTTGAAATATATAATTCAAGAATTCAAGATAAAGTCTTTTATTACAAAAATAAATAAATTAAATAATAAGAATAAAAATTAAATAAATAAAAAACCTTAATTGCATGTGTTTCTGTATAAGTAAAGTCAATTTTTTAACCAAATCAAAAATTATTCTGGCGCCTGCAAGATTGATCAGGTATGCAACTTGTTTTACACGCGTGTATTGAATGTTGCCTGGCTCGTATTTTGTTAGGCATTATTACAGTTTTAATTATCGTATATTATAACTTAATTAATATTACCTGCACCATACTCATTAGTTATTGTAAATATAGTCACATTATATAATTAAAAGAAAATATCGGAAAATAGTAACAAAATAAGCATAATAAATATGAATTTACCGCAGCCTTTCGATCTAATAATTTTACTCCTTTCAGTTTTGAGTAATTCCAGTAGATGGCGTACAAGTACAAGTTCAGTTTTTTTTTTCTCTCTTTCTCCAGCAGTTCTCCAGTTCCAGCCCAGCTGTTAAAATAAAATATTATTTGGTAAAAACTGAAATGTGCATACTTTGAAAAATGATAAAGTTTTCTTGTAATTTGTGCAAGGTTCCTGTGAGAAATGAGTTAAATGTAAAAGGTAGAACATTAATTAGAACTTTAAGTACCAAAGTTGAGGAGGAATACAGTCCAGAGCCAAATTATCCACCTATACTCGATACATCATGGGAGGCTTGCAAAGAACGAGAAATCCGTGCATGGCACAACAAAATCCAAAATCTTGGTACCATGGAAGAAAAATTGATAGAAGTAAACATGCCAAGATATTATGGATGGAATTGTCACATGTTAAATGAAGGATCCATTCCTTACAATGCAATGGCATTTGTTCAACATATTACTAAAACTCATTTTGTTAATGGTTTACCGGCATTTTACCAAACAAAAAATATTGAAGATGCTTCCAATGAATATTTAAGTAAAGTAAAATCTCAAGTCACTGAAGCTTTGTTGTATGAGTTACAGAGGTAAATATTAGATACTTTTGCTGGTTCACTTTTGACTTTGAACCACTATTTGCATGCGTTTCCAGGTGTTGTGTACACATCACATACATACCGGTATGTATATATAGGTACATACTGTACTGGCATATAATATTAAATTTTACCCTAGTACCTTATAGCAATACAATATAGCATACCATATTGAATGAAGATTTTAATTATGTATAATGTTTGCTCTATTTAAACACGATATATTTCCATATGGCAATTGAGCAATCAGTGGTTTGAGTGTTGGTCTGATGTACGAGAAGTTGTGTGTACATTGCTTGTGGCTTTTTCAGAGGCCGTGCATAGTATGAACAGAGTACGCACTCATGTTCTCTGCATGTTCATGCCTGTACGTTTGCCAGTGAATCATAGGTAAAACGGTAGGAGAGATGTTTAGGTTTGACAGGTCTATTCATGTCTTCAGTCGCAGTCCTGGCAGTGGTGGTAGTGGCCCATGTCAAGTCAGAGGTATCTCGGGACGGTTCACTAATCCATCTCATCTCACTTATTTCTATTAAATCACACATTGTAGAGATTTCACTGTTGTGTAGTATAAAACTCATTTTCATTTTAGTAATTTTTTGTCACAGATACCTTATTTGCATACCTACATGTTCTACCAATAGTTGCTTTCCTATAAATAATCTTAATAGGAAATCTATCATCATTCAGAAATTTAAAACCACTGTACAATAGCTTGTACCGTACTTGTAATTTTTGGGCTTGCCTGTAGGGCAACAATTCTTATCATCTCATTCAATATAATGTTATTATATTTTCAGAGAACTGCCGATAGAGAAAGAAGAGGATGCAACTCCACAACAAATTGACTTTGCCAGGAGCCAGGCAGTGACTAAACAGTTCCACTCTGTATTGTCTGCAATTCTGGGCCCTCACCTGCCTCATGTACAGCAATCTCAGGTAGACTCAGAGCCAAGAACAGAAGCAGCATGGGTGGTAGGTGGTATGGATCCTCCACTTTATATCAAAGAAAATTTGGAGAAACTTGATGGGTTCAAAGATAAAGCCAACAGGCCTGTGGACAGGTAAATATATACTATATGTACTCTACACATTTGTGATAATATATTCAACCATTCAAACTTGATTCAGGGTGGAGCAGGACAAAATTGCATCATTGCATTGACAGTTCATAGTTATTTCACTTACCAAATACAAATATTTTACTCCTCGTCTAGTACCTGTAAGTCGTGCTCTCGTCTAGCACTTCCAGCATGCTGGGCCACCATCATGCATGCATGAGCTGGTCATATGTCTTAAACAACTCTCTGATTTTTAGTTTCTGTATCTCTGCAATAACTAAAATCTGCTAGAATATAAAACTATTTTAATTTTATTTTGATGGCTCCTTAACAACAACAAAAAACTACACATTCCAGTTTTGCTAATCCAGTCACCGCACTGTGCAGAAAGTGTATATGCTTGACTCGTCGCAAAACTGGGAAAAGTAGATGCTTCTTTTTGGCGCAGAGCCGTTTGCAAGAAAGAGGGAGTTTTTTTTTTTTTTTTTTTTTTTTTTTAAGTTTATTGTAACTTTTAGCAAGTTCATCGCATGCAATGCACTAAATAATGGCTGGCCCAGTGTGCTGGACGTGTTAGACAAGAGCATACACAATATCTACCAGGCAACACATAACATAGTTGCATCTGATATGCAAAATAACCTAGAAACTGCCTATGCAATGTTGCAAATTTGTCCCTCTTTGCTGTGGATCAATTTGGAATAGTAAAATAAATTACCACAGTCATGTGTACACTGTATATTTCATGGACG
Source organism: Ecdyonurus torrentis (assembly GCA_949318235.1). Lineage (NCBI taxonomy): Eukaryota > Metazoa > Arthropoda > Insecta > Ephemeroptera > Heptageniidae > Ecdyonurus > Ecdyonurus torrentis. The sequence continues at coordinate 7,899,380 of OX439131.1, read as the reverse complement.
TAACTTAACTTGGCTGATGATGTATCTTGCAATTGACAGACACTTTCAGTACATTGGTCGTCCACTGTTGCAAGTCCGCAGTGACGTGCCACTCAAGCCCTATACCACCGTGGAGGAGAGTGAGAAACCAGAGGTAGAGGTGCCCAGCTTCACACATGATCCTATGACCTACTTCCTAGAGTTGAAGCATCGTCACAAGACTAACATCCCTGGTTAGTATAATCGTAACTATTTGTTTGTGTACAATTTCTTGCAGTACAATGAAATTCTAGCAACTGTTGCATATATTTATGAGTTATTGCAGTTGTATAAAATTTGAAGAACGCAATTTGATGTAAAATTCAACATGAATGTATGTGTGTAAAACAAGAGCAAATTAACACAAAAACTTTGTGGGTGCATGGACTCATTGTAGGTACTACAGTAAAAACAGTACAATATTTTGATCCTGTTTGTATCATTACCTAGAGTTTTATATTTATTTTTTTATATTTTAAATTTACATTTATATACTCAAGTTCATCAGCTTATTTTGGACAGACTTGTCTCACTTTTTTTCTTTTAACTGCCCCACAGTTTTGCTAAGACGCCGTAACTTGTTCATAGACTCTTTCGTTCGTATAAACTTTTTCAAGGAGTCTATATGAAAGAAACTGATGAAATTAAGTATAGATTTCACGTGGGTTTTCAATATTAGATTAGTAATTCTATGCACATGATATGCAAAAACTACATGGTTCTTGTCCAATTTTAGGTTTTTGGCCAGGAGAAAAGCATCAGTTTGGACTGATGTCATTCCATGCTCGCTCTTTCTTGTCCGAGAGACCTCAAAACTACGGAGCTGATGAACACTTAGAAGCTCTACATTCTCAAGCAATATTGGCTTCGTATGGCTGGTTGCTGCCGCAAGCTTGCTATTTAGGTGAGAAAAGTAACTTTCAGGGTCTTTCTACTGCATTGACTTGAAAAGAAATAGCTGTTTTGAGGCTGACTTTAAGCAACTAAATCTTCAAGTTTAAAGTTAGCCTCAAATCAGTTATTTCTTTACTACGTAGTTAATTATTACAGTAGCTAAATAAAAGAAGTAGGGGAGGGATGCGTCTATTGTACACTCAATCAAGATTGAAATATTTACCATTTCAACTCTGCGTGTATTTTTTTCAATAAGAATAACGTTGAAATTTGTAGCAAATATGTGAATGGTAAAAAAATTAAAACTTTGTTTATAGTGTACACTCTTTGTCATATAAAATTTTACTCTATTGTTGTAGAGTAAAGCAAAGAATAAAATTGACTCTGTGAGTCTGTACACAGGACTGCGATAATATATTTTATCAGTCAAAAACTAGTGCTAAATTTGCAATCTTATTCTTGTGAGAAAATCACAAGCTGGATTTAAATGGTAAAATATATTATCGCGGTCCTGTGTACATGTACTTTTAAAAGAAGCTATTTTTATGCAGTCCTGTGTATATATACAGTAATTAGACTTAAGCATCCATTACTGTTATCAACTGGTAAAAAGTCATACAGTAAGGAAAATCTACATCTGTACACTGTCCAGTATGAGACAGCCACAAATATGTAAAAATATTGAGAGGACACTCATATCTAGTTTTTATTTTATTATGGGCCTTTAAAATTGTAAACCCATAAAATAGGGCATTTTGATATGATGAATGCAGTAATATATACCCCCTTATCTACTAAAAGCAGGCTCTGAAATTTTTATCATAGGTACTGTACTGTACTCTTGTGCTGGTGAAAGAATGAGACCGGAACCTCATTTAAAAGCAATATGTGTCAACTGTCAATCCTTTGCCACTAAGCTTTGTTAATAGTGGGCTTCATTCTGTCACTAGAGGGAGTACCAGTTTGCAAGATTTTGTGAATATTAGATTAAAGTGTATTCTTAAATAATCATTTACAGTAATTAAGAATTTTCATTTAAAATGGGCAATATCTGTGAGTGATAATGCAAACTAAAGTTGCCCTATATACAGATTTCCAAAGATGCTTTATATGAAAGTTTTGACAAGTTTTGATTTGTAAAAGTATAAATCTTCTAAATAGAATCTTTAATTCCAGGTTTCTCGCCATACAATGAACTGACAACACCTTTGGCTGCACAGACTGTGTTTACTGACGGCAGACTGTGGTCACTCTATGCCTACCAGATGAATACAACACTGCTTTCTGAGTTACTCAAGAATGACAATGCAAGGAAGAACTTATGCTGGGGTTCCAAGCCACTCAAACTTTTTGAAAGTATCCAGGATGGCAAATTAGTTGGTGAGTAGACGTGTAACCTAGTAGGTACTTGTTCAACTATGTATTATATATCTTAATTTTGTTAAAGTTAAATATGAACACAAGTAGTATGTGGGTCTATTTATAATGTGTATAGAACAAAAAATATTTGTGAGCATACATAGTACAGTATGTACAGTACAGTACATATAGTTTTTCCTATAATTTTCAATTCAAAAATTTGAACAAAAAGGATAGGATAAACCAGCAAAAGCCTTAACATAGGGAAGAGAGTCCCGTAGCTCTGTGAAAATCTTGCTAGCTCAGAAATAAATAAATTAATAAAAAAAACTTCCCCATGTGTTAAAAAAAAACACATATGGGGAATGGTTGAATGGGAGATCGTAATAAGCTTAGAATGACAGGGATGCTGTGGATTACCACAGTATCCTTGTCAGTCTACCAATAAGCATGTATTTGTTTAGAATTAGGTATATCGAGGGCTACTCGGCATTTTGGTACTACTGCAATCTCTGCTGGTGAAATTTTGGCACATCTGTATTCTTTGCGCTCCCCTCTTTTGAAACATCATTATACGCTTAAACTGCACGGGTGTGGCATTAGCAGGCATGGCGGAGATTTCTTGCATGCCAAAATTGCACCTGCTGAGGTTACAGTAGTACTGAAATGCGGTGTAGCCTTCGATATATTAATACCAAATAAAATAAAATAATTATCTAAATAAACAAATTAAAAAAATAAAAATAAAAGTTTGAGTGAGGTTTATTCTACTAAATGACATTAATAATAATAATAATAATAATAATAATAATAATGATTTTATTGAGCAAAATATCACAATACAAACATTGCACATTGTCAAACAGGTTGCTCAACAGGAGATCAAAAAAGGCAAAGCCCATACAAAATTTGATAAGTGTGTAGATAAATGTGTAGTGTAGGTTAACGTTAACGGTGATGTTGCTTTGAAAAGGAAAGGGTTAAAAACTAGATGCTGGTAACCGTTATGTTGTCAGCCAGCAGAACACCTGTAGAATTTTTGTTTCTTTTTGCAATTCAAATTTATAAAAGCACATAGCTAAACTTAACTTTGAGTTCCTGCCTTTTCCTAACAGCATTTAGGAAAACTGCCTTTTCCTAACTTTATCAAGAAGGCCAGTGTACTGGCTGTACTGGCAAACACTAATAGGTAAACACTATATTGATATTATTTATTTCAGGTTTTAATGAGAATGTTCTGAAGATTATCTTGAAGTTCTACATGAACGTGCCAGTTGATAGAATGGATGCTGAGTTACGTCCATACTTAGACCCTGCATGTCCAGTGGTTGCCAAGATTGAGGACCCAAAGAGACGCGTATTTCTGGAGAGGCTGTTCAAGTACGTGTGCAGTAACAGACCTCGTAATAGACCCTTACCTGAGATCTGGAACTGGGAAGAGATATATAAGATCAAGTTCAACACGAGACCCATGGATGCTCGTAGAAGGTACTTTGAGCTGTGGCAGAAGCCTTGGCAAAGAAGGTTGGATGATCACTCAAGAATTTATGTGCCTAAAGCTCTTAGAGAAAACATGAAAGAGAGGTTTGCAAAAATGTACTATCCTTAGTGGATTAATAACTGCAATAAATTAGACTTTATACTGAAACATACTTGCTTACCTTTTATTTCTCTGCTAAACCTATTTTAATTATTGAAAATATTTATAAAATATATATATCAGAAAAAATGGGAACATGGGAAGTAGTAAGCGTTAAGCTAACAGGGAACCTTGTGAAAAAAAAAAAATAATAATAATGAGAGACAATAGCTCAATTGTCTCCTTGCTAAGCTACTGGATAGGCAGATTTATATGACAAATTCATTCATTTCCATTATGGTAAATATTCATTATGTTGGCTTTAATATTGCAGTATAATGATTTTACTATTATGTACTATTTTTTTATGTGTATCTTATAAAAGGTTTTTTTATATGCTTATATATATTTTATTATTTTTATTATTACTGTATTATTATTTTTTTCCTAAGATTTTTACAGTTTGCTGTTAATAAATATTAGCATTCACCACATGCTTTAAATTTTTTGAGCATTCATAGACAAGTTGAGATGGTGTAGTTTTTATTTAAAAAAAAAAAAGAAAGAAAAAAAAAGGTGCTTTAACACACCAAAGGTTGCAGATTATGGGCCAGAAGTGCACTGGTAACAATAAAAAGTTGTAACTATAGTATCGGAAATAATTTGTGTGTGTTATTGATTAAATTTTTATGAAACAAAATATCAATTATGTAGTAATTTGACTTGCTAATGATGGTAATTAAAAAACGTTTTATTTCAAACCCTAGCGCTCTAGAGAGTAGTTTCTACTTTTGAACTCAATTCACCATTAAACACAGCAAAACGTTGATTCTGCGGTAATTTGACCCGCTGATTCTAGTGGTAGTTTTTACCCTAAAATTCAATACATTGGCTATCAAAATGTTGATTCCAGGGTAATTTTGATTCACTGCATTTTGTCTATCTTGTTCAGAAACAAAACTGGTTAATTATTTATGTACAGTATGTTTGTTATTAATTAGTTGTTATTTTATTATTTTAATTGCGCAAATAATATATTTTTATTTATTTATTAACTCTTACCTGGGAAGTTGAATGCTTCTCTACTAGATGGCATACAAATTTTGTATTTGACTTTGGTTTCATGTTTGTTGAAGTATAATTATATATTTTTTAAATATTATACGAAGAAAAAAAATATATAAAAGTATTGCGCTAATGCTGTTTTGTTAAGAAAAAAACATCGTTGCTATGAATACATTTTATTGATATAGAAAAATTAATTTCATTATAACATAACATTAAATTTAGATAACGTATTGGTATATAAAATAGATAAAAAAAAAAGTAAATACGACAGAATACTTTGTAAAACGTCAATTTTATTAACATTTATCATAAATTATAAGGTATCACAGCACAATATGATAATAATATATTAAATTTCCCACTATTATAATAATTGATAACGCAACAAATTAGTTTTCTGTCTTGCTATTTATTAGATTTAACTGATAGCGGTCACTTTTTTTTATCTTTAGGAAATAAATTATCTGAGCACTCGCGTTACATTATACATTTCATTTTTTCAATCATTAAAAAAAAATAATAATAATACAAAAATGAAGCTAAACGCTATATATTGAAACTTTTGTAAAATACATCATATTTCATCTCGCGCACGCCTTGGTAACAAACAATTAATCATTTTAACAAACTTTTTTTTTTTTTAAATTCACATTTATATAAAACTCTATAGCATAGCAATTATTAAGAGCTATAATCTGAAGACATATAAATTATTTGCTGAAAAGAGCTTTTATTTATTATTATTTTCCCTTTATTTTATAATAAAAGATTTATTGTATTTAAATACGTAATTTAAGGAATTTGAAAATTTATGCTTCAAAATTCCATATTTTATAGAGAAAAAACATTTATGATTTAACTGTGAAGTCTTGCGCATTTTTTTTTTTTTTTTTTTTTTTTTTTTTTTGCCGTACAACTGTTTAATAATTTATTATTTGGAAGAGAGAGAGAGAGAGAGAGAGAGCTTATACGAACACGTGAATGGCTTTGCAAATCTCTTAGTCTGACAGATTGGCGAGAGTTCAAAATATTTTCCATTTCTTAAATCAAATTCTATTTTCTGAAGATCTTCTTTGCATTATAACAAACATTCACATTCATTTTTTAGTACGTTACGCACAAACTTGAACGAATATTTTGTTGATGTTGCCCAGCACTAAATTGTGATTCTTTGACAACCAAAGTTTTATGATGAATTTATAGATAGATAGAAATTTTATATGAAAACTTAATTTCAAAAGATTTTATTATTATTATTTATTTATCAATTGTACAACATTTTTAAATTTTTATAAATTAAACATGGTCTATATAAGAAAAGAAAATATCAATGATTGATTGATTTTTTTTTTTGCCATATTGTGTTATTGTGCTATACACCAATCCCAGTCCCAGTCAAGACGTTGTCTTATCGACAGGTAAGGACTTTCCAAATTAATGGAAAAGCACACACGGGCCGGCCACGGCCTAAGTACACAACCCGGCATTCGCCATGACAGCCTAGAGAAACCGTGGAAACATCTAGGCAGGCTGGTCGGTGCAATCACATCAATCATGCACCTCCCGAATACTGTGCGTCGTCATGGAATTCATGTAAACATGCATCGTGCAACGTGTTGTGCTCTCACACTTAACGTACGCACCCAGCAGTGGCTCGAATCTATACTCGGTGAGGAGTACAGAGTTGCAAGTCAGCTTCCTTCACCACTAGGCCATACCATCCATACCAGCCATATTTCTCATCTAAATAAGTAAAAGACTTAAAGTATATATTGTATAAACTATATTCTCAATGTGTGCGTCAATTATAGAGATAGTCTCTATAATACTATACTACTATTTGCATTCTATAAATCATAATAAAATTCTCCAATAAAAAAAAATAAATAATATAAAGTATGAGTTAAAGTTTGGAAGAGAAAACGAAAGTCAGAAAACTATAAGCACCTTGAAATTACTAGAACTGAAGTTTAGTATTCATCCAACCCTCTTTGAGTACACAAAATAAGATAACAATACAGTATAATAATTAATTACGCATGCAAGATAGTGATAATAAATAAATAATATTTAGACTATAATATAAGCTATAAGTTCGTATGATTATATTATAGCAAAATGTATCTCTTTGAATACAGTACTCAATGTTAAAACCTTTAACTAACATAAATATACAACAATAGGGTAGAATATCATTGTTATAATCCGATTAGATTTCCACATTGCATATAATGTGGTATATAGGCTGATGTTCATATGGTGGTATATATATTTATATTATATGAATTGTATAATATAGTCTAAATAACACATAAATATATTTATCTAAAGCATATCAACCCTTTGAATGAACGTATTATTATAATTAATTTCAAATAATTTTAAGCTATATAATTTTATATATATTATAATCGTAACAGCTATAGTATACCACGGGGATTTCAAGAAAAAAAAAATTACCAAAATTGTAGTACTTAAATTTTAAGCCGTTTCAGTAATTTCGAAATGAGCATAATTACAATTAAGCTAGAATTAGAAAACTTTTGAATAGTAGAAACAACAAAATAGTAAATGTGATAATATTATGTTGAGCTTATAGAGTGGATATGATTTATGTAGCTTATTTAAACATTTTACAAAATCTATTAAAATATTGATAACTTTAAATAATAAATAAATGAACACTATAGATCAATACTATAAAAAATTAACAGACATTATAACGCTTTGATTTATGATTTGTGTAGCAAAATAATGTTGTTGTTTTTTTTAATTGAGAATTTCAAATAAGTGTCTTTTAATCCAATTTTTTTAATAGAGTAAAACAGAATTAATTAATATATTAATTATTTGTGAAATAATTTATTATTTTAATAATATAATACATATTTATTAACTATACTAAAAAATTTTATATAAAAAAATGTTTTTTTCCTACGTTTTTGAATAAAAATATTTATTTGTATAAAAAAGAAAAAAAAATACCTAGGAATTAATTTACAGAAACAAATATTTTGGGCTGTTCACAATGATGTTCACGTAACTTTAACGTAAGAATCCATAAATAACATTGATTTTTATATCTTCACGTATGAGTTATGTGAATTTATGCGTCAGTAAACAGACCATTTTTAAAGCTATAATTCTAAATCTATATGCTATTATTGTTATTGTATATATATTTTATCAGCATATTTTAAGTTTTTGGAAATGATAGAAACGTTCGTATATTCGAAGACAGTTTCCTTGTGAACTGTCTTATATATCGCGTGCAGTTGCAAATAAAGTTGCCAACTCGCATTACATACAAAAGTTGACATTGTCAGATTGTGTTTACTACTTGGCGTGAACAACAACTGGAAGCTGTGGCGACAGAACAAAGAAAATCTCAATCTCTAGGGAAACTTACTTCAGTAATGGGAATCATGCTTGAAGAAAACTTTACATACGCGAGGGAGGACACATTGTTAATGTCTTCACAATTATGTCGACTTAAATGTGTGACTGACTTTCATGACTTTTTACTTGGAAAAGAAAGAAACACGGAAAACAATCACTTCTGACAGAGAAATATTTTTGTGATATTATTTTGTTGGAATGGTTTTTGGAGCTTTTGTACGTTTACTCGTTTCACATCGTATTATTTTATTTTAAAAATATAGACATCATTTTATAAGATGAAAAAGGTCTTGTATAATATAATCATCTTGCAAATATCTTAAAATATTTCTGATCATCGCAGTTTTCACTGTTTTATTATCAGCAGTTTTTCAAATTTTATTACTTTATCTATTTTGACAGTTATTTGGTGTAAATTCTTTTTGATGAAGTCAGTAAATTAAATTTAGGCCAAAACTTCACAACTTAAATCTGCTCTCTAGTGTATTTATTTTGCTCTCTCTCTCTCTCTTTCTCTCTCTCTCATTCTCTTTCTCCAACAAACATAAAAGGCAAAGTGGAGCGCATTCTATGGCAGTTTGCGTGTGTTTAAAAGGCGGAAGGAAAGGAGGACCCAAGAAGACACAAGCAAAGGATATATTTCTGCCAACTTCTATCCGGTTATCTAGCAAAATAAATGCCATGAGTTGTCGTCAGCAAACACTCAGTAGTGTAATAAACTTACCAAACATAGTTTAAAGTTTTTCAACTTACATATAGAGCATAATATATAAAATCGTCGTAAGGGACCCATAGAAGAATGAGTCCATTTCTTATATAGTTGTAAAAACTTCTCAAGAATGGAGGAGTTAAAATTTAATACATTATAACTATATAAAGTATAAAGAGTAAATATTTTTAAAAATTTAAGAGTTTTTTTAATTGTTGCTTTTTTTAACCCACAAAGAGAGAAAGTAAATGAGAGAGGGAGAGAGAGAGAGAGAGAGAGAGTATACAAGAGTATGCAATATGTATAGTTTGGTAATTAAAATAAATTACTATATCATATATATATATACGTATATATAAAAATCAAAACTAAAAAAAAAAAAAAAAAAAATCATATTAATAAAAAAATATTGAAATATTGATTTTTTTAAAAAAATTATTTTCTTAGTATTGTAATTGTTATTGTAAGTAGTAATTATATAATTAAGACAAAAAAGTACATCAGCTAAAAAAAATGCAAAAAATAATATAAACATAAAAATCACATATTATGATTTATAAAAAATCAGAACGTATTATTTACACAAAGGTACCATAGAGATTAATTTTTTTTTAATTTTATTACATTGCTAATTAATATATAATCCCTCTGAAACCTTAATTAAGATAAAATTGTATACTCTCTATTATTTTGTTCTATATTAAACAAACAGACAAAATATGACTTTGACTTTTATACAAAATAAATATTTGAAAAGGTTTTATACTTAACTTCTATATTACAATATTACTATGTATAATATATATATATATATATATATATATATATATATATATATATTTATATAAAAGCTTTTATATAACTGTAAATACATATTTACTGTTTAAATTAGATTAAGAATTATATCTTGGTGGTATATATATATATATATATATATATATATATATATATATATATATATATATATATATATATATATATATATATATATATATATATATATATATATATATATACACACAATTTAATGCCATAAAAAAATTATACGATATTAAATTAAAAATTTTAACCCTTACGTCATTAAAAATATAATCTCATGTTCACAGAGGGTGCATCTTGTTTATAACAGATAAAATTCCGGAACTTTATTGAGGGGTAAAAAGAGGATTATTTTAGAGCAGGAAAGAAGATTATTAGTCGAGGGAAATGCTGATCGTAATCCACACACACAAGCCTGATTGCCACGATAAAAGTGTAGGAGGTGTAAGAGAGTGTGTTGATTAACTTATATTCTCTTAAAGCTAAAAGATTATGAGATCAGATAAAAAAAAAGATCACAATAAGAGTAGCGTGTAAAATTTGCGATACTATTACATGAAGAAGAAGAAAAAGTTTATAAATGTCATCAGGAACTTTTAACTTTTTATTTTATTTTTGTCTCTACATTACAGTTGTCTCCAGTTTCGTTTCACTTCAATTCACAAAAAAATTTCAGAATAACTTTTTTTATTCTTCTTCTTCTTCTTCTTCTTCTTCTTCTTCTTCTTCTTCTTCTTCTTCTTCTTCTTCTTCTTCTTCTTCTTCTTCTTCTTCTTCTTCTTCTTCTTCTTCTTCTTCTTCTTCTTCTTCTTCTTCTTCTTCTTCTTCTTCTTCTTCTTCTTCTATCTCTTCACTTAATATTATATAATAGTATTAGCTCTTAAACCTAATTACGTGATCAAAGTCAAGGATTTTATATTTTGCAAGAAGTAAATTAAATACGATTTAATATTTTAATTAGTTAATTAAATAATTTTATTATATATTAAAGGAAATTGCAAGTTTTAGCTAGATTAAATGCATTTCGGAAATGTGATATTTATCTTTTGTTTAGCATACTGAAAAGGGGAATTAAGTATTTTTTAAAATGAAATGTTAATTAAAGAAAATTTTATCTCTATACTTAAAATATATAGCTCATTTAAATATAATAATAAAAATAAATTAAAAATACATTTTTATCCCTGTATGGTATTGATTTTTCTACTTCATGTAATTTCTAATATAATCATTTTGAAATCAGTTTTATTAAAAAAAAAGTTTTATGTTACTGTTTACTGTATTAAAAAATAAGAGAGATACTTAAATATATAGTCAACATGTCATGGTAATTCCATTTTAGAATATTAAAAAATAAAATTATAATTAAAAAAAACAACAAAAAAAAAAAAAAAAAAAAACGTTCCATTACTATTTTATTTTTTATTTTTTATTGTTTTTATTTATTATTCTTTATATATTTTGAAGAAAATCAATTTTTAATAAACTATGCTTTCACAACATTGCAAGAAAAAAAAAAAGAGCAAAGTCAATAATTTTACAACAACAAAAAATTCCTAAAAGTGCAATATAAAACTGACGTGGACTGTTGTGATAAGCTTTTGTATCAAGAAGTGTTGGGAGTTAGGACTTCCACTTGACTGCAATTGTTGCCTGCAATAGAGTGAGTCCATCTGTTGAAAGAAACTGCTGTTTCTTGACACCATCTTCTCATATAGCTTTCAAACTTTTTATCTTTATTTTTTTCCCTCTCTCTCTCTCTCTCTCTCTCTCTCTCTCTCTCTCTCTCTCTCTCTCTTCACTTGTTTTGTTTGTCACCCATATAGTTTCAGGGTTCAAAACTTTGTTTATCTTTATATATTTAATTTTAAAAATATAATAAACTTTATAGCTGTACAATTTAAACCTTAGAAAAAAAAAATAACAATAAGTTTTACTTACTTTTATTAAGAACATTTTTAAACAATTTTTTTTCTTTGAATTTAAAGTATATATAACATTAAAATTATATTGTTATAATTGAAAGAAAATTCTATATATAACGTATTGTATTAATTTGTTATATATTTAAAAGCTTATAATATCTTGTAAAAAAATTATTACAATTAAAGAAAATGAGTTAAAATTTTAAAAAGTTTTTTAATTAATAATTAAATGTTTTAAAACTTACTTAAAAAAAAGAAAAGAAAAAAAAAAAAAAAAAAAAAAAAAAAAAAAAGAAAAGAAAAGCAAAGCAAAGCAAAGAAAAAGGATTTTGATTAATTTAATGCTTTTGTTTTATGACAAGAAAATATATTCGCATGTCTGTAGTTACGAATTATATCATTTTACAAATTAAACAAGAAAATAGTGATCAATTGAAGCATTATTAATTGAAATAAAATTTTACTTTTTGTGTATCTTGACATTCTAAGATTTATGACAAATATATCCCCTTCTTCACATTAACATTTTTAACTAATGATTTTCATATTAGAGAACCCAGGTGAAAAAGGATGACTTTAAAAAATAGAGAGTACTTAATTTGGAGATCAATTACAGATGAACTAAATCGATTTATTATTGAATAAAAAAAATACTTATGACATGCATGTTGACTTTAATTTTATATTTTAAAATTAAAATTACTTTAATATGAAGTTGTCATAAATTTATAAACAGCACCAAACAATTTTGAAATCTATGACTTCGAATTGACTTCTATAATATTTTGGCTTCGATCTCTAGTATTTTGAAATAATTTATGAACCGCACACAAAACAATTATATTCCATATTTTTCCAATATAACTTCTACCTTTCATTACTAGGGGGAAAAAAATACAACAAACCACATTCAAAATTTAAGTGCTTTTCTGTGTACTTTAATTATTTGTTTTTGTTTTCTATCAAAGAGAAAATTTATACATATTTGTTTGTAAATTTCAAATAATTTAATTTAAACTCACATTGATGATGTGAATTGGTTACAAGGGTTTACTTTATATAAAATTATAAAAGTAATTTTTGTTTTAGTGTGTGGGGGGTTTGAGTCTTCATTAAGGTTAGGGAAAGCATATTAGCCTTTTGGCAATTAAGAAACGGTCTGCCTGGGAGATTTCAAGCACATATGTATGAGTGTATTTTGTGTGCTGACTGCCTGCATTGCAGGCAGAGAAAATCTTTGAACCAAAACTTATTTAAATAATTTTCAAATCGTGAATGTTATAAATTTTTTATATATTTTATATATATATATATATATATATATATATATATATATATATATATATATATATATATATATATATATAATATACATATATATATAAAGCCCACTTCTAAAGGAATATTTTGATATGAGGTACAAAATTTAATACTGTTTGTATGTAATATCTATATACTATAAAGAAACTAAAACATATATTTTTATGCGAAATACGGATGAAATATTTATATTCATGAATTAAAAATGTATTGATTCTAAATTACATTACCATATATATTTGCATAAAAAAAAGTTTTTATTTTATTTTGCATAATACAGTATACTATGGTTTTTGTCTTATACATTATATGCATTCGAGTCTCAAATCACAATTTTTATAAGGAAAAAAATAAAACTTGTATAGATTCTCTCTCTCTCTCTCTCTCTCTCTCTCTCTCTCTCTCTCTCTCTCTCTCTCTCTCTCTCTCTCTCTCTCTCTCTCTCTCTCTCTCTTCAACGCCTTTATTCTATTGGAAATGAATTGGTTTAAGTTCAAGTTATATTTATTGAGTTTTTTTTTTTTATTTTATTATTATTTTTTTAGTAAGGCTCAATAAAAAAAATGTAAAAACAGAAATAAAACCAGAGTTAATATCAGAGTAAACTATTATTACAAAATTATTTATCATTAAAATCGTTCTATAATGTAAGTGAAAGAGAAGTTTTGACATTTCTCAATGCCGAACTTATATGAATTGACGGGATCTTGGTAAATTAAAAAAGTTAAAAGCTACGTTAATACAAAGTGCACTTGGAAAAATATTTAACTATAAACTGAAACCCGATGAATGAAACGCAAAAATGAGAGTTTTCATAAGTGGAGTTTACTGATTTTTTTTTAAGATTTACAGATTTGATTTAAAATAGGAAATCATAAATGTTGTTTCTGTTTAATATGCTATGAAAGTTGGTTGTTGTATAAATATAAATTATATTTATGTATAATATCATGATTTATGTTAAAAGTGTCAAAAACAAGCTCATATAAAAATGGAAAATAATTTAAATATAATTAAAGTAGGTTTTGTAATAGCAAACATGCAATTGAACCCAAAAGTTTGTGGTAATTACTTGGCTCGACATGTATGTACAGTACGTAGAAACAAGATTGTAAAAGTTATTTAATCCTTTAAAGTATACGTATAGTACTTATGTTTTTATTTTGAACTAAATAAGTACATAACATATTATAGTTTGTTACTTGTTAACCCTATTATTATTATTATTTATATAAATATAAATATTTTGATTTTTTTTTAAATATCTACAGCACGTATCAAACTGTAATAAGAGCTGCATAATATTTAATTTGATTTTGCATTAATATATATATATATATATATATATATTATATATATATATATATATATATATATATATAAAATATATATATATAATTGAAAAATACTACATGAAATTTACATTTCTTGAATGGTAGACCAGAAAAAAAAATACTTCAATTAAATCTGATACATTTTATGACATTTTTACCAGCTTTCTAAATTAAGTTTTTCCAGCTTCGTAAAATGAGGACTTACAGTATTAAATATATATTTAACAAATTACTTTTTACGTTTTTTATTACTTTATTTATGACCGTGCTGTGTGCGCTTTAATTTATCCATAAGCTCACCTTACCCGTATACAGCTAAAGTACAAGTTGTGTCACCCAATATGTGAAAACCAGAGTTACATGAAAAAATCCCAGAGATAACGTAAAACTGTGCAATGTAAGGTCAATTTGGTGAATCATTGAAAAAAAAAACTAGCTATAGGATTTTTTAAGTTTATATTCGAACATAAAAATAAATGATAAGTCTTAAAAAGTAAAAACATTCAACAATTTTTGAATGGAAATGTATAGGATATATTTTATTACGTTTCTTTGTCATAATTTGATTAATCAAATGGAATTGATTGTACGCATTTCTGCCTTACTGTTATTAAAAAAAAATTAATGGAAATTAAAAAAGAAAAAAAATATTTATAAAAAATTGAAAAGAAATCATGCAGAGAGAGAAAGAGAGAGAGAGAGAGAGAGAGAGTAGCACAGTAATTTTACAATTTAAAATAAAATTCTGAATATCGTGAATAAATAAATAAAATTCGTTGCCTTTCTTATTTCGACAAATTTGACATCCTTGCAGTATAAAATAAAAGGCTTGTTTTCTAACTGTTTATTCATGATTCAATACAGAAAGCAAAGAACTATAATAAAATTTGTAATCAATAACTTAATTACATACCTGAACGAAAATCTAAATATTTGCATCAGTGATTTTTATATCAAAACTACATACAAAGTTAAATTTTAAATATAGTCGCAAGTATATTTTACTCTGAAGTAAAAAAATAAAGGAAAAGAAACAAACAAACATAAAATTACTTTTACTGGTGTGTATTTATATTCAAAAGGTAAATTTTAAAATAGAATACTCTTACGTTACAAAATAAAATGAACTCCAACGTAAATATATCTTTTTTAAATTAAGTTTTTTTCTTCTTTTGTTTCTATACAGTATACTTTGTGTAGTAAAAAAGAAAAAGAAAAATAATGAAAATAAACTCAACCAATTTGCATGATCTTCTAATCTGTTACTAAATAAAAGAGTTTTTTTTTACTAGTATTTTTTCTTCTTCTTCTTCTTCTTCTTTTTTTTTTTTTTTATTTTTTATTTTTTGTTTTTTTATAAAAGGAAAAGATATCGTGTAGCATTTTATATCCTGTATATTTAATTATACATCCCTTTTTAATATTGAAAATACCTTTTTGAAAAAAAAAATGTGTATGTGGAGTTCACGTTGCATACGTAATGTTTGAGGCGTTTGTCTGAACTATAAAAGCAAGCAAAGTTGCTCTATTTACTTACCCTCTACATGTTATAAAGTTAGTAGCTCTCTCACTTTGATGTTATGGACTGTTCTTTGTTAGCAAAACCAACCAGCTTGAGCTTGATTATTCACCTAATGTTAAACTCTCCTCTTATATTAACTGAAATTACAAGGGATATATAATATAAGTTTTTGTATAAAATTATTATGCAAAAGTTTAATATACTATATTAGAAAATTGTTTAATAAAAAATTCCTAAAACATTTGAATGACAACAAAATCAAACCCACCCCCTTTCTTCCCTCCCCCCCCCCCCTCAAAAAAAAGTTTTGAAAAATAAAGAAATACATAAAATAAGAATTGACAATATGTAATTTTGTATCGAGATTTTATTTTATTCTTTTCACAACTGTATTATTATTTGTATATACAGGAGCATAAAAAAGTTTTGTAAATTTAATTTTGAAAAAATATATTTATTCATTGCTATTCACAAATGTTTCTAGAAGTTTTTTTTTATGTATCTTCACTGCACGCACCAAATTAAGTTGAGTTTCATATACAAAGGCTACACAAACATTCCTCAAGACTTTCGCTCTCCTCTTTGAGAAGATTCAATAAAAAAACTTTGCTGAAAAATACTTTTAAATTAACTTTTCAACAATAGCTAATACGTTTTTGTTTTCAAAACATTCAATACCATTTTTTTTTGTCCTGGTTTAAGATACTATATACTATTAAAAAAGTTGCAATAAAATTACTTAATTTAAGGATTAACCTCAGACCTAGCAAAAGCCAAATATCTCAAAATTGTTTCGATAACTTTTTTTAAAAAATTTAAGGGGGTTAAAAAATGTCATGATCTACGAGCTCCAGTTAACAGAATATTCAAACAATATTTGTGACTCGAGATAATTAGGATCAAAATTTGCATATGATTAGCATTGTGTTTTTGTTTTTTCATTTTAAAAAATTTTTGGTTCGATAACTTTTTTTGAAACTTTCTGACGTTATAAATATGTCCAAGCTCTATCGATTACTTTTTGTTTTATATTTCAAAATTATTTCTGGTTCGAGAAAATTAAGCGTTAGTTTGCCCATTTGAATAACATTGATTTTGAATTTCGCGGCAAAATAAAAATGGTTAAAAATTAATTATGAGAAATGTATGGCAATTATGAAGAAATTATACTTGAACTTCTATTTTGTAAAGATGAGATCTATCCAAAAATAATTTTAAAATATTTTACGATAAGTTTTTGAAAAAAGGGGGCGTTCTAGGTCTGAGGTTCACCGTTAAAATATGAAAAAATTTACATATAAAAACTAGTATTTTAAAGCATATTCTTAAATTTAATATGTTAAAAAAATATTGTAACTAATGTACAGAGTAACTTTTTTTTTTATAATATCCACGGAAAATTTATGAATTACACAAACAATGAGTTAAAAATTTCTGAGAAAAATGTAGTAAAAAAAAAGAACGTAAAACCTGGCGTTCATTTATATGAAGATAATTTGCAGAATTATGTTCCCTGAGAGAGAGAGAGAGAGAGAGAGAGAGAGAGAGAGAGAGAGAGAGAGAGAGAGAGAGAGAGAGAGAGAGACTCGCAGAGGGAGCAGAGAGAAGGCAATAAAATAACTGTCCACAAGATTCCAGGTAATTAATTAAAACGTTTGGTGTAATTACTTCACTTGAGAAAGAAAATAGGTAAAATTCGCATACCTGCTTTTTTATTAAAAAAAATCTTTTAAATTAAATTTCAATTTCACTGCGCATGTTAGTAGAATTTCCTTTTTTTTTTTTAAAGAAAATTAATATTAATTTTCTTTTTAAAAGATAATTACATTTATTTTTCATTACATGAAATCAAACCATATCCTTCTTCTTTCATTTTAATTAAATAAAGTGCACATAGATATAATAATGAAATTGAGTCTTTACATTATGAAGATATTAAAGTCAAAGTAAAAACGTAATAAATATTACGAGTCAAACATTTACAACTTTAGATGTAAGCAAAACTAAATGACATACAGGTTTTTATATCCATAATATAAACATTGAATAGACTATCAAACATTCACACTAAAATTTGGTCATAAGATGACACATTTTTCTTACTACTTTTTTATGACAGTAGAAGAAGAAGGGGTTTCCGATATTAAACATGGATAGTAGGATAGTAAAAAAAAAAAAAAAAAAAAAAAAAAAAAAAAGTAAAAAAAACGTGACTTCTATATAAGAAAAAGTAACAATTTTTTGATGGTACTACATACTACTAATACAAAATGCATTTTTTTTATTTAAAAATTAACCCCATATAATATACAAAAATTCCTAAAATCATTTAAAATATTCCTCCCCCCCCCCCCCCATATATATGATTGAATGTATTATGTAGTAAATTAAATACCACTTTCATTAATTTTGTATATCAAGTGTATAAAATCGATATTTCTAATCAACTGTAAATTATTGTGTATTATTATTATTATTAAGCACTTTTAAATAATATTTCAATGAATTTTGTAATATAAATTAAAAGGTATATATATTAATTTTTATAATTTACGAGAAATTCTCATGAGAATTTTGTTGATATTTTATATGAATGTATACGTATTACGTATACAATTTTTTTACAATTATTTTTTGTTAAAACAGAAGAACAAAAAAGTTTTTTTTTATTCCTCCTTTTATTTTTGATGATACTGATTACAATTTTTTTTTGTAAGCTAACTTGGTAACAGCTACGACTTCTTTTTGTAACATAATTGTAAAATTCTCCAACTAATAAAATTCAAAATGCAAAGATAGAATAGATTCAAGATTTTTAGGATTCAAGATAATATCCTAAAAATATAAAACCTTTTGTCAATAGTAATTATACATACATACACACACATATATATATATATATATATATATATATATATATATATATATATATATATATATATATATATATATATATATATATATATATATATATATAATATAAAGAAATATTTAATTCTATTTCAATCGAGCCTGTGTAGCAATACACAGTGCTGGTTTGACTGACAGAAATTACGAGCAGATTACGAGTTCGTTTCTCAGTGAATCTCAAAAGTATACGACTCTATAGACTATAGAGGCCATGATATGCACTGAATGCGCTCTCGTGTTCTTCGCACTTTGATTCTCGTGCATATGTAGGTGTGTCAAAGGTAAATCGGTAAGAGATTTATGTATTTATATAGGCTATAGCCCGGTCTATGTAGATGCCTCCGGCCAGTCCACTCAGGAGTATTGGTGGCCCACGTCAAGTCACTAATTACCATTTAAATGCATGTTATTTTAGCGAGTTTTTCAACAATTTTTTACAGAAATAAGTCGGTCAAAATATTTGGTAATTGGTATATAGGGACTTCAGCTCATTCTATCTCCCATTCCCCAGTTTTTTCTAATATATATCTATGTATTTTTTATCAAATATTCTTAATTAACATAAGTTCCATAGCAGTAAAGAAAAAGTTTTATTAATTTAAAAAAATATGTTTATTAAACTCAAACAAAACATATTTTAACTTCATAAAAGGATAAAAATTGACATAGTTTACATAATATTGCCATATATGATAATTGTTTTCTTGTGGCTGCTTGTCAGATTGTTCTGCTGCGTTCTAACAAATCTGTGCCACGTGCGCATTGACTTTCTTAGCGATACTTGGTGTTAACACTAAGTTTGCAGCTGCATGAAGATCTTGATATTGCAGGGTCTTTTTACCTTTCTTCTTTAGTAAAATCTGGCTTTCTTTGCCAATTTGTACAAAAATGTGATTCATCATGTCAGAGACAACATGCACGGCCGCTGCACTGATCTGCAAGTCTGGGCTTAACTTGCTGTGAAGTCTTTTAATGGATGTGTCAAACATCTGAAGCCTCTTTCTTCCTGTTCCCTTCTTGACACTCTTATTTTTCTTTTGCTTCACAGGTCCTGGCTTCTTTGTCGTAGTTTTGCAAATATCCATCTTTACAGTAGTGGTTTTATTAGTTCTTGGCATTTCTAGCAGACTCTGATTCAATTTTTGAATTTCTTAAAAAAAAATTAACGTACTCTAGATGATTTGACTGTTGACTTTGTTGCTCTCTAACTGCCGTTATTTTCTATGTTTTTATATATCTGAAATACCAACCTTGTATAAACAACAATGCAATAATTTTCAAATGTTTATTATTAACGTTGCATTCACATATTCTTAGGTTTGTTGTAATTTGTACATCAAAATAATTTTTCCCATTTGAAAAAAATTCTATTTTACAATTTTTTGCGCCCTAATGCACCCTAATGTTTTTACAGTATTTAAAAATATTTATAAAAATATATCAGAATAAAAAATATTAATAAATATTTAAGAACTGATAAAAATATTTATAATAACAATTTTACTTTTTTTTTCTCTCCATTCATTTCTTTGCCTAATTATGTAGAAATTCTTCAAAATAAAAATAAAAGTTGTATATAAAAGTATTTAAAATCTAAATATTCTTCAATTTTAGACGTAACTTAAGGTTTATTTCTGCCAGTGAAAAAAAAAAAAAAAAAAAAACAATAATAAAATAGGATAAAAAATCTTGGCTATTATGTTATACTAAAGATTTTAATATTATTATGTATTTAAAAAAAAATGTATATTATTTTTTTCAAAACATAAAATAATTAGTTTTAAAACAAAAACTCTCACCAATTCATAAACGACAACATGTGTACTAAAACACATGAGATTTCTTGTCTTTCATTTCAATCGTAGTTCTGATTTATATTTATATTAATTAGTATTTCCTCTCACTATATACATATTTAACTAAATAAAAAAAAAATGCAATACAGATATCATGAATTTTATGTTCCGAGACAAATTTTGTACTTGATAAACAATAAAAGACATAAAAAAATCCAACTTATTCATTTCTATTAAATCACACGTTGTTGAATGTTATGTGGTAACTTTTTATTATTATTTATTTAGTTGAAAATATTGTTTACAGTTGTCATAACCTTCTTACCCAACACTTATAAGTTTATATGGGTTAAAAAAAAATGCATTCATAGTATATTATATTTTTATAGTGTATGTATATATATTATAAATAATATAATGTGTGTATGTATTTAGTTAATGAAAAAGACTATTTAATTTAACGGTGACAAGAAATGGAAAAAGTTTATAAATATAAAATCCCTTCACAATACGTCATATATATACTCAATGCAATCATGATGATGAACTACTGCATGCACATGTAGATGCATGCTATTGAAAATGTCCTGTAGCAATATTTGAATCATTTAAAAAAAATAAAGAACTAAGGTCAATGTATATAAATGTTACAATCTAAAAAAAAAGAAAAAAAAAAAAGAGTCATGAGTTCAATTACTGCGCACTGACGTATGCAGCTTCAATTCTGCACAAATGAAATTCTATCTCGAGCTCGTATTGTACATTTCATTATGCTTGGATAATATTATAATATGGATGTGATGAAATAAAAATAAAAGTAGCTTCAAGTAAAATAATGCATCACGTGTCACGTGTTTTAGTGCAGAAATTATGATTAAAATTGAAACTTTATAGTTTTTTCATTTAATGTAGGTCAAATTTATACATATATATTTTTTAATATTAAAAATCATTTATAAAACTGAAAGTATTTTTAATAACTTATTTTTACTTGAAATTTAAACCTTGTATTGTATTATGTATATTATTGTACAAAATTTTAAAGTTTAAAACAATAAAGTTTTTTCAAATAACTTGAAATAATTTACATAAAAATATGTTTTTAAAAAATCTTTTCCTCTAGATATAAAAAATTAATGTAATCTTAACTTAGCCTTGTGTCGCTTAATAAAATATTTATTTTAAAACAAAGGAGGGAAAAAAATCAAAAGAAAACAAGGAAAACTTTGTTCTATACGCATGAGATGTATTTTTTTCTCTAGTAAAAATCATTATTTTCTGAAATCATAATGTTGAAATATAAGAGAGATATAACATAAGGATTTCTCCCCTTCTATTTAATACCGTTCTAACTTCTATAATAGCAGTAAGCGTAAAAAATTACTAACTACAAAATACACTAATTAGTATAGATTTTTTCTTTTCATATTGTATTTTTAAGCCATATTTTCGTATCATCAACAATCTTTATCACAAAATGACCTACTTCAATTTATTACAGCCTAGTTGGCATTCATCAGAATAGCATAAGTAAACAGTGGAAATATCTACACCGGCAAGACCATATTATATCATATCAAATATGTAATTCTTAAAACAATGTATTTTGAATAAAAAAACTGTATTTTTAGGAAATGAGCTTCAAATGTAACCATGTAAGAATATGTTAGCATCTTTATAAACTTTTATTATTTATTTATTATTTCTAATTATTATTACAATATAGTGTATTCTAGCTTGGGAAATTTGATCTAGAAGAACGATAACCACAAGCAGAATAATTTTGGGTAATGAAATATTAACAATTTTAACACAGAAAAAGTTTAATAATGTTCAACCATGTATTGTAAATGCTTTTTACCAGTGGTGGCGTATTACTAAGCAGATGCGCTCGTAAAAACAACAGAGAGGACTCCCAATTTTCCATCCTTTATTAGCATTGAAAGACCATCCTTTAACACAGAAAACTAATGCAGTTAGAAAGAAGAATCTTAAATTACGCATGATAATCACACTTTTATACATGTTTTAAGGTATAAAAAAATATTGACCAACAATTTTTCATGAATAAGAAGGAATATATAATTTTATAATTTAAATCTTCATTTAACACTTAAATAGAGTATGTACTATATACAGTACATGTTCGTATATAAAGGTAACAACTTGTACTTTAAACATGACCAAAAGTTCTACTATTACATATATAAAGTCTCTATACTTACATGGGAATGTGCTTTATAAATATTTCTTATATACCTTACACCTGGGTTCATATTAACATATTATGATGTTTATGTTACAAAAAGCTTTCATAATATAATCAGATGAAAAGATAGTCTTGGACATATAATGTTGACATGTTATTTTACAGCAGTATAAATTTTGACCTCTCTGGTATTATTTTACTTTGTGGTTTATGTATACACATATTACATAATATTAACGTAAGTTTACAAAAGCGTGAGATGTTGACGTGTACATATTTAATATATTACTATTATAGTTTTACTCTACTGTATGTCACATGTTAATGTGGTAAGTATAACGTATATAAATCTTTCTCACAATTTGCCATATAATTATATAAAATAAACACTTAACACATATGTATAAACATTATACAGTATAAAGGAGAGAAAATGAATAAAGGTTGACTTTTTTTTTACGCAAAGTATTATGGTTCAAAACTTTTATGGGTGTAAAATTTTGACCTAATATAATGACAAAGTAAAAGTTTTCAAAACTTTATTATAAATATGTTAAAAATCTTTTGTGTATGTGTAAAATATTATTACTTTTATTATAATAAAACCAAGAATGTTGTTTACATAATAAAATACAATGCGGTAGTATTATGATGTTATAATCACCTATCTTTATACTTCATATTACTACAGTTGTTATGTATAATAATTATTATAGATGTACTGCATGTATACAGTAGAGTTGTTAGTCTATTTTATGGTATACATACCTTTGCAGTAAACTTTAGCTATATCAGTTTTTTTTATTAGATTTTATATATATACATGGGTCATACATGTATATAGAAATGATAGGTACGTAGATATCAAATCATGACCGCTATCTGTGTATTTAAATCGCAAGAAAGATAGCATTGCTTCCAGCACTATAATATTTACATTTTTTCCAACTTTTTTTGGAAAAATGAAATACAATTTATCTTGCATATAAAAGTTTGTATATTTATCTTTTTCAAAATGAAGTTATTTGCAATTTTTAAAATGTAGCTACATTTTGGCATATATTTTTGGAGAGGGGCGGGGGATATTGTAAAGTCAATAACCAGATTTGAAAAGTGAAGTTTAAAATATTGATATCGACTAATGACCAGCATGGAGCAATTTTTGCATTGTGCATTAAATTTGGTGGCATGAAAATTTAATGGTTATCAAAAAATGCAATCAAATTTATTTTTGTAAGTAGATATTATTACAATAAAATATTACCAACTATAATTTTGTTTGAAAAGAAGGATAGGTTATTCCATAACTTAATTCACCATGTTAAGAGAGAGAGAGAGAGAGAGAGAGAGAGAGAGAGAGAGAGAGAGAGAGAGAGAGAGAGAGAGAGAGAAGCTTTTAAAATATAAACTCCCAAAATTTCATAAGAGGGTTTTAATTTGCAACCTAAAATAAGTATCTAAAAAATCAAAAGTTTTCTCTTACATTTTAATCAAATTCTAATATCTTGCATACAAGGTTGACATTATAGTACTTCAGTATGTCACTCTATATTACAAGAAGTACTTTCTATTGCAGTCATTGTATATGTGCAGTCATTGCAGTGCACGTGTTACAGACGTGTTTGTAATTTACTTCACTTTTCTTTAGATACACCAACTTCTAGTGCATCACAAAAACAAACTCTCTAGCTAGCTATATAATAGCATAAATCAAAGAAGTGGACAAACATGGAGGTTTTGGCGCAACAGCAGTGCACTTATATAATAATATATATAATAAAGATATATATACGACGTACTCAGTAGATTTGAGGATAAATTACTTTATTCATATAACAACTGTTGCAGAGATACAAACTTTTATATTATATTGAACAAATATTCATGTTTAATGTATATGAAATATATAGAATGACTATGGTATTATATAAAATATGTATATCCTTAAGCAATTTTCTTTATATTATATGCACGAAAGTTTTTTTTTTTTACTATTATTATTAGAAATTCAATATAGTAATGTAAATTTATTTTATAGATAGAAAGAGTGGTTTTATTATAACAAGCTTTTGTGGATTTATTATTTCAATATCATACTTTCATTATCTAACTTCTTTTTTTTATCTATAATATATTGTACTGTATACAAATGTAAACACTGCTGCTGGGTGACTGCAGTATAGTACAATGCACGTATTCTATTACAAATTGTATAGATTTTATTTCTACTGCTTTGTGTAACATTGATTTCTAAAAGTATTATATAATTTTACAATTTATTACGACATTCAGTGACTGCTTATGTTTACTCAAAAAGCGGAAAAGGAAGTGGCCGGAAGAGGAAACCACGTGATGGTGAAAGTGGGAGGTAGCTCAGGCCTAGCTTGCTGCTGACACCAAGGTTTCTCCCACTTTTACCGACACGTGGTTTCCTCTTCCGGCACTTCTTTTTCCGTATTTTGAGTAAACATAAGCAATCAGTTTGAATTTTTTAGACTTTTTGTTTTTGTTTTTTTAATTTGTCTCTTAATAAAATTGAGTTTTAAAATCAATAATAAAAAAGTGTACACTCATGTTCCGATGTTTTGTACTGAATATGATTTGATAATTGTTTTTTATATATATATATTTAAATTGAAATGCATCTATTTAAAAATATGTAAATAAGATTTGTTCCGTAAATATTCTGTTTTAAAAATAATGCGATATTACGTAGGAACTTGTCAATAGAGTTTCTGAAGTTCAGGCATGCAAATGCAGGACTTTGCATGCATTACGCATATTTTACGCACTAGGATAATTACGTTTTCATATAAAGGTTCGTAATAATAAATAAAATATACCATACAAAACAAGCAGAATAAATGTAAGTCTAAGACCCTCATTCTTGTTGATATATTTTTATTTATTTTCTTTTATTACAGATGTACAAACTAAAAAAAAAAAAACAATAAAAACATTTCAAAATTGAAGCTAAAAAAACAGAACAATTTTTTTTCATAACTGATCTGAGATCAAATTTATTTATACGAGTTAAACAAGCTATAAAAATAATTATAAAATATTTACATGATAACAAAATTACCATAGGGCGTTTGAGGTAATAACAAAAAAATTAAAATAATATAACAATGTTAATAAGTATAATCATGATTACAAAAGAATGATAATTAAAAGGTTGTTCGTACTTTCAACTCACTAATTATAAATATAACTTTTATTGTTATCATTCAACGCATATGATATGTCTGTTAAAAATCTAATAACATTAGGTACTATAATATAATATACTATATATATATATATATATATATAATATATATATATATATATATATATATATATATATATATATATATATATATATATATATATATATATATATATATATATATATATATATATATATATATATATATATATATATATATACTGATTCTGACCCTTTATTTTAATAATGTATAGATAATAGTATTGTTAATATTATTATCTATATAATATTACAATAAATGTATTGTGTACTAAAATATCCGTTTAATTATATATAAAATTAATGTCTAAATTCATGGCTTATAAATTTAATTAGTAAACATGAATTTTAGTTGTATTTACCAATAACCGATGATGTATAATATTAATTATTTTTCTTTAATCACTTTTACAATCTATATATAGTATTGACGTAAACAGTTTCATATTTAATGCCTCATAAAGTAGTTATTGATATATTATATTTACATAAAAAAATTATATTTTTTTTAAACTTTTTGAACGTGCAATAAAGATAGAAAAATAAATGGATTTCCTTGTTTTTGTTTCTGCCGCAACTATATTTTTGTTGCTTTTAGAAAGTTTTAGTACTTTTTATGTGTTTATAAATATTAAAAAAAAAAAAAAAATCTTCTTATTTATTAAATATTTTCTCTTTGATTCGAGAAAAAAGGTTATAAACGAAAGGTTTAAAAAGTGGTCCTTGTAAAAAATAAATAAATAAAGAATATTTTTCTGGCTGACAAAGCGGAAGAAAAAAAAGAAGAAGTTATTAAAGGGTTTTGAAAGCACTTTGCTTTTGCCCCGGATCACAAGTCTAAGTAAGTAATTTCGATGTCTGCTTCAGGCAAAGTGCACACTACATTAGTGCGAGTTTATTTTTTATTGGCTTTCTGGTGTGTGAGTCCATTTGAGTTGTGAGCTTTTGTCCCGCACACGTTGACCGGTTCTAATTGTGGCCTCCAGAGAAAGAGAGTATGTACACTGAAGTTACAGAGTAGAGCAAGCACGAAGTCTTGAAGGAATAACCTGATCAATTGTATCCAGGTCACTAAATATTACATCTCAAGTTCAAATAATTTATCGATCTTATAAAGGCGATTCATGTACAAACAATTTGATACAAACTTTCACTCTATTGACTTGTGGTAGTAAAATATCTTCGTTTGAAGATTTTAATTATATTATTATTGCTTTTTTTTAATACATTTTATTTACATAAAGGAAGTAACATTTTGTGACAAAGTGTATATGAAATACATTTTTTTAAGACAATTGTTACATGGGAAAATTTATTCATATTTATTTGTCCTATCTGCCTTAATGCAGTCATGAGTATCTTCATTTCCATACAGCTTTTTTTTTCCAGTTACAACAAAAAAATTCTAACAATTAATATGTATGTATAAATGTATATGAAATGTATTTGATATTGTATAATTACTTTGATTTATTTATAACATTTTTTTTAAACGTTGGTTTAAAACAGGAAATCTGATTTAAACATATAAATTACCTTGTCTAAAGAAGAACCAGTCTCGTATTTGGTTTGCTTAAACATTTAATATTGGCATTGAATAGAATTGAGCATGGGTATTGGCTTTTCATATAATTGACAGGATTAAACAGAATCTTCGAAACGAAGAATTTTGGGATTTTTTTTCCTGTTTGAGATGGAATGTTCCGATTCTCTATTTCTCTGTATGCCCTTCGGAGAGAGAGAGAGAGAGAGAAAGCAAAACCGCAGTATTGGACATAGAAAACCATTATAATGAATCAGAAACCCATATCAACCTTTAAACTTATAAATCCCAAAAACCTTATAATACACCATCTTCGCAGTTTTTAGTCGTTGGGTTGATTATTGGTTACCGCTGTAATTGATTTGAATTTAAAAATGTGTGAATATTTATAACGCATGGAACTGCAGCTAAATTTTAGAATTGATTGCTGTACCCCAATAAAAGGGACATATTTGCAAGTGAAAATTAAAATGAAGAAAGAAACTTTTATAAATATAATTTTATTGTTATTTTCATACTTTTTTTATCATTTCTTTTAATAATTAAATAGCAGTAGAAGATTCACCTTTGTTTCAATATAAAATTTTTATAATTATTTCAGCAATGAGAGAGGAGTGAGGAGGGGGGAAGTCCAAAAAATACTATTATTATATTTAATATTATATAGGTAATATAATTTTTTTACTATATTTTCCTGTATTTTATGCATTACACTTAAAAATATAATACAATTATATATATTTTATCATTTTTAGTAATTTTAATAACACAAAAAGTTTGTTGTTGTATATTCAGGTATTAGTTCTTTTTTTACTAATTAATTTTCATGAATATATTTTATTAATTTTTTGTTTGTTGTTTACTTTTCGCATGATAAAATTTTTGTAAACATTGATTTTACATTATTATATATATTTTTTTTTCAAATGTCTCCCTTTTTATTTTATTTTGTTTTATTTTAAATTATATTTTATAAAAATTTCAGAGTAGGAAAATATTTAATATATTATTTATTAGGTCAAAAGAGGTTTTAAAATCAGTCTCTCTCTCTCTCTCTCTCTCTCTCTCTCTCTCTCTCTCTCTCTCTCTCTCTCTCTCTCTCTCTCTCTCTCTCTCTCTCTCTCTCTCTCTCTCTCTCTCTCTCTCTGTGTCTTGAGATCACGTTATTTTAGGATTATTGTCGACTTGGTGTGTTTCCTTTTGACCTCCTTGGAGACTTTTTTTCTTTCTTCTTCATCCGACTTTGTGCTACTCTGGAACTTTTTTCCACTGTTCAATCACTCCATAGAGACATAAAGAAAATCAAACCTTATAAAATTCAAGTAAAGTCCGCACCTGAATAGACATTGCTTATTAAATGCTGTATAAAATGGCAAACAAAAATACATGCTTTATCCATTTACTAAAATAAAATATACATACTTCCAGTATTGAGAACGTAAATGAGAGAGAGAGAGAGAGAGAGAGAGAGAGAGAGAGAAAAGTTAAATCTGAATATATGTTTATTTATTAAATATTTTTTATTTGACACAGTAAATCAATATTTCCAATAGTTTACTTTTAGTAATTTGTTTTGTTTGCATACATTAAATGCAAATGTTACCATGTATTAAAAACGTGACTAAATTCTTCCAGAAAATTGGTTTGTTTTTAAATATATATATATCACCCGTCATTATTACACTTGTGCAACATAGGAAAATAATAAATGAAGCAAACGGTTATATGCATTTATTCAAATATTTTGAAATTAATGTAACTAATGTGCCAGTTTTTTTCTCTTCATATTCACTTTACATTACTATGGTGAAAAATAAAAGTATTATATTAAATACAATTTTTCTTGTATTTTATAATGAAGGAATTCAAGTGTGTTATGAACTTGTAATAAATTTAAACTTGCAACAGAAAGCTGGTGATGCTAAAGAGTGAAAATAAATTAAAGTTTACAGTTTTCATTGCAGCGAAAAGTTACTTCAAATGTTTCACAGTTTCTCTTTTATATTATACAACAATTTTACTTAAGTTGCAGTTAAAGTCATAAGAAAATTATAATAACATTACTTTTTATTCTTACATTTTATTACATTTAAGTTTTAATACTATGCAGTTTTAAAATTAAAATGCAAAGAGATTGGAAGTTTCTTGTTTCTTGGAAAGATTATAGAATTAGATTCATGCAAATACAATACGTGATACACAAATTAAAATACCACCATATACCATAGTTTATATATTGTTTTAAAGACTGAAAGTGTTTAAGTTTAGATTATTTATAATATTAATAGAATTCTACCTTCTAAAGCTAGATTTCTAGGAGGAGCATTCCAGGCACTTTATCTAAAGCTACACGGTCCAAAAAATCAAGCGCTTCAATACAGTAAAATCACCGAAAGTCACGTTCGCGGGGGCCACCGTTTTCAAACATGCTGATAGTTTATTAAAAAACGTTGTCCAACGAGTGCGCGCCGCTTGTTGGAGGATGTTTTACTCCTCATGCGTTGTAATTTCCCTTTACGCCAAGCTCGTACCAAAACGTTGCTCAACGTTTGGACGAAGCGCGCTGCAGGGAGAAATATCATTTACAGCCCTTACGTAGTTTTAATACAATCCGTGCGCAGCGCTTTAATTTTTACACTATCCAAAGAAATTTTATTTCCACTAAATGCAGTATGAGTTGTTACAAGCTACCACGTTTTATTACGCTTAGGCTCACATCGTTTATTTTTAATTGGCTATTCACGTAAATTTTTGTTTTGTTATTTTAGCTATTTTTTCAAGACGATGTTTAATGTTTAATTTGTAAATGTCTTAGTTAGTAAAAATAAATACATATATTCATACAAATATTTTTAAAACACATTTATTATATATCTGAAAAACATACATTAACTATACAGTATTTTTACAATTTCAGTTCTGTTGTCAAGTAAAAAATATATTATACAGCCATGCTTTAAAAAATAATATAATATAATTGAATGTACAGTATACTTTTAAAAATTAAAAAAATGTTAAATGCTACAAATTATTAAAAAATTAAATCAAACATTTAATTAGTTATTGTATTGAATTTTTCTTATTCTAAAAAATTTCAATGAAATTTGAGTTAAATGAAAACATCTAGAACTTTTGATATTTTTTTTTAAATGTCTTGGTGGATACCGTAGTATAAATAACACTTCGAAGGCTGCAAAGAGTGTCAGGCTATTGCTCGTTTGTCCTAAGTAATTGCCAGTGAAGAGTACCTCCCGGTCCACTATGGCGTAGAACTGCTGTGATCTGTAAAAAAAATAAAATATTCTAATATAAATATATTTTATAGTTCTTATAATTGTTTTACTATTTCTTTGCTATGCAGTTCTATTGTGAAACTTTTTTTTAATGCATCAAAGCAATTTTATGTTATTTTCTTATTCATAATTAACTGGAATTTTTTTACATTTTATATATATATAATATACTGACCTATAAGGTAACAGTGAATGGCTCTTGAAGTGAGATTCTTGGCTCAGTACGCTGTCAAGTTGTAGTCACCTAAAACACATATAAAAAAAAAGTTAGCTTGTGTTCCAAAATTATATTGTATGAATAATAGAAAGAAAAGAGAGAAAAAAAAAAGGGAAGTGCAATGCCTGAGAAGGGAGAGGGCGGATGAAGAAAAGAAATGTTCGGGTAAGCAAGAAAGAGTGGGCGAGTGAGCAAGAGAGAGAGAGAAAGGGAGGGAATAAATAAAAATTTGTAATATATTAAAATATATAATAATAAATTAAATAATCAAATTGACTTTAATTAAATGAATTTTGCAAGATAGTTATGATTTTTATTTTTTGCATATACAGTATTGAAAATCCATATTTAACGCAACTTTTTTTTATTTCAAACGTGCAAATATAGAACTTTTTTTTTTTTCAATGTTTGTAATGACCTGCTAAAACTTAAAATGTGTAAAATTAATAACAATTACATCAAATTCTACTTTAAAAAATTAAAACAGAAAGGATTTGAAAACCAATATTAATAGGAATTATTATACTGTATATATAATATAGCAACATTAAAATAATTCTTTATCCTCCATTTAATACACCATTTCTTTAGGATTTGTTGTTTAATAAGTAATGAATATTTAGAAAACTAAAAAATATTAAATTTTTGTGGCGTAACTTACCGAGATTTTGAAGAGATATGTCTTCAGCTTGCATATATGTACACACGTTTTCTTTTATACACAAATTAAAACTCAATACCAAGACGATATTCCAGGCTTCTTTCTTCTTTCTCACTCACAAAGCTTCTAAAAAGTCAAGGCTGGAAAATAACGGACACTTACTTGCCTTTTTTAAATAATGTTGGGGGAGGAAGGAGCCAAAAGCGCCCTCCTATTCCTCCTAACACGTAAACACGGGCTGTAAACAAATAATCATTTTACGATCTTCCACGTTTTTCTCTCTTACTGCTAGGCTAGCGTTTCATTCACATTCGGCTATCCGGTGCAACGCATGAAAACGCATTGCCAATGAGTACACTAGAACCGCGCTTAGTAGATAGCAAAGAAAACAAAACTAATGGAAAAAATGAAATACACTTTTTAAAATACAACAAAATAACGTTGGAAAAAAGATTTTGTAAGAATTTCTTAAAAGAGCAATCCTAAAAAACATCTTATGAATGTTAAATGCGTATACGTATGAAATGTTTCATTAACATTTGTTCTACCAACGAATGTAATGAAAACGAATCCTCGTTTATTAGCATTGCGCTGGATTAATGTTTTTTTAAATTACAAATGCTGATTTTTCTAACCGTGTAGTAACAGCTATAGAGGCAGAGGTAACAGTTTTATGCTCTGTACTGTGAATAATTACAACAAATTACTTGCCAATTTGAAAGTAATGTACTTTATTAAAGTTTAAAGAACTAAATTTGCAGTGACTTACTGTAAATTACTGTGGAATATGTTATCTGCTGAATAAAATGCTAAAAATAATACATGCCACACTCATTGTACGTTATGAAGTGGCGTTATTTCAATGCCAAACTTGAATTATTTTCACTATTATTTTTATTGCTCTACTTGTATATTTTATGTGTTATTTTTACTTAATTTATTTTCTGATAATGTAATTTTACATGTTTATTTATGTTTGTGAAAAATAAATATATAATATTAATCCAATGAGGAAATAGTACCTGATTTTAAATGAAATTAATTCTACAAAATTAGTAATAGTTATCAATTATTCAACGCATATATAGAAAATGTGTTTCATAAATAACATTATAATAATATATCATTCATTTCTAATATAAAAACGGATAAGAGTAGAACAATTTGTATTGAAAAATTAAATGAAGTTAAAAGATATAGGTAATAATTTTTCTTTGATATTTTTATTGATATTATAAATATCAAAAGTGATTTCTTCCACTTTAAGTCTAATGTTCATCTATTTTATAGTACGTTTCATAATATTTTTATTAGTTTCAATCAAATTTTTACAATCCAAGAAAATATTGGTCTGTAAAACTTTTAGTACAGTGACAAAATGTTTAAAGTGAATGACTGGAAACATGTACGGTTCCAGCAAATGACTATGATATATAAATTTAAAAAAAAAAAAAGTTCGAGTTTTAATATACGAGATCTATATAGTGAATTGATGTCTATATTTCAATTTACATGCAATTCTCTGGTATATACGATTGTATGATAATGAAAGACTGCTCTCTCTCTCTCTCTCTCTCTCTCTCTCTCATTCAATCTAATTAGGTTGCAATGCAGTCTGTTTAAACTTTTCGTCCTTTTATGTAGTGTAACACAAAATTGCTTACTCGTTTGGTAATATAGTTTATATAGTTTACAGTAATATACCTTTTTATACTACTGGTAATTTTGCTTCA
The DNA here is from genome assembly GCA_949318235.1 of Ecdyonurus torrentis. Lineage (NCBI taxonomy): Eukaryota > Metazoa > Arthropoda > Insecta > Ephemeroptera > Heptageniidae > Ecdyonurus > Ecdyonurus torrentis. The sequence continues at coordinate 7,865,822 of OX439131.1, read as the reverse complement.
GCAAAAGGATCTTTTGCTATATGTAGGAGAGAGAGATTTCCCTGGACTGGAGCCAGCTCTCTCTCTCTCTCTCTCTCTCTCTCTCTCTCTCACTCTCTCTCTCTCTCTCTCTCTCTCTCTCTCTCTCTCTCTCTCTCTGTATATATTCCTCCCTCTCTTGGTAATCAGCTACCCCCAAGCAGTATTCAAAAGTAACCATGTGTTGCAGTTTAACTAATAATTTCCATTCCTTGACAATCAAAACGTCATTAAACTCATTTCTGTAATAAACTCATTACTATACTTACTTTTGACATGAGATTAATAATACATATATTTTGTTTAAGTAACATTTGAAAGCTATTTAAATTGTTTTCTTAATAAAAAGTTACATAAAATGGTAAACAAGTAAATCGATTGTCAAATCAAACTTATTATATATAGCAATGTAAATTACAACATTGTGGTAAGCATGTAAATGGATTTACTGAAACTTTACTTTACTTGCCTTTATATTTCTATACATTCACATCTGTACTTGAATTATAAAATATAAGATTCAGCTTTCAGAAATAGAAATTTTAGAATTAATGTAGGAAATAACATTTTAGTTAGTTTTTATCACGTAAAATTAAATTTAAAAACAAAATGACATAAATTTTAAATTCTTTTTTTTTTAAGTATGAATAGCGTATATATGTATTGTATAAGTGCAAATATTTCTTTACAAAAAGTTTTCTTTTTAAAACTTTTTTATTATTATTTTTATTTAGTATCACAAGTATACAGAACTAAAAATACTGTATAAGTTGGTAATAACTTGGCATTTTGTGGCTTCGTAGTCAAGTAATTAGCCTACATTACTGAGGTTTGCCACTGAAAGCTAGCAAAGAAAAGCAATTCAGTCACCATGGCGCCTTGCAAGAACAAGAAGAAGAAGAAGGAAGAAGAAGAAGAAGAAAAAAAACTTTATTTAACTTCTCATGTCAATAACTGATCCATAGAAATCTATAAATTTATTGATGCTATTTTACAGGATATTAAAACCACAAAGAAAAGTAATACATTGCAACATAAAAAGAAATTTTCTTAAAGTAAATGAAGCATTATGAAAGATTTAAAATGTTTTGAATGATGAGATTTTCTATTAAATTATGTAATAGAGAACTCTTTTAACACAAAAAAATATAATTATCTATTCAACAGAACTTTTTTGTTCCGTTTTTTAAATGACCATTGGTTGGACATTTTATATTCAGAAAATACTTGTTTGATTTTTCTACTGATTCCTGCATGGAAAAAAATACGTAATTTAAGCTGTATTTATGTCATTATAGCATTTAATGTCATTTGCTAAAGTTTTACAGCATAAATAATTTATTATATACAAAAAATATTAAGCAATGTAACATAATTTATTTTGCAGTTTAGCATAAATTATGTTGGCATACAACAAATTTGGTATCATGAAAATTTACTAGTTTCAAATAAAGATTACTGTCAATCAAACGTATTGCATAATGTACAAAATTGCACCGTGTGATCGTGACTTCATACCATAACACTGAAATCGGATGAGTGTACTTATGATAAATTGTATAGCTATCTCAGCAAATCAACGGTATATGCCTATTGTATGTATTATGTACTTACTATACCTACAGTATATTATTATGTATGTATATAAGCTCAAAAAAAAAAAAAAAAAAAAAAAAAAAAGCTTTATATTTGTACGAGTGAGGACAAGTTATGCCTTTAAACTGACATTCAACAAAAAGAAACTTCCAACACATATGTATATATAAACAGGTTAGCGGTAAAGCTCACAAGAAATGCTTAGGGTCCCCTAATTTCTTATTCTTTAGCATTACAAGATTTTTTTTTTGAGATAACTACGTTGATAAAATAAATATTATATTTACAAAAGAAATACTATATTTATAATTTTACATGTTTTAAGCTAATATAAAGAAGATTTCATCATATAGCCTTCATCACATTTTAGAATTTAAAAAATTAGAAAAATAAATCGCATATTATATGCAAGAGAAATCCTATATCAATTAGAAAAAAATATAAATACAAACATTGTTCTAACTCTCTAAAATGAAAGAGACAAGTATATTATATAGTTAATCAAAACTAAAAAGATACAAGTTAATAAATAAAGCATTAGTATAGAGATGAGGATGACCGGGACAAAATATGCAAGGAATTCTCCCTATATAAATAGTTATGTTATGTTAAATTTTAACTCCATTATTTCATTTGTATGTGAATGAGTATAAATAAAGTGAACTTACTGAAACCTTTTACATTTATGCTTAGGTAAAACACCTAAAATAAAGTATAACAGTTTATAAAACGAGCTTTGAAACAAACAATTTTTGAAAATGTTTTGTTTCGTTTGAAAGTAATACCTAAATTGGTTAAAATATTCATTTTTTTTTTAAAGTTGTGTAAAATAAAACTAAATGTGTCCTTTTACATTTTATTATTAAATTTAATCTATTTTGTGAAAGTGTTATGTTTATTTTTGTTGCTTACATTTTAAAAGTAGATTGCTCGTTCAAATGCTTAATAAGCATTTTGGCATATCATTGGATCATTAAAATTAAGATGTTTTTTTTTAACTTTTTTTTTTGTTTGTAATATGGGGTTAAAATCCAGTGGACTACAATAATTTTTATTTATATCTCTTCAACGTTTTATTTTATTATTTTTGCGTGTATTACCATTTTTTTTATTAAACAAACAAAATAAAAAGTGATAGAAAAACTGAAATATTATTTTTGTTTTGTTTTATTTATTATGATTCCATTTACAATACTTTTAAAATTTACTAGTAACATTTTTATATATGCAGCATAAAAATAAATACTAATGCATGTAACAGTAAAATAGTGGAAATTTAAGCTGGTGTAACCTCGGATTAAAAAAAATCAAAAAGGTTTTAAGTATTTTTAATTAATTCTAACATACAACTATAAGTTTCAATTAAATTATATGTTTTTAAATAAATATTTCTTAACATGTAAAAAAAAAAATCTAATAAAAAAATAGAGATCATTAAACAAATAAAATGTTTTTTGATTGGTTATAAAATATTTCAGCTCTACAGTATAGAGTATCTCAGACATGGATACAAACAAATTCATTTCCTTTTAAGTTCTATGTGTAACGTCAAAACATAACATATAAATTTATTAAAATAATTGCTAAACATGGTACCAATTTCGCATATCATGAATATAGAAAATGTGATACAAAATTTTAGTCTATTACCTAATGGGAATACCTTGTATGTATTTTGATTAACATAATGCTCTATAGTATTTCTATAAGGCAATTAAGTAAAATTTTATATCATAGAGTGTGTACATCACTGATCTATATTTCTTATGCTGATGTGTACAATAAAAAATATGATCAATGTGTACAATTACCATTCTATTAAATAAAAAAATTATGAGCTAACATAATCCAACAGTCCAAATTGAGGAGAAACTTTTGCTATAAATAAGATTTATTTATCTGGTATTGGAAAAACGGTACTGGTTCTCTGTACTCAGGAAACCCAAAATACTCACGGTTTTAGTCCTTGATTTTTAAATTTCTTCATGAGAGAAATTATAAAAGTGTAGTATTTGTAACTATATTATGCAGAACTTATATAACAACGATACTTGAATTAGTGATTATTGCTCTCAATATGACAATAATGTATGTCTGCAATACATCGTGATGATTTGTAGGTATGTGTGTTCACGTGTCAACAGCCGCATCACTCTTCATCATTTCACATTGTCAAGTATCTCTGCTGTGATGTCCAGGGTAATAATATTGATATTGAGGGGATGTAGTAACCAGAGGTCTCTCTCTCTCTCTCTCTCTCTCTCTCTCTCTCAACCACCCTTATTGCTACAACATGTCACACTCATTCTCAATCCTCGTATCATGCCAGAATTATATTATTATACATCATGAAAACATATGGTTAAAATATTGACAGTGTCATTGATATAAAGAATTAAAGACTATGTTGTAAAATATATAGCTAAAATTATTTAAACATATATATATATTTTTAACCAGAGAAGCTGTATTTTAAAATGAACATACCAAGTACATAATTTTCAATATTGGGAATTTAAATATTTATTCAAAAAACTGTATTTACACTGTTAAAATCTATGCAAAATTAAATTACTTGTTTTAATTTTTTTTTTTTTTTAACTTTAACAATTCATGAAATTGTTCGATATAATTTGAAAAGTACACACGATTGTGATTATATACTGAAATATTTAAATTCAGTTTGTGCTTATCTCATAAGAATAAAATTGCAAATTAATTGCAATTGTTTGAATGGTAAAATACGTATTACATTATTTGAATCGTGTGTAATTATATTATTTAATATTTTATTTTACTTCCTCGCATACTCAAGACTATAGTGAGAGCTAAATAATAGGTAAGTACAATTATAATTATTATTATCTTAATATGCAGATATTTATGCAGCGTATTTTCCATGTAGATGTGATCATATCTGAACCATGAACTTATCTGACGTTTTTAGTATAGAAAGATGAGCAACTTGTGTGTGTGTGTGAGAGAGAGAGAGAGAGAGATGAGAGAGATTTTTTTATTACATCCCTAAATAAATCTAATTTTACATTTTGTGCTATATGAATCAGTAAAGTAGTAAAAATTTTATCTCTGTAGCTTCACATACATTGGGTTCCTATACTATATGTAGTATGTAGGTGGGATGTGGTTCATAATATATCGAGCTGACAAAAGGTTAGGGTGGTAGGCTGTGCTCCCAAAGCATGCAGTCAAACCGCAAACTAAAAATGGCTTTGAAATGAACTTTTGTCTATATAGAGCTATGTGTTAAATAAAAAAAAATATATATTTAGTATTAAATGTTCAAAGTAAAAAGGAGTTTGTAACTTTTATCCTCTTTGTTTAACAGAACTAAACTTTCAAAAAAATTTCATCGTTGTTATATTTTTATTCTCTCTTTCTCTCTCACATAATTTTCAAGATTTTTGCTGATCAATATTTTATACTTCTCAATTTTGTATACTTACTAGCAGAATTCAGTAAATGAGCAACTAAATATTCTAAATAATAATAAAATATTACACGTAAATATATATATATATATATATATATATATATATATATATATATATATATATATATATATATATATATATATATATATATATATATATATATATATATATATATATATATATATATATATATATATATATATATATATATATATATATATATATGTGTGTGTGTGTGTGTGTGTGTGTGTGTGTGTGTGTGTGTGTGTGTGTGTGTGTGTGTGTGTGTGTGTGTGTGTGTGTGTGTGTAATCAAATTGTCAATTTCTAAAATAAAATTATTATATACGTGACTAATAGACTTTTTTTTTTTTTTTTTTTTTTTTGGAGTTTGCAGGAATAAATCAAATGTTTACATACCAACTATTTTAAGTGAAATACGGCATGAAAATATATCGACGCTATATACACATAACAATATTCAACTATAATATATATATATATATATATATATATATATATATATATATATATATATATATATATATATCTATTTTTTTTTGTGTGTGTGTGTGCGTAAATTTAACTTTTGGTATTTTGCCAAAAAATAAAAAATAAATAAAATAAAAATAATAAATAAATAAAAATTGCTGCTTGTTGAAAGAATATTGGATTTCAAATGATTTGTACTAAATGTTTTATGTGTAATGAGCCAAATCATATGTACAAAATAATTGTTTATGATAAAACATTCAATTGCAGCTTATTTAATGTATATATTATTGGTCAATACAGTAATCAGGTCTAAAAGAAGGAATGTATGGCCTAGACAGATTACCGATTGAAATAAACCATGAAAATGTTGGTAAAATCTAAAAGATACAATCACTTCGATATAAAATTGTTTATATTATACAATGCATTCACTGAGCTGCTCCTTATGAAATCAGGATAAATTTATGACGCTATATTGCAGTCTGTGCAACTAATTGTCTGTTTATGCCTGCTGCTGTAATAAGTATTTATATTTTATAAATACTGCTGCATTAGTGACAAGTAGGTGACTAACAAAATTAAAATTATAATTGCAGGTTTCTATTATCAACTGTACGTTGCTAGTTAGCTAAACAATCACAAACTTTTTTTTTTCATATGCGATGGCCTGTAAAAATCAGGTCACTTAAATACTTAATTTTGATATGAACCATTTTACTTTTAAATTCTGCAATTAAAAACTTATCTTTTATTAAAATATTTAATTCATGTGATTCATATTTTCTGCTAGTCTAAATAAACGATTTAATAAATAAACATATTTGAATGAAGCTAATGAGCAGGGTTTGTATATATATGATATAAAGATAATGACATTAATGAGATAAAAATTCAATTTTTTCATTACAAAATATATCATTAATATATAAACACTTAACTATGTATGAATTAAAAAGTGAAGATTAGACTATTCCCATTGCATTAATGCAATGTTTTATCTACAGAGAGGACAATTTTTTTTTTTATAAAAAAAATTGTTCATGCAAGTAAGTGTTGTGTTAAACCTGATAATACGTAAAGCTTTCGTTTATTACGTAAAGTTAACGAGAGAGAGAGAGAGAGAGAGAAGTAACAGTACAAAGTATCAAGAGACAAGATTAGAACAAACTAGTTACTACCATACAAGCTCATGTCTCATATATCGTATAACTAAATAGAATTTTAATTGTGTAAATACTGTACACCGAGAAAAAATTTAACATTTTTTTACTATAATATATTTTAATTTAAATAACAACAACAACAAAAAACTTTTATAAAAATTTGTTTATTAAAAAAACTTGTTAAAAAACTTTCATGAAATGTATTTTGTTGTAGTTATTAATATTGTTTTTCAACTTTTCTTTAGTAAAATATTTTTTCATGAGAAGTCCCACAGGAAATGATGTACTATACAAAATGAAATGATATAAATTTATTAGAAAATTATAATACGCACTTGGGAAAAAAATTGTAATATTTGTGTTGAAACATTTATCCCAAGAAAGTCATAGATGAGTAGTATAAATGCATTGAAAAAATAAAGAAAGAAAGAAATGAAAAGTTAAGAGCAATAGAAAAATAGAAACCCAAAATAAAACACAACTATATAGGTGACATAGATTATCGATAAAAAGGAATATTGTTATGCAATGCTTCGTTAAGTTTAAGTTAAATGAATTTTTCTTTCCATACCATTTTTTTCTATTGGTAAATTTTTAGTGTTTTTAAAACAGGTAGATAATGACGATAATAACATTTTGTTATACTTTCATTATTATATATAAATAATATCAAGTGAGTAATGTGCAACTACTAGAGAAATTTCAAAGAGTCGAGAGAAGTCTTTAAAGGTTAGAGTTATATAATTATTAAATTTGAAAGTCTCTTGCTTGCTGCGCTTTATTATTATTTTAATTTTTTCACTTTTATTCTTGTCTGCCTCCCTTTTTCGGTCCATTTCCAGAAAATCAACAATTGCGCTGCTCTGCCACAGACACCTAGGATAAATGGTTCTCTTCATTATTCCGAGTCAATATCGAAACAGTTTTTTTATATATATTATTTCCACAGTTATTGCAGCCGTTTCCTTCCCGATCCTATAGTTCTCCATTCATTTCCCGCTTCCGTACACACGAGTGTGATCATCATATATTTTACCATTACAAAATTAGCGCTTAATTTACAATGTTATTCATTCTTATGTAAAAAATATGCACTAAATTTAAATGGTAAAATATATTATGACAGCCATGTGTAAATCTCTTTGACTATATTACGGGATTAGTCAATGCCGAATGATACGTGGACAAAAAGCCTCTGTGACTTGTCCTTCCACCTAAATGTCTATACATGTCATTGCAATGAGTGACCAGATTTAGACGTGCGAGAAAGTAAGAAAACATTTTATGATTTGAAAAGCTTATAAAAACATTAATTTTGTAGATAATACCATGCTTATGTATATTTTTGTCGTTTTTCCATGGCTTCTCTCCTTTTTATTTTTTATTTGTGTACGAGTGGGTGTGTTTAAAAGCAAATTTAATTTGGTGTAACAAAAATCAGCAGTAACAGAAACAACAATAAAAAAAAGAGGCTAAATTACTGTATATATCCGCATAAACAATTGGTTTACCTTCTCCGTGATGCGATTAAAGTATAATTGGTGACCACATATACACAAGTACACCGAGGATAAATAGCCTTTTGTTGTGCATTCCCCCTTTACCTCTCTCACTCTACCAATGCTCTGTGCTCTGGCTCTACATTATAGACTTCACAAGCATTCAAAAGCAGTAGTGATAACATAACCTCCATAAGCTGCAAATTAAATTAATTTTTTTTTATAATATAATATATTATAAACATTTAATCATACTAAAAATATTGTTTTTTTAAAATTTATAACCTTAATTCTTTACAATACATTTATATATACGGTGGATTAACGTTCTCTCTCTCTCTCTCTCTCCCTTTTTTGAACATGACCACAGTTAATGGCTTATAGCCCTTTTTAAACTCTATACCATAAGTTATACGTCATAAAAAGTATAGCTATTTTTATGCATTAATCACAATAAACATTTATTATTTGGTAAAAATATAATGTGTTAACACCATTAAAAAGAATAATTTATTCATTTATGCTTTTTTTCTTCTCAACAATGAAATGAATATTTATTTTCAATAAATTTGTAGTTTTGTTTAATAAATGACTAAAATAAATGAAATCAATTTTTCACTTTGAAAATATTTTATTATAATAATTTGTGGTTATTTTTAATCAACTTTCAAAAGTTCACCGTAAAAAAGAAAAAATCAAAAACATATCAAAAGGCTGTGAAAAAATGGGTTATACTCTCTAATTTGATTCATTTGCAAATTTTATTTCAATTTAATGTAATATTAAATAAATAATAGAATTTTGTTATAATACGTCTTTTTCTTTTTTTTTTTTTTTTTTTTTTTTTTTTTAAAGTTGTGTGCTTTCCTTATTTTTGTTTCAAATTTAAATTAAATGTTTTGAAGACACTTTTCATCTTTTTGTTTGGGTGCTTTCTCATGTAAGTTATTTTAATTTATTTTAAGTCTTTTGTTTTCACCCGTGACGCTTAAAGATTTTCAACACTAAATTTCATAACAATGAAATCACTCAACTAAGCAATGGAATTAAATAATGAGATTTAAATTGAAAGAAATATATATAAATAAATAAAAAACTTACTATGAAAACATTTAAATAATTATAAAAGCATTGAAATTTTTTAAGTAAGTACGTATTTGAAATAAATTAACATGTAATAATATATAAATTAAAAGTTTTTCCTTTTAAAACACTAATTTTACTTTTCAATGGATTTCTACTTCAGATTACAAGCAAAACAATTTTATAAATTTTCACTTATATACATTTTGCTAAATCATACCCCTACTGATGGATTCTTTTGGCTCACTCACACCGAATGCAACCCTTCCCCCCTGTGTGCGTGTGTGTAAGACATTTTCGTTACTCTGCAATGACTTCAATCATGTATTAGTGAAATGGCAAAATTTTGATTTTATCCGTTCCTTGCGATTCAAGAAAGTGGATTGCATTCAGTGTAAGTGAAAAGAAATAAAGGTTCATAAATAGAGGTGTAAAATTGCACTACTAAGCAAAAATAAAATAATTGCATAGTTAGTGCAGGTATAGGGTGTGTGCGCTTGACGTCATTCTGAAAGCTTTTCGATGCTCTTCTTGAGCAATGAATAATATTGCTCAGCATAGGATAAATGTAGTATTTGGCTATTTTCTTTGGAAAATTAGCTATTTTATGGTTATTATTATTTTTCTTGCATACTTGAAAAACTAAATCAACATGTTAACAACATCAGTGCTCTCAAAAATATTGCGAAGCATTTTTAAACTGGCAAAATGAGTTATTTTTCTATACTGGCCCATGTTATTTAGCGCTCACTTATGGCGTCGACTTTAACATGAATGAAACCACCCTATAAGAACGCAATCATATAATAATACATTATTATATTTCTACCGCACAAAATTACTACCTTACTATCTTATTATACTTTATCTCTATTAATATGGAATTTAGTTCTCTTAACTTTCGAATAAATACTTTAGCTTTAATAAAGACAAGTATGTATACAGTTTAATGTAATATAATTAATTATATCATCAAAAACTTTCAATATGCACCATAGACTTGGAAATAGATAAAACATTTATTCATTAGAGAAATAGAGAGAGAGAGAGAGAGAGAGAGAGAGAGAGAGAGAGAGCTGAAATAATATTCCTGTATGTTTCTAATTTATGATCAATTGTTGAGCTAGTACAATGGTTTATTTGTATTATTGTGAATGATATATAAAGCGTTTGTATCACACAAAAGGGAAGTACGCTTTAGTATAATAATGCTCCACAATTAGCTTACCCACATCACATAATAACTTTCATATGTGTCTATATCAACTTGATTTTAAGTCAATATGAATGGTTGTTGCATTTCAGCCTCTCTCTCTCCCATGTGAATTATGTTCAAAAACTATTATGTACCGGTATGCAATTATATTTCCAATACGCACAGTACATTCAATTAGAAGTCAATTTCAATGTAAAATTTTGTATTTAGAATAATAATAAAATTTAAATGAAGAAATTAAAATATATTATTCCTATTACTAAATCATTCAGAATATACAATAAGAGATGTATATTTACTATTTTACATATCACATCATTTGATTGAGCTAAGATAAGTCCTTTACCATTGTTACATATAATTTCAGAGTCCAAGACCACTAAGTCTATAACTATCATATCTTACAGGATCAGGATCGTGCCCCTTTCTCACTTACGTTTGAAGAGCTTGGAAATTATTTTAAGCACTTTAACTTAAAATACGAAAAACAATTATAATTATATTCTTGAGATATTTTATTTGTATACAAGTTTATTATAAATTTTAAATTATTGTTGCTTTGTATGAAATCACAGTACTGGCAGTACTGAGACTTTATAATATATATATATATATATATATATCTCATATCATGAGCTTCCATCCATGTGACTATCAGTTCTGTCCATGGTCTTAACTAGTATTAGTTAAATGATACAAGGAGACAAAACGTAAGCTTCATCGTAACACAAAGATGACGTACTATGGGCACTCTATTGTGTGCTTGCTGTCCGTATTTCAAACGAGGTTATTGGTGAGGCGTGTGGAACAAGCTTAGGGTCTCCGTATTTCCTATCCTTTAGCATCGTGGAACTATGTTAGTGTAAGCAGTTAGTGTAAAAAAGCGGCTATATAGGTTAAAAGCATGAAGCTATGTGTTAAGCGTTGTTTTTTTTTTTCTTGAAAAAAACTACTGCACCGAGACTGCTTATAAAACAAATTAGTATTTTAAATTTTTAAGAATTTTTCATTATTAATAATCTCCATTTCTGTATTTATTATTATTATGTCATGTCTGATTTTGCTTAAACAATATGTTTTCTATAGATATTATTCCATCATATTTCTACCCTATTGATACATCTGTTTTTTAATTATTTTTAAAATATATCATAATATATTCCGGAGACAAAAAACCTAAATATAGAATTCTATACTAATTGTCGAATAATCAGCTTTTTAGTTTCATTTTCTGTTTATTTATTATTATTTTGCATGTTTTTCAGTATATATATATATATATATATATATTATACTTTCCTTACAATTGTCAAATGTATAGTAATTATTTGAAATATGATAGACTTGTTCCGCAATAGTTCAGTTCAATTTACAATAAATCATCAAAATACGAACCAGAATTATTAAATAAATAAAGTCAATTCGATTGAACAACAAATAAATCATCATTTTCAAATAGTGCGATGACAGTTTAATAAAATAAAACAAATAAAAATTTGCTAACACTAAATAACAATTGTATTTTATTATGAAATTGTATATTATAGTATAAAATATATATTACACTTTTTTTTAACGTAAGTATTATAGTTTTTATTTTACTTGCTTCTCTTTTTTATTATTGGAAAAAAAGCACCATAACTAAAAGTCATCGTATGAAATGAAGCCTTGACTCTTTTTTTGTTCTTTACTTTCATGTGCCAAGATAAAAAAAAATTGAACATCGGATGAAAAAAGTAGTGTCATGGAACATAAAAACAGCTGACCGACACTAAATCATTGCAAAATGTTCAGGTACTCGTAGAGATATTGGCAAAAAAAAAAAAAAAAAAAAAAAAAAAAAAAAAAAAAAAAAAAGGAAAGAAAGAAAGAAAGAAAAGAACAAAAAGCCAGCGGTAGCAGATGTAATAAAAATCAATATTAGTAGATATGAGATCAGAAGCAAAAGCACACGACAAGCCGGTTTGCTTGTCTACAAGTACAGTGACAAATATAAAAATAAAGAGAGAAATGCAATATTATTTTTATTATTTATTATTATTTCTTTTTTACTATCAGACTTGTCAATTTCATATCTTGCTTTCTTACTTGTAAAATAGGAGAAAAATATATTTCTATTTTGTATGTACATAACAAAGATATGGAAATTGAGTTCCGTTTTTTTTTTCTTTTTTTTTTCCTCTCTCTTTACAACGAAAAAAAAAAAAATAATAATAATAAAAATGTGAATAAAGGATATGGTATGAACCTTTTTTTTTAAATAAGAATACTTGTTTTATATTGATGTTGAATAAAAGAAATAAAAATAATATATTTCTTTTTTCATGTAATATTTTACCAGAAATGTGATTTAGAATTTAATAAAATATAATATGAAATTAGAAAAAGTGAGCTATTCTTGGACAAGGTATTTAATTAGCTGTCACTGCTGAAATTTGGTAAAAATTATTTATTTAATTAACATTAAAGTTTTTGCAATCAACATTTGCAACACTTACATTAGAAATCTATAGAGAAAAAATTAAAATGCCAAAGAGAAGAAAACTATATATTTATAAGGAAATCACAATAAAAGTAAATGTGTAAACTTTGGAGCGAAAACTGCTTTTTTTCCGAATGAGTAAGAATGGCTTTCTTCTTGACCGCAAAAAGAATATTTGGTTTACTTTCAACTTTCAACGCTGGTTTCGCACGAACATCAATATACACTGTGGCTTATGAAGAAGTATCTTGCGCAAATCTATGCAGTGATCATAATAATAATAATTGATTTTTATTGAGGCTACAAAGGTACATACCCACTTACATGGTCCGCTCTGACTTTTCATTTAACAATAATCACATGTCAGAGTTTTTCATAATTTCAGTTGTATACAATGCATATATTAATAAGTCTTTTAATTAAATATTATTCAGAATATAAAACAACTTTAAGACAATCTCAAAATAAGGTAAAATATATATAAATTTATTACAAACATATCATCACATTTAAGGATCAATGAAATACCATTGACTAATAAAGGAACAACTGCTTTGAGGCCGACCACAAGCAACACCACCCACATCCACCTCCGCTTCGACTCACTCACTCATTAGTAAGACATAATGTTTCTCTATACTTATTGAAAGTCATTGACACCATAAAATATATATATGTATAATATATATATTTTTTTAAAAATTAAACACAAAACACTATCTCCAAAACTGATGACAATTTTTTACCGGATTGTCAATGTAGCCCCACAAGAGAGCGTGAAAATTTTCTTAAGTATGCTATTTGTGCGACTATTCTTTTTATGACGTCAGAAACAGACAGAAAATGTTGTGCGGGTTGCATAAATTGACATTTTCTGATCACTGCTATGGCTTTACAGTTGAGTTTTGAGACAAATCAAGTGTTTTGTGATGTAAATACCTATGTTTACTACTGGTCTATTCCTTTAAGAATCACTCACATGGAACATCAATTTCATGTCGGATGTGTATTTTTCTGTGTACCATGTGAATGATAGTGTGATCACAAAATATTTGATTAATTTACTGCATATTTAATCTAGTCAATCATTAGAATGACACACATTATAAACGGAAGGTAAATTAAAACTTGCTTGTCGCTCTCATACACCATTTGGCAATGAATCGTACATTAAAATAATGAAAGTATGTTCAGGATTGGGATATAAGTAGGGAACTAGAATTAGAAGAAAATATATGGCATGAAACGAGCTTTCCCCTGCATTCACCTGGAATGATGAAGATAAAAACCACAGAAAACCTCTATCCTAGGCAACAGATGAGAGATTATCAATTTTAATAAAATTATTCTGTAAACGTTAATGTAAAAAAATAATATCAAAAGTTATGCATATTGTTACAAAGAATTCTATTATAATAATACAATAAATTATTCTTATATTTCGTATATATATGCTTTCTACGTTTATTTTTTTTACTCTTTTATCCTACATCAAATTTATATTATTTTTAGTTTATATGAATGTAAAATAAATAATATTCTTGTTATTTAGTGAAATGTACGATACATAACATGTAGTTGAAAATAATTAGAAAGTCATTTTCTTTGCTTACTAAATACACATGTACGAACGTATAATACAATACATACAATTAACTTAAATAAACAAAAATGTTGAATTAATTATTCAGCAAAACAACAATTTTGCTATAATATACATTTATATTTTATATTATAAGCCCTGTAGTATAATAACAAAACAAAAAATCATAATATTATCATTCTCTTTGTCATACACGACTTTCTATATAATACTAATAACATATAATAAAAAATATATAACTTCGTAACTTCTATTTGTCCGATATTAAATAAAATCATATTATAGATCTATGTAATAATAATTGAATTAATAATTTTATCAACTATATAGCAAGTGGGAATTATAAAAATTTATGAATATAAATTAGGTCAATTTATGTATAATTTTCAAATGTAGAATAATAATGAAAGTTGTGGTAATATTATTATTATTATTATTATTGGTATTTTTTTAATCCATTGTCGCATGCATAACTATTTTATACTCTACTTTAAATTAATTGCAGTCGAGTACTTTTTTTTAAATTACTTAATACTATTTGACTATAAGATAAAAAAAGTTCATAATAGTAAAAAGAGCTAAAAAAAGGAATTTGTTTTGAATCCTATTGAGAGAGAGAGAGAGAGAGAGAGAGAGAGAGAGAGAGAGAGAGAGAGAGAGAGAGAGAGAGAGAGAGAGAGAGAGAGATCTAACTAGATATATATTACTGTACGTCTTCTTATTTTCAGGAAACTCATTCAGAATTGAAACGTTTGACGTCAAACAATAAAATTTTATTGATTATAGACTTAATTTGTTTTGAATTCTAATTAATTCCTCTGCATTGAAAATCCTCTTTTACTCAATTAATTAGTGTTTTCAATTGCCATATAAAGTGATTATTTTTAAAACATAAAAGAAAATAATTGAGAAGTGACCTGATTTTATATGAGTAATGAATAGAATAAAAAAAAATCTACCATACAAAAAAAGACAGAAAGAAACGAGTAGTAAATAAATCTATATACACATTGATTAATGAGTAAAAAAATGTACTACATGATCTAAATGATAGTAAATATACATCATGAGAAATAATAATAATAATATTTCATATTTTATAACATATAATAAAAATATTTAAAAAAAAAAAAAAAAAAAAAAAACTTTAGATTGTTCTATAAAATAATATTTATGATAGTAAAGTTGCATCAGTGGTGAGATATTACACGTGCATGCCTTGTAGAATCTAATGACAATTTATCATAATATGTACATGCAATCGTGTTACATAAACATACGTTCTGTAATGAATGAATGTTGAAATATCTTTATCTGCAGGCAGACATCGTGATAAAAAAAATTACGCTCTAACGGTCTGTTTATACTGGTTCCATTGGGTAATAAATTTCAATACATGAAAATTTAATAATTTTTACTACATATTGTACACCTCTTAATGTTAGAACAACATCTGGAGTCAATAGCTTTATTTTCCGTTCTTTGAATATTTACAACAAATTGTCTGTCATTTTGAAAGACTGCATACATTTGATAACAAAAAATAGTAATAATAATAATAAAACAAAACTAAACTAACAACTTATATATTATGATCAATTTATTATCTGTTTATAATTACAAATATAAAGCAAACTACACACAATGTGTGTTAATTGGTATTATTTGCATTATTTCCACCATATTTTTATTTTGTATGTTATTTTTTAAATTTCCTTCTTGACTTTACAATTTTATATGTATAATTATATTTGGTACAATAAATAAATCAAATTTAACGTGCATTGAAAATGTTGCTTCATCTAAAGTCTAAACAGGGGTTAAAGAACCGTTTGGCCATATCCTGTGTATAACGTTCAATAAAAATTCCATATGCATTGCCGTAAGGGAATGGAGTACAATTTTTTTTAATAGTATCTGTATACAATTTTACGTGTAAAACATAGGAAGTAATTAAAAAATTATTTTGTATTCATCATTTGATTTTATACAAAATCTTCATTATAAACAGTTAAAAACATTAAAAACAGTATAAATAGTTTCGTACATACTTCTGATATTCATTTTCAGCATGATATGTTTTCATACTTCTTGTAAAGATATATAGTCTAACCTTTACTATTTCACATTATTTATTATTATCCAAACTATATAGAACTTTGTTTTGAGTAATTAGAATTGGTAAATTTGAATAGAAAAATTACGCAAAAAAATATTAAATAAGATTGTTAAGCATTTTTATTTAACACTACTTGATGTTTGTACCATGGAATTTACGTCTTAGACTCGTTTTTTTAAAGAATTTTTAATTTACAGTATTTGAAAATTATTTGTTTTGATTAAATACTTCAAATTAAATTCGAATCCAAACTTATTCTCACCAGAACTTATAGATTTAAATTTTACAAAGAGACGATAAATAAAGACTAAAGAATTGCTTAATATTTGAAAGATAGTTTATTATTTATAACAAATTACAGTGTTACTATTTTTTTTTTGTGTATCATATTAAGTTTTTCTTTTTTATCGTTTTAATTTTAAGAGTGCATTCAAAAATATATTTTAGTTTTTGTAACTTTGCAAAGCAATTTGTTAAATAGTATTGTTTTGAATGTAAATAATTATTTTGCTGCGAATGCTACAGTAATACATGAACATGTGAACACATCTTATGGGTATATACATCAGCCATAAATTATTGATTTTAAGCTGTGATATTTCTACAAAAAAAAATTATAATAAGAAATAAAATAACATAATAAACTTATATAAATATCCATCATTGAAGCACAAATATTAGTTAAGTACTAAATCAGTATTTACCTAATAAGTCACTGTTAATGTTTTGTATCCTGTGAATGTATTATTTGTATAGAGTTTGTTAATATTGTATAAATACCAAAATCTATGAAAGCCAGATGGTTTAACTAACGAACGAACAAAACTAGTGTACAGAACATTAACGATTATATGAGTTAGTATAACATTAGATTACTCTACACTTCAAAAGTATGAAAATCCATTTATGTAAGTTGCATAATCTATAGTAAGTACTTTGTGTTTCAATATTATTTAATCCATATTTTAAATATAGAATAATAATATTTTTAAATGTAGTAAATATATAATTTTAAATTTTTAAGCATCTTATCTTTTGTTGAATTTATTCAAATTTTCAGCTCACTTAAGAAATCATTGATTCTATATAAACTTGAATAGCTTAGAGCAATAAAATATCTGATACTTGAACCTTATGGCATATTTATGTACCAAATGTTTTTAAAAATAAACGTAGAATAGAAATTTTTATAGATAAACATGTCTGATAAATATGTACCTTTTGTGGTCTCTAAATAAATAACAAATTATTATTATTGAAAAGTTCTTTGACTAGGAGTCTAGGAAATTTCTATATTATTTCTGAGTTCAATTAAAGTAAGTATTATGCAAGTATTTTTCTCAATGAATACAGTTTTTTTTATGCCAGTTCTATAATAATAAATACATAAACATAAATACATAAAATACAAAACATATTTATTTTTATTTAAATCATTATAATAATTAAATTAATATTTTTTTTCATTAAGGCACATAAAAGGCTTTTTAACCGGAGGATACATGAACCTGAACTATTTATTTTCTATTTTATTTCAATCAGTGACATAAGTGAATGATTATAGTATTCACTATAATCAAAAGACCGTATTGAGTTACAGTTTTTTTTTCTTGATTAATTGTATGAATGAGCTATAAATTTTACCATCGTCAATTTATCGACGTTTATAATGTAGACCATACACACGGAGGCTAATAATAAACGGGTCAGAATAATAGTTTTCAAAACTAACATATTTGCCTTTCAACAAAATTGAACAAGTAATAAAATTTTGCTTAGTTAAAATGAATTATATATACTTTTTTTCATGTAAGGTCGTGCTGGTTGCATATTCACAAGGATATTTAGAACAGAGCTACAAAAAATACAAACAATATATTATATACGGCTTACATACAATTTCTCTTGTCTATTCATATAAATTGTAATTACAAAATTATTTTATAACAATACTTTAATATAATAACAATGAAATTATATAGTTTTTTGTTGTTGTTGATGAAATGAAAACATTCGTTTTAATTTTAAGCATACAATATATTATGTACGTTTGTGTTGAAATCTAAACAACATTTCAAATTAAATGTCTTATATTATACAGATTACTGACTAGTTGTACAAAGCACTATTATACAATAATATCAAGATCTGACTTTCTTTCCTTTTTCAGTTTCTATAGTATTTTCTACATGAATGCTTGTTTTAATTTATGTGCTTACAAAATAAGACTGTGTGCATTTTATTAAAAACAAAATCTTCTAGCAAAGTAATCTTATTGCTTGATATGCAGTTTTTAACATCTGTTTAGAAAAAGGGTTTTATATGGTATTGAAATTAACATATATACATTTTATACAATTAACACAATTTCTTATCTCGCTGTTTAAAAGTTCAGAATAAAAGTGAGAATCCTTGACATCATCTTGTTTATCAGATTGAATTCTGTGTACTTTGTGAACTTAAAAGCAAAACAACTTATATATATATATATATATATATATATATATATATATATATATATATATATATATATATATATATATATATATATATATATATATATATTCTATGATGTCCTATGTTATTTATAAACATTTAAAATGTCAAGACTTTTCAAAGTAAATACATTTAATTTGACTCAATATTACTATTATTATTATTTTAAACTACCCATTGAAATAAAAATTCATAATCATAAAAATTTGAGCTGCAACTATAGATCAAACAAAACACTGTCAAGCCTAGTAAACATCTCTCTTTCATTAAGAAAAAGGTTTACATAATGCTGTGGATTTTACGTGCTTTAAAACTGAATTTATCTTTCATATTTTTTTTTCAATAAAGTAGATTAATGAATTACTTATTCATTTAATAGTTATGCATAATTCCATAATAGTAATATTTGTTGCGAGGCCACAAAATGTATACTGTAAAATTCGCCCACAGTGGTTCCTACCAATAGATTGATCCATTTTACACAAACCGTATGCAGGTTTTACTCTCAGCTCGTTGGAATATATAGATGAACAAAAATTATCAGTTCATTTTTGTACACATTATAAAAAATTATTATCTTTTTTTTTTTTTTTTTGTGCATTATTATAATATTAAACTTAACTTTGTGGAAATATTATATAATTATTATCAAGCATAAAAATATGATATACAGTAAATTGGTTTGAGTGAGACAAAAAGGCCCATCGGTCGAGAAATTTTGCAAAATTTTCGGTACTTCATCTTACAATGATCAATATAATTACCGATCATTTTATGATTTAGTTGTTAGCTTTATAAAGCGACCAGTGTATTTTATATATTATGGGTCTATCTATAAACTATAATAATTATTTGTTTGTATAAAAATAATACCGCTAAAATTATTCTAAAATTATTTTTAAAATATTTGTATTGAGAGATCATATATGGAAACATTAACAATAAGTCAATAAGTAAATGTTTGTAATGAAACTTTTAAATTAAATTTACGTTTCATTTACACTTGCTGGTTTGTTTGTTTGTTTGAATAATCACAATAACCGCCTTTCGGGATGTTTTAATTAATAATTTATTCATAATAAAGTAGGAATAACTCTATAATTGACTTTTAAAATAAAAATTCGAAAGCACTACGCAAAAATGTGTTTGAAAAAAAAAAGGTGTTTAAAAAAGGTTTATATTTTATATTTTTACTGCATTTGTCTAATTTATCTCTAAACGTAACAATATTATAGTGCTAATATAGCCAGGAAGAAATTAGAGGGGGGGGGGGGAATGGATATTCCACTCGAGTACCTCTCTTTTGGGATATTATTGTTATAAAGTTCATGGTAATAGTTGAGTAATCTCGTTATTGTATTATAAATAAAACACTATATAATGTAGGTATTACGTGAGCCTAAAGTATGTTTAAGACATTTCAATTATTAAATCAAATGACCGTTCATATGATGCAATAAAATGTGATAAATTGAAATTTTAATGTTTGTAAATCGGGCAATCAAATTAGTTGCGCATTGAAAATATTGCACCGTGTACACATGGCTTCTTACTAAAAGAATATTTGCTACAATACAAATCTTCTTTTATATTAATAATAATTAAACTTGTTATTGACAAAGAGTGAATAAAACAAATATAATTTAGTTGTGACTTTATAACTAAAAACATTTTTTTATGCTGATTTTTAAAATGTTGTTATATTGTATTGCGAGGAGAATATAAAAAATCAGAAGCATATTTTATATATTTTTTAGTTGTTATTTCATGAAAAATTTATATTTGAGAGCGAGAAAGAAAAAGAAAAAGAGGGAAAGAAGAGAGAGAGAGAGAGAGAGAGAGAGAGAGAGAGAGAGCATTATTCACAGCACAAAAATTACAACCTTTTTTCGTTTTTTTATTTAAGTTTTATTTTAAATTTTTTTAACAATGTCTGGAAAAATTAAGCTTCTTTATTTTGAGTTTTATTGTTAGAAGAAGAGAAAATAACCAAGTTTGTATTTTCCTGCCTAACAATGATAACGAATAACCATTGTTTTCATAAAACTTTTTTTTTATCTCGTCCGTGCTAAATTTACAATACCTTATGATTATTATAAAAAAAAGTTAAAAATACGTTAATTAATATTTAGATTTTATTTCGTAAAAACAATAGGTTATGTTAAAAAAAATATATTTTAATTTTTATTCTTTTTTTAGTTTAGAAAAAGTTTTGAAAAAATTTCTAGTTGTTTAATTTGAATTGTTAATCATTTATCAATTCTCATCTTAAATTTTCAAATAAAGATAATATGTATCAAAATTAGACTGAGACTTCTCACAAAAGGGACAAAAAATAACAGTATTATTTTCCCTTTAATTATGCAAACCAGTTACAATTTTAAAAGAAAAGAAACAAACAAAATATTATTTCTTCTCAGTTATTATAAAGTAATATGATAATTTTTTTAATAAAATAAAGATAAACTTTATGTAATAACATATTGTTTAAAATAAAATAAACAAAATTGTATCTTTACTGTTTTATTATTATTATATTTACATTTCAGTAAAGTAAAATATTATTTTACTTGCAAGAGAAAAAATATATAATAACAATTTACATGCTTTATTTTTAAAAAAAATAAAATTCTATTATGGTTTATTGTTATTATTATATTATATGAGTTGTATTTTATTACCATCTTGCATTAGACATTGCACTCTAAAAAATGTAGTAGACATTTCTTTTATTTTTAGTTGAACTGTAATGGCAGCTCTTAAGTTACAACAAGAAAAGTATATAAGGAAAAGGGAGAAAGAAACAAAAAAAGTCTGTACAACAAAGAGTTTAAGACAACTGTGGTGGTTTCTCCACCTCACCCAACCCAACATGTTGTTTGTTTTTAACTTTGTTTTTGTTTCTCTCGTCGTCACACAACATTTCATGAGGTTCTCTGTAAATATCGCGCAATATTTTTTTTTACCTACCTACCTTCATTTACTTTTACCCAGATACAGACATGCGTGTTCTTTTTATTATTATTATTTCTCACAATTCGCTGCTCTTTATTTCTTTTAAGCTTTTGTACGCATGCAACACGTTTATTATAAGCAAACAAATTTAAATATATTTAAATAAAAGTTTTATGAGACCCTCCCCCTTTTTTTAAAGAAGAAGTATTGCAACGTTTTAAAGACCATTTATATTTTACTAATGGGGGACGTTCAGACTAATCACATTTCTAAAAGCAAATAAATTTAAATATTAGCAAATGTTAATTGTTACTGAAGTTATGCCTTACTATATCATTGTATTTATCAGAAGTTAACTTTAGAAGAAGCTGGAGAAACTACTTTAATATATATATATATATATATATATATATATATATATATATATATATATATATATATATATATATATATATATATATATATATATATATGTATGTATATACTAATATACTGTATAAATTAAGAAATACTGTTATCCAGCAATAAAATAATTATAGCGCATACAAAGTCAAAGTATCCCATTTAAGTAAATAGTTCATGGCAATTTTTTTTTATCAATGGAAAACCTGTAAATAATTACAATAGATAAATATTAATTTAAAACAGGCATTAGTATATATTATATAATGTCACCTAATGCAGGTAAAATAGTATACATATGATTTATTTTAGTTTTTAGTATATTTCACCTGAAATAAATTATATTAGATAGTATATCAATACCAGTTTCAGTTTAATATTTACCAAAATTAAGTAGTCCCTGGTATTAGCCACTAAATTTTTTCCGAGTATTTTACTGTTAATTTGCTTCACTATGCTCCTGTATTCGTATAAGGTAATGCAAGTCTCACAGAGCTTTATCTGAATGTTAATCATCATGCTATTTTAAATATGAACTTATACTTAGGGATACGACACTAAAAACCTTACATTTCGATAATGTTTTAAATCAAAAAGCTTATTTCAATAAATAAATCAAATTTACTGCATCATATGTTATAATCGACAAAAAAATTGAATTGAAATAATAAAATTGAGAGACACTGCAATATAATATGCATTCAAAGAGAGATAATATTTAATTTAAACCTTTTTGGTATATATAAATTTAAATTAGAAATACAGTGATATAAAAACCTGATATATATTGTATTTAACTTAATTAAAAAAAAAAGTAAATACAATCACCACATTCATATTTTGAGACAAAAACTTACGTTAACTTTGAAAAAGTTGCTTTTGCCCTTTTTTTTTATACTCCTTACAGTTTGTTAGAAAGAATGTTGAAGTACAAAGGCAGTTTTCTTGCATACATCTCAAGTTTTGCATTATTTAATATATATACCTTGAGCCATAGCCTTGCTCAACCTGGTAGCTTTTTTTTTTAACATTGTAAGCGCAAGAGAGTGAAGCAGTACTACCATGGTATACTTCGCATGTTATATATTTATATGTACACTATTCAAAGTAGAAGACTTCATTGAAAATTTACATTCATCTTTTTTTTTTTTTTTTTTTTTTTTTCTTCTTCTTTGTAAAAATGCATAGTTTATTTGCTTCACTGGGAAGTATACAAAAAAATACCAGTATATTTCATTCAGCCTTTATACAAAATTTTAATCTTATAAATCGAAAAACATTTTTAACAAGATTAGTATTTATACGTTTTCTAAGGTGATGGTATAATATAAAGAACGAAAAATGTGAATATATTAGTAAAAATATAGCTTTCTATTAAAATTTAATAAAAATGAAAGATTAAAATATTTATATATTTTGAATAATCTGATTGCCAAATTTATAAATTAAAAAGCTTCATAAAAAAGATTTAAAGAAATTGATTCGTAAAAAAGAAACTAAAGAACACATCAAATTTATCACCTCACGCTAGGAAGAAGTATATATTTTTTAACTTTAATAATATAAAAACGTTTTTCAAGATATAAATTACAGTTATCGCAACTCAATACGATATAATAAATATAATATCTCTCACGGTAAAAAAATGAGCAATGAATCTATAAAATAAATGAAATGTTGAAAATGTAGCTATAGATTTGAAAGAAAACATAAATCATCTCGTCAAATTTTTTTCTTTAAATTTAAAGTGTATAATACTTCTTTATTTCGTTTACCCAAAAATTTTGTCGATTTTTACATTATTTCTTTCTTAAATATTTATAATGAATACAAAACATAAAGTAAAGATCATCATTATATTGAAAAGGTTATTATTAAAAAAAAAAAATAAAACATTTATTTATATGAAATAGATATGTAAAATATGGTTTGTATGCAAGGTTTATATAGAGATTTTTAAGGAGAAAAGAAACTTTTTGTTTCCCTTCTTTTCTTTCCACATTGTGAGCGTACGTATATACTTTACGTACTACTTTGTGAGTAAGTAACGTATACACTGTGATAAGTAGAAATGCTGAGTTTGTCATATCTTTTATCTACTTTTTGATGACCATTTTCTTCCTTGGCGAGTTCACCAAAATCACATCAGTGCTCCTCTTTCCATTTCTCTCTCTCTCTCTAACTTACTCTATCAGTCGTTATAAAGCAACTTTCTTATTATATTTTCCCTTAGTGTATGCAAAAGTTTGTCTAAGTGATCCCATCCTCTATGTAGTCAAAAAAGAATGATGGAAAATATAAAAGGGAGGAAAAAGATTTCTTTCCCACCATCACTTTTTTTTTATCAATAGACCAATTTTTGCGTGTGAGTGTAAAGAAAAGAAAAAAGAAAAAGAAGGAAGAAGAGAGAGAGAGAGAGAGAGAGAGAGAGAGAGAGAGAGAGAGAGAGAGAGAGAGAGAGAGAGAGAGAGAAGTGATGCTCTTTTGTTAGAAACTTGCGGTTTTTATGGTAAAAAGAAAGTATGCAGTATTACAAACTCTACGTCTTTTTTTTCTGCTTCTTTTTAAAAAAGAAAGCCGCATGGGAAGCTGGAGGCCAATGGTTATTAATGCTCTTTTTGCCTGGTGAAGCGCTCCCAATGGACGAAGAAGTGGTGAGAAATACGTTAGAATGAAGAATCTCAGTGGGCTTGAGTTTGTTTGCACTGACGACCTTACTTAAAAATACGGTGCACTTACTGGGACGTGACCCCAGTAGGTGGACAATGAGCAGGTAGTGCATTTGTAAGGCAAGTAAAAAGTCACGTCTTTGCATCATTGACGTTCACAATCACTAACGCAAGGAAATGAGGAAAAATAATTGTCATTTCGAACAACGTTTGACCGAGATTTTTTATTTTAAACTTTTTTTTTTAATATTATTTGCACAAATGAGAATAAATTTAAATTAAATGAGTGGGAACGTCGTCATCTAAATTATTTGAAGTTAATGATGTATGTTAAAAACTGATGGGACATTTTTATTTTTATAAATGTATATATATTGTACATACACAGAAAAGTTGTATTAAATTAAATACCAATTTTCCTGTTTTAAATTTTTATCATAACTTTGATGTTTAAGGATGAGTGAGTTAAATGCGTGGTGTTTACGTTTCCCTCCATGGAGCACCAACGAAAGCTTAAAACATTATTTACTTTATTGTTTTTGTATTTAATTTCTCATTTTCATGTAACTGGGTTTATTTGCTGTACAATATTTGCGTATTGTTTTTGTATACGTATTTATTCGGTCAAAAGAAAACAGTAATAATGAAAAGGAGACATATTAAGCGTTGAAGTTTTGAAAATAAAAAATCACTGGTACTTTGAAAAATATATAGATCTAAAAGATAAATAAATATATTTCATTTTTAAAAAGTGGACAGTTACTTTTTTTTTTTTTTACGTGTAAATTTTGATGAAATATTACGGGCAATATTTGCGGGACATGATATGATGAGAGAAGGCTGGAAGAGATATAATGTGTGGGAGGTTTGTGCAGTGAGAGGCCATCAGTTTTAGACGAGATTTTGCCGTTGAGCCTGGGGCTGCCGTGTGATCGATGCTGATGAGAAAGGGACTCTTCACAAGCAAATAGAAAAATAAAACGTTCACGTTTAGAGATTTGAAGAAAAGTGTCAAAGAATTTATTTGTATAAATAAATAGATATCATTACAATATTTTGCATAAAATACATGTTCTGAGAATAAATTTGGTCCGAAATTGTAATTCTGAGGAAGGTTGTGTTCCAATAAAAAGACTTGTCAATTTCTGTCTGTTTGCTGTTGCATTGTATACATATTTACTTTCCATTTTACAACAGTGGGCACACTACACATTATTGAAAAATAAAATACAATAGTAAAAATATATCTTGTATAATTGAGAAAAACGTTGATTGATAAACAAAGAACGAAAAGAAAGAAAATCGAGACATATTTTTAATTGCATTAAAACTCTACTCTTGAGATGAGAATCAAATGGCGGAAAAAAAAAAAAAATGAAAACGTCATCCAAACACTTCAATTTATTTAATACTAAAGTAATTCTTTTAATTTTATGACAACTAAAATTATATATAATGTCATAGGGATTTATTAATATAATTTGTTATATGATTTGTAGGATGTCGTGTTTGAGTATATTTATTTGACACGTGTAGCGTGATGCTGTACAGTATAGTGTACTGTGTGATACTACACAGTTTGTATGTGTGTGTGTGTGTGTGTGTGTATTTAGTCTGTTTCATTAATCATCTTGGTTTCTCACTGCGATGTCTGCTCGAGGCACCACTTGTGATCTATACTGCCAACACCATTCGCTCACTTGCCTCTCAATTGAGAGGGACTCTCTCGCTCACATGCAACAATAAAATATCATGTGCCTCAAACTACGTCTTGTCAGTCAACTCTATTTTAAGTATTTTGCAGCATTTTTTTTAAACGTCTTATTTGTATATTTTATCATACAATAATATTTTTAATATTATTTGCTTTAATGATGTTATATTGAAATAAATTGGAAGTCAACTTACTGTACTGGAATAATAACTAGCTTCAAAACGTAATATAAATGCTATGCAACAAAGTTATTGTTCAGTATTGCATATTAAAATTAATATAATGAATATTGTTGATAATGAGCTAGCATAATTATTACGTATTTATTTTTGTCCGTGCAGACAAATTCAGTATCAATAAGAGAATTCTAATAAAACTATGTTAGAAGCCAATCCGAAAATAAAAAAAATAATGTTGTACAACATAGTTATGCGCTTCTATAACATAATGATTTATTGTTGGGCGTCTAATGCATATCTATAGGTTGAAAAACAGTGAATTTGAAGTATAGCGTCATTTCTTCATGGGTAAAAACTAACTTCGTTCTACTACAGCCAAACGAGTCAACTTTTAAGTGTATACTTTCCATGATGCATGATGAATACAGATTTATTTTAATAATAACTATGTAAGAAGAGGAACTCAGTTATATTATTGATTATTATAATTCTAGTTACAATTAAATCAATTATTTTATCTTCATTATTTATTTGTTTGTCAACCAAAAACAGGCTTGCGCTTTACTTGCGCCCAATACGCAGATATCAATACAACTAATCTCTCTTTAAAAATTTCTACTTGTGTATACATGTATATTTTCTGTATAGTTCCGTTATGTATAATGTTTTTTTCTATTTAACGAGTAACTTACTAAAATACAATATTTTATTTACTCATATAGGTTTGAAATAATAATACTCTTAAAACATCATATAAATAACTTAAAAATTATGATCCCCGTATTTTTAGCATGACATGTTGGTGTGAGTGTAAAGTATCACAGACAATTTCCTGCTGTACAATCTTCACGCATGGAAGATACTTCTAAGAAAAATGTGTTAGTAATAATTAATATGTGAAGTAGAAAGTAATCTTTCTTGGAAATCTTCCAATAAAATAAGGAAACATAAGATATAGGTCCTTTAGATTTTTTTTTTTTTTTTTTTTTTTTTTTTTTTACAAAGTAATAAAATATTATGATCAAAATAACAATAAATAATATTTTACAAGTCATATATTACTTCAACGTTTAAAATAGTAATGTAAAATATTAATTATCTAAACATAAGTTTATTAATTGAAACCAACGTCTAAGAATAATGATATGCTAATTTTGTGCAAAATTTATTATAGCATATAATTTTCATAATGTTCATAGTATCCTAAATTTACATTGTTTTGTTGTTCAAATGTAAGATGCTTGAGTGAACCTTTTCTAGGAACGTTAAATTTTAACTTGGTACTTGTCCAAAAATTTTGATATGGAAGCTAAAAAAGATTACATCGGCTTAAAGAATCATTGTCTAAAAGATTACACTTTATATCAAAGGGATAAAAAAATAAAATAAATTTAAAGATCCGTAAATTTAAAGAGAAATATAAATCGTTATCTCATTTTGAAATTTTTGTTCTTTCAATATGTATTCAGAATTAATAAAAAAACATGATGTTGTGAATTAGAATATCTATCATTAAAAATAATAGCTACTCTTAAGAAAATTATGAAATTCATATAAAATATTATTACTGTTTTTATTTTAATTCATTTTTCATCATAAAATAGAAACAATATGTGCTGTAAAATAGAGAATAAATTAAAATTTGAATTGTAAATCGCTGCTTGTCAGTAGAATGTTTTATAGAAATTAATACTGAGTGGATTGCAATTCAAGTGAATGAAATTTTAATGCGCTTACATACTGCATAGAAATAAATGACAAGCCATTGAACTGCATAGCGTATAAATTGAGTTACAACATATTTCAATAATAAATAATCTTTCAGAACGTTCAGCTCTGCTTTAATGTAATGTAAAGATTTTGTATGTATCGTAATTATTATTTTTAGTATGACAAATAATAATAATAATAATAAAGGCTTATAGGTAGGAATTATTTTATGATGAAAAAATGACGTCAGTTTATCTATTTAAAAAATTATTTTCAAAAAGTTTTATGACTATAATTTTATGTCTTACAATGTCAGCTACCCGTAGTAAAAATTTCAGTTAAACTCTCTGTGTCCATAAAAAAATTGTTGAAAATTTCATAACATAAGCTTTTGAACTGGAATGCTAACATGTTAAATTAACTTATATGTAATTTCAATAAAATAACAAAATAATCAATAAAACCCCACCTTTTGAAAAAATATATAATTTATTTTTGAATAAAGATGTATATTTTGCAGCAAACATATAGCAACCCTGATAGTAAAATTACTGTTTTAATTGATTATTTTCTTGAAAAGAAATCAACATGATACTAATAAGATATTTAACGCATGCGTTCTCTAACATTTTTCATTAAAAACTAGAGTTATTTTATCTTTAAATTTATTATTCTCAACTTTTTAAGTGTTTTTAAACTTTTAAAGTTCAATGCTCCTGTTAATGTTTATCCATTGTACTAATTACTTAATAAAGGAAACAAAATTTCTCAAGTAAAGTATGTTTATCAAAAAAAAGCAATTTCTATATAACAAAATAATATTTACACATGTTTTAATATTATACAAGAAGTAAAATTAACCTAAGCGATGATAGTAAATTGGAAGCACAGAAGCTATAAAAAAAGTACTAGGTGTAGTCGATAATTTATGGGGTTTGATATCACCCTTGGCGCATTAATAAATGAGTAAGTTGGAGTATAGGGTATGCAAGTAAACTACCTAACCCCTTCCTCATTCAACCCCTCTTAACTATACATACATACTTTTAGCTAATATTACAGCTACATTTTTTTATTTTAAAATAACAGATTATAAATTTAGATATAAATTTCTAACGGTAAAACAAAAATGTAATATGTATATCCAATATTTTTATAATACTTTTTAACGTTATTTACTCTTTCGAAATTTTTTTTTTGTAGATTTTCAATAGCAAAAATGTTATATTTTTTTTATTGCTGATTTATTGATTCATGAAATATTTATAACGTATATATACTTTGTATAACAGTATAATATTTCGCTATCACAAAATTTGTTCAATGTTATTATAATAAAAACAATATATAGATAACAGAGCAAGCTGTTTGGAAATGATATTAAATTTCCATGTCGCAGTTTTTTGTTTTAAATATTCGCGTTGTTTAAAAGTTCTTTTTTTATGATAAAATTAATTATAATTTTAATATCATTGTTTTAAATCTTTTTAATCTCCTGATAACCTCATGTTCACCTAATTAATGAAAACAATGTAAAGTTCTACTTTGATAATGTGTTGCTGTAATTTTCAAACGAGTTATTTTTCTATATATATATATATATATATTGCAACTGAATGTTATTATTTCTTTAAATGCCAACCATTTACGCAAGTTTTTTTTATTTTATTTAAATTCCTTCCTTTATAATTCTGTGATGGTATTATTTCTAATATTAAAAATATAACAAATAACATTTATTCAAATATGATTTATGTAAAAATAAAAGCAATAACATGAACGCATAAATTATTAACATAATTTATACTAACTAAAGCTATTATTATTATTATTTCAAATAATAAATATATTGAAAATTTACTTAAATTTTACCTTCTATTTTATTCAAAATGGTATAAGAAATGCTATTTTTCTATTCAGTTTTTTTTTTTAGTAAAATTGTATAAAATAACGGAGACATTTTTTATATCAGGATTTCTGCATGTTTTGCTTTGAATTGCAGGATTTTATCAGAAGCAAGCTTCGCATCGATAGTTTTTCTTTCTTTTCAAGCAGTAAACTTCAAGATCTGTTGAGATGGCAACAAATTTCAAGATTACTCTTGAGCGGGAGAGAGAGAGAGAGAGAGAGAGAGAGAGTTGAGGGAAAAATATTTCTTAAAGTAAATATTTTTTAGTAACTAAAAGTATATAATAAAAAATAACAAGAAAAAGTTGCTCAACAAAAAGAAAAACAAGAAAAGAAAAAAAAAAAAAAAAAAAAAAAACTACCAAAATGAGAAGAAAAAAAAGTCTCATAAATTTCAGGTGTCTCTCGCTTAGGGATAAGAGCTGAAAAGCAAATCGATCTTTTAGTCTTTAGAACACAACACTTGTTGCCACCATAGTAATCAGGTGATAAGAGAAAGAGAGAGAGAGAGAGAGAGAGAGAGAGAGAGACAGAGAGAGAGAGAGAGAGACCACACCATAGTAACCTGTGTATTTATAATGCAAAAAGGAGAAAACCTAATGTAATCTACATTTTACAAGTATAATCCAAAGTATTATAGATCAAAACAAAAGTATTTTATTGGTACCATATTTCGTGCTTAATCAACTTGATTGTGATCTACTTTCAAGTATATTGTTAGCAGTAATGTTGTAATATAAGGTTTATTGTAGTAATTATATATTTTTCTTATATATTACAGTGTAATAAAAGAATAATTTACGTGATTCGTTTCTTCATCATGTTGCTTTATGTTGTTTTTCAAGCAGTAAAATATTGTATTATTTCGTGATGAAAGTTCAGTAAATATTGGTATCGGTAGTTTATAAATTATACATGCTTAAAATATGCTCTATAAACTTTATACATTATAAATAGTTATATGATTTGTATACTGTACAAAGTAAAATAGAAGTATTTTGCAATAAGCAAGGGAATTTGAAGTTGTAAATATATACAGAGATAATACATAGAATTGGTAATATTGGAACCATGCTGTGAAAAAGGCCGTTTGCAAAATTCTGTATCAAAATTATCATTTCATGAAATAAAAATTTTAGTGCAAAGTGGAATGATGAAAAAATTCAAAGTATTACAATGTATCTAACATTAAAATAACAAAATAATAATAATAATAATAATAATAAATAATAATAATGAAATAATAAATAAGATTTGATAATTTTTAGATTGAACATAGGCTTTTAAAGGCATAGAAAAGATGAAACAACAAGATGAATCAAAGATGAATCATTAAACACAAAATAGTATTTACAAAACTGATGATAATTTTTACCATATAATGTAAATGTGGCCCCACAAGAGACCGTGATTTATCTGTAAAGTATGCAATTTGCATGAATATTTCTTTTTATGACGTCAGATACAGGCAAAAACTAGCATAAAAATGTTGTGTGGGTTGCATAAATCGAAATTTTCTGATCACTGCTACTGCGCTACAGTTGGGTTTTGAGACCAATTAATGTTATTTGTGTAAGTCCTATAAAGTGTTTTTTGATGTAAATGCTTATGTTTTCACGTTGTCTATGCCTTTAACTATAATCGTATTTAATTTTTTTTATCCTTTACATAGACTCGTAAGTAAGGAATGATTAAATTTGCTTATTTTTGACAAGGGAATATGTAAATTGCCTGAATCAAGAGAGAAAATAAATAAGAGTTTTTATTATGCAATGCTAATATTGCACATAATTTTATGTTTATTGTTATATTTTAATTTACATTTAACTAATAAATTAAAAGCAGTCAAATGATTATTATTATTAATTGTTTTTTTCTGTAAGTTGGAAATGCAGTACTTCTGATTTTACGTAACGTTTTAGTTATTTTATACATTCAGTGCATGAAATATCATTAAATATAATTGCATCATTTTATGCATAAAAGTGTGAATAGTTAACATTGAATGAGAAAATCGTTTTATTACATACATACATACATGAAGTGCAAATTACTATTATTATTATACAAAGCATGATAATGAGTTACAATAAAGCACAATGCAAATTTCACTTGTGAATAAATGACAAAGTCAAAAAAGATGAGTGAGAATGTATCATATTATATAATAGTTAGTAATCACAGGTCTGCAGGCGACTGACTACTATAATGTAATATTTTACTCGGACTTGAAAAGTCACTCACTGTAAAGTGCATTGGACTCTCAATAATCGATGCTATAACCAATAAACTTTGGTACGAAAACTCTCTCTCTCTCTCCTATCTCTCTCTCTCTCTCTCTCCCTTAAAGCTATTTGAGACACATATAATGTACAGTGAGTGGTGTATACATGAGATAAATCGCATTCCTTTGTCAGTACATAATACACGTAAGTATATTATGTAATATACACATAATACATTATTATATACATATAGTACATAATTCAGTATATAAACCACTCAATAATATGATCATAACATTCTTTCACATACGCAATTTTCTTTCCATGTATGTAAAAAATATTATCATATTTTACAGAAAATGTCAATAAATCTATACAAAAATAAAGGAGAAGAAAAAAATTGCTTGCCTAAGCATTTAAATTCACGTGCGTTTGTAATTTTATTAAACACATTCTTTATTGATTATTATTGAAAGACTTTATATAATATATTGTTAAAAAATGACGATGTATGCTACTGGTATTGATGCATTAAAATCATAAATTCTACAAAATATTTAAAAATACGTACATTTTCAGTTTTATTATTTAGAGGATTCTTTTAGCTTCTTCACATCAAGCAATAAATAGGATTGAGTAAAAATTAATTGGCTTTAACAAGAAATCGCATGCAATCAAATTTATTGCGCACTGAAAATATTGCTCCTCGTGAACTGGAGTTTATACATTGTTTTCAATTTACGTTCACCCCTAACAACGGATCTTTTAATCTCAATCATACAAAGAGCATCCCATTGTAACTTCTAGTTCTTTGATAAGTGTAAAATTTGCATACCTAACTAACTCCAATATTACTCCAATAAATATAATTAACAAAGCCTGGCGTAGTGGTATGCTTGCTGGTTTGACGTGCGGAGATCATGAGTTCGTTTCTCAGTAGGTATATGCGGCTTTTTCAGTGGTCTTAGTATGTATTGCATGAATGTATTGTCGTGTTCTCCGTACGTTGGTGCCCTTGCGTATGTCAGTGTGTCTTAGATAAAGGTGGTTAGGCTTGACAGGTCTATTCATGTCTTCGGCCAGTCCTAGCAATCGTATAGTCAGAGGTATCTCGGAATGATTCACCAATCCATCTCTTTCATTCTTTTCTTTTTCCCTAACACAAAGAAAAGTGTGTCATACGGTATAAAGGCATCAAATGAAAAGTTCCAATGGAAGGAATAATTTAAAAAATATATTTCAAAACAGGTTAGAAAGAAACAATCACTTCATTTTTTATTGTTATATGAGAATAAGTTATATTTTTACAATGTAAATTTAATTATAAATTTTTGTTAATTAAAAAAGGTTGTCACAAACAATTCTAACAATGGCAGTTTTCTATATAAAAAAATAATAATATTTCCTGCTTTATAATATAAACACTAATAACAATTTAGTGTAAATTTACTAAATTTTCATCATTTTATTTACATATAAATTTGTATAGGAGCTTTTGTTGATGTTTCTGTCCTGTGTGATGGAAATTTGTATATAAACAATAGCAAGGATTATAAAATGAATTTTAATTCAATTTCATTAACATGTGTTAATTATTTGTTAAACATGATATAAATAGTGTAGACACAAATAATTATTAAATACAGTATTTTACGCATTGGCACTATTTTATATTGTTGAAATCTATATAGTTTCATTTTATTATGTTTTTGAATAATCATGAAAGAAAAAAAGTAATATATTCTAAATATTAACGTTGCTTAGCTATGCAATGGTAATAAATGATAATGATTTAGAGTATACACAACTCTCACTTACATGGTCCTCTGACGTTTTTTTTAACATTGTTTTCTTGACATAGTATGTCATGACAGATTCAAATTGACATAGTAATTAGATAGTGTCAGCATATTTTAAAGATATACATGAATTATGTATGTATGTGTGTGTATAATATATCAAACAATATCCTCTTCAGTCCCAATATACAATGAGTTGTACATCAAAAAACTTGCCAAAAAATCTTTAAAACATAAAAAAAAAGAAAAAAAAGAAAATTTGAGATAAAAATATGTGGATTGTTTCAGAAAAAAAAACTTAAAATTTCGCGTTCTTTTAGAGATATTTTGAGCAATCTAGAGTGGGTAGGGGGTCAGTGACAGTAAGAAAAAGGAAAAAAAATTGACAAAAGAGACATATTTTTGTCATTCTGAGAGCTGCACAAAAACGTGGTTAAAATTTACTGTTTAAAAGAGTCTGGGACTGAAGGGGATATATCAAACATAATATGATAAATATTTTATATATTTTCCATTTATAAGAAAAACATTTGAAGCAGAAGATGTTAAAAATTAATTATTATAATGAAAATATATTGGAATGGAAATCTCTTCGTAATTATAGTGACAAAAATAAATTCAGTACTATATTGGAGCAAAGTAGTTCTTATCAAGGTATAATATATTATGTAATTTAGGATCTATAATAATAAAAATAAGTTCCAATAAAATATCCCCAGTGATTAAATTGCAACTTGACTTATACTAGATAGATATTATTACGAGATAATTATTATTACTGGCATTAGTATACACGGATCAGTAGCTCAATTAGTAACTGTACATATAAGTGGCGCATACCTTGCAACTTGCACATATCATATAGGCATGATATACTGTTCCAGCATATTTAAGTGCATGCTTGTTACAGCTGATTTTATTTTGTTTTATCTTACTATGTTGTACTAGAAATTCCTCTATCGTTCAATAGGAAAATTTAATATTTTTTTTTATCATTGTTTAAAAGTCACGATTGCAATCCATGTTATTTGTGTGAAATTTGCAACAATATAGATATAATTCAGTGACAGTACTTTGTATTTAGGATTTTATCTTAAAGGGTGAGTGTTAAATTTAGGTATAGCAGACTTTGTGGTGGTGAGAAGTACAGTTTAATTTACTTCTGATTACATGTATCCACACATGACAATAATAATTTAATAACTAGAATTATGTATATGATTATTTTAAATTTTTATTTTCCTGTAAGAAATTTGGCTCTGAGTAAATTTAAATCGTCAATTTACATGGGTAATACTTTCTAACCATGTTTGTAATTAGTAATGGGATATTAAACTTTTGTACGAGCTTAATGCCTTTTTTTATATTCTATTGAGCACCATTTTTTATACTGATTTAAATAATGTTCAGTATTTATTTTGCTCAATAAAGTTTTATTATTATTGTTGAATAGACCATTAGAAATAATTACAGAAATATTTAATTGAGACTATTTGAGAACTTTTCGAAAGTATTCTGTAAATAATTATGTGCGAGAAAGTATTATTGTAGAAGATAGATTAGATTCTAACTTAAGTAATGGATAGGTGTTAAGATTAAAGAAAATGTTATTATTAATGCTTAAGTTTTCATTAATATATTTGATATTTTCAGATTTATAACAAAATGTACTATTTTTTTAAAGTATTTTTGAAAATGGTATATTTTTCATATTCTATTGATTTATATTATAACTATCAGTGTTGACTGTCGATTTTTATCATCTCTCGTCGTAATTTTTTGAAAATACTTCCCAAAAAATTCTGGAAAAAAAATTTGAAATAAGTATTATATTTTTGCTTTTTCAGAAAATGTATAATAATTTTTTATCTTTGGACATAATTGTTTCATTTGCATGATTATAGAGTATTAATTTACACGATGGTTTATTATTTTTAATTAGTGGAAAAAAAATGTTTAAGCTATAGCATTATTATATTTAAGTGATATAAGTGTAAATTTAACACAGAGTCATTATTTTAAAATAAAATAAAAAATATGAGAATAATATTTTTGTAGCACGTGTCAGTAACTGGAAAGCAAAAGCTTAAGGGATTAACACGGAAAAAAAATAATATAATAGTGTCTCCATGGGTGGACTAGATGAACAGAGAGAGAGAGAAGAGAGAGAGAGAGAGAGAGAGAGAGAGAGAGAGAGAGAGAGAGAGAGAGAGAGAGAACTCTTTTGCAAAAATCCATCTGGGAGTCGCTAAACAATCGTTAGCAGAACAGCTTTATACTCAAGAGCCAGAAACATTATCTAACAATTCAATCCCAAGTGAAGACCTTTTATTCATTTTTTTTCTTTCTTTCAAATAGGAATAGAATAAAAAGATTTTATATAATCACTCATATAAATTATATACTTTAATAATATAAAAATCTGATAATAGTATTAAAATTATAAAGAATTAGCTCATATTTTATCATTCATATTTTTATATTGCAATTGGCAATTACATAATATGTTGTTATGATATATCTTGAATGCACTTTTTTAAATACTTTTTATACTCAGTTTTCTAATTTTATAAAATTGATATATAAATTTTTTATACGAATTCTCCCAAAAACTTGCTGCTGTAAAATCATATATCGCTTGTTAATATCAGTAATAGAATTTGAAATTTAGCTAATAATGAAACTTTTGATAGATTTAGCAATGATTTTTTTTTAAATAAGAATTGAAACTTTATTAAGGTCAGTGAAGTAAATTTTATATATATTTAATAATATATGTAATAGTATTTTTCTGAATGACATACTCGATACAATCAAGCAAAGAATTCAATCGGAATTAATGTAATTTTCAAACTGATATTGCAATATACTTTACTTTTACGTCATAAATTTTTCAATTTAATCAGTATAAAAAAATGTAATATTAAAGCGAATATTGTAAACAAATTGCAGCATACAAATAGTATAAATTTTTATATTTACTTTCAACAGTGTTCTATAGTTGTTATGAGGAAGCAATTGAGATTCATTGCATTGTATATTATTTTCCTTTCACAAATTAAGTAAATTATTGTAACTACATTATAATATATATATATATATATATATATATATATATATATATATATATATATATATATATATATATATATATATATATATATGAGCAAATGAAATTATTATAAAAATAAATAGAATCTGAAACTAGTTTTTCTTTATTATTATTTATTTCCCAAACTTTTTATATAAATTTTCAAGTAATGCAACTATACTTCAGAAGAAGAAGAAGATAGAAAAAAAAAAATAATAATATAAAATATTAAATAAAATAGCAATGCATTTCATTATAATGGCTGATGTAATACATGCAAGAGAGAACAAAGAATGTAATTTTACAGAGTCTTTGTTGCATAAAGACTGAGGTGCTATAGTACTGTGCATAATAACAAATCTTGGATGCACTGATGCAGCTGCTTGCTGCAAGTCTTCTCTGTGTGCATGTGTATCAAGGCTCATTAGCACTGCCAGTAGCTAGATAACATCACACATGACAAGGAAAATAAACAAACAAAAGAAAAACGTTTATAAAGCTTATTATAAAGAACATAATATTACTGATACTTATTTTCATATTAGAAGCTCTCTTTTTTTTTTTTTTTTTTTTTTTATAATAAAAAGCTTTCATGTAAAAGCACTGCAATAAAATGTACGGTAATATATGTACGGTACAATTCACATGACATTATTATATATTTAAAGAAAATAATGGTCATTGCTTGCAATGCTTGCTATGATAAACTATTGCATTAAATACTGTATATACTCCAGACCTAACAATATGTACTTTAAATTCATGAAATACAAAATTGGACTTCCAAAATTGATGGTAAGTTTTACCACAGCACAAATTTAACCACAACATAAGATATGAAAGTTGCATTAAAAAAGATAAACATTGTACAGTATACAATTTGTGCCGAATTTCTAATCATGACGTAATGCATACGTAATTTTTAAACCATGCTTATCAATTATTATTATTTTTTTCAATTTTAAAGGGGTTTTATTGATATTGAAAAAAAAAATCATACATTTAATAATATACATTTAGTACAAGTAATAATAATAATAAAAAAAAAAAAAAAAAAAAAAAAAGCGCCTGCTTGCCTATGAAGGTATGCAACCAGTTGGTTCGTTGCATCAAGCGAGTTGCATACACACCAAATGTTGCAGGTGCCAGATGTGCACTCCATGATATTTTTTTTTTTCTTTACAGGTTTTCGGACTCATTAATGTTATTTTTGTAACTCCTATCTCGTGATTTGGAAATTAAAAAAGGAATATTGTTAAGCCTGATGGATGTCTTTAATTAGATTTGTTAACATGCACTGTATAACAAAAACAAACTATTGAAAGTAAATTAATAAAATGATTGATATGAATTTTTACATTTTTGCCAGTTTGAGATGATATTTACACTATTTAGTCATTCACATTTAGCACAAATAGCTGGTATTAAAAAATAAAAATATAATTTAAAATCTGTTACATTGTTTGTTGGTATAATATGTTGTCTAAAATAAGTTTTTTTTTTTTTTTTTTTTTTTTTTTTTTTTTTTTTTTTTTTAGACCTACAGAATACAACCTCTTTTTTTTTGTTCAATTTTAACAATAGGTCATCATTAGTTATCAAGTTTGGTTGCAAATAATTACTTAGTAACCAAGGTTTATTCAGAAACCTTGCTTATAGTAACAAAACTTGTGTATTAAAACTAGACAAAATATTAAAATGGACTTATAAGTGCAAAAATAATTTGGTGATGTTTACATACACTAGGTCTAAACAAAATTTCACTCTAAACAACCAAGTTGACTATAATTATTTATTTGCTACTACGTCATCCCACTATTGAAATAATTTGGCATGGAAATTATTAAGGAATTCTTCACCCTTACATTCTTTTAAAAATGATTTTAAAAAACTTATATCCTAAGAGTTATTATTTATAATTGCGTAGGCGGCAGCATTTTTTTCATTCTCATGCTTGTAATTAAAATATAATTTTACTTTACAAACAGTATTATCTCTTCATACTCTTTCTTGCTCTTCTTATTTTTTCTGAATTGCCCTTTTCTCCAATCATCTTTTAACCTACTTATTTTTTCTATAATATGGAGATAGTTTACGAAACGTAAAAAATAAATTACCTAATTAATGCAGCATTGAATAATATTTTTACATTGTAGATCACCAATGTTACTATTTTGTAATAACATGAGTAATTATGCTGAATATTTTAACTATTATGTTATGTAGTATAATTATTATAAAATATAGCATAAATTATGTTGTCATGCATAAATGTTGCTGCATTGAACTAGCGTATATTTTTGTCCATGTATTTTTCGGCCATCGTCAAAATTATTGTATTATGATTGAATTATGTTTGGGTTATAGGTGCAAAAGTGGGCCGACATTATACAGACTTAAACCTCACCCTTTATACCCTTTTTTAATATAATATAGTAAGTAGAGAGAGAGAGAGAGAGAGAGAGAGAGAGAGAGAGAGAGAGAGAGAGAGAGAGAGAGAGAGAGAGGGGGGGGGGTTTCTTATAACACTTGAAAATTATAAAGGTAAGTTAACAATGCATAAAAAGTAAATTATATATATATATATATATATATATATATATATATATATATATATATATATATATATATATATATATAGCTCATTATTGTTTATTAGAAATATAAATAAGATTCACAGCGTTTACTTTTAAATTATGTAAACTTCTAACAGAGATTTTGTTTAATATGCAGATACGCACAAAGTAAAAGCTGCTTTAAATTTCATGGCTTTAATGTTTATAAACAAAGTAACTTTATTCATCTTCTAATAATAATATAAAATAATTTTGAATAATAAACCTCGGGCGTCAAATTAATATTTCTTTATGCTTATTTGCAAGGACTTTATATACTTTCCTTAACATAACCTATTTAATATAATTGAGTAAATTCATCATGAGTCTATTTCTAGAAACAAAATATAATATACAGCATAATTCTCTTGTTTATATAATGTTACTAAAGGTATAGTTAAATTCAACAAAACTAAATAATAGAACAATTATTGCTTTATGTGCTAATTTTTAGGTTAATTCATTTTTTAAGCACACGAATAAAATGAATTACGTGACTCTTGCTACTATTTGCGTCTTTTAGCATAAATGATGCTAATTTTAGATTAATGTTGTATACTTGTTATGGTTTGCATACTAATCATTAAACTCAGTTGTTGTGAATAAATGTAACTAAACTCTGGCTATAGTAGCATAAAAGATATTGTTTTGTCATTACACGCTAAAATTTAGGTATTTTTTTATTCATGTCATTACTACAACAATCATAAGGTAATAAAACAGTAAAATATATAAGCTTAGGATATTACTTTTTTGTGGTTATTCCGGTTAATTTCAAATTAATTGTAATAAAAAAACTCAAATGTCTCATTTGAAATTTAAGAAAACTTAGATGACATTGTTAAAAGAAAGGCAAAAAAAATGCTGTAAAATTGTTATCTCTGAGGTTACAATTGATTGTGCAGATAAATTAAGACAAGGCACAGAAATATTCAGGAATATTAGAGGTTTTCACAGATTTCTATGCAGAAATATATAATATATAACACCTATTCTATTCCTTTAGTAAAATACTTGAATGTAAGTACTTTGAAACTCTAACTTGCTATAACATAAGTACAAAACTTATTACAGTTGTATAAGTATTTCTTGTTTTCAAGTATAATTTACTAAATAGTAAAACTACTATGTTTCACTATAGTACAATATACTTAATTTAAATTAAACTAAATTGTCTCTTAATTATAAAATATATTTCATTGTTCCAAAGTAAAGCTCAATACATCATATTATATTATGAAAACTTGGCATAACATGTTACTGTAACTTTATTTTCACTTGGGACTCTCTCTCTCTCTCTCTCTCTCTCTCTCTCAACGTGCGTGATTTTCGAGGGCGAAATGAGGCGTGTGGTCTTTAGGGAGACTTTTTCTCTCACAATACTATCACTAATGATAATTCATGGACCCAACTCTTAAGATGACTTACTAACACATATATACATTATAAAATAGACACGTGTTAGGTACGTCAGTTTTCTTTTCATTTTTTTTTATAATTTAAACTGCGCATCACTGTTCAAAAATTAAGTTAGTCATCTAAACTGTTTGTAATTATTTAAGAGAAAAAAATAAGATTTAATAATTTTAAAGGTTTTATTTATTATTTTAAAAAATACATACAGTAAAAAATAAAAAAATAATTTAAAATTAAGAGAGCCAACAGTATAAAATTTGCATGTTTTACCTCGGAATAAATCTATAGTATGTAATTAAAATTTTTAACTAATTTTGCAACTACATTCTGTTGTTAGGAAGGTTCAATTCAATGCGAGTAGAAAAGAAAATTGCCAAATTATGAAAAAAATAAATAAATGAAGTCATGCGCTTTTGAAACAAAATATTTTGTTGTTGGGCGTCCACTGGTTTACTATGGTGTAAAATAGAGTGGTCTTTCTGTGAAGCTTTAGTGACGGAACGTAACCCCACTGTACAACATAGTTCAGTCAACCCCTTAGAAACCTCGTTCCATGTACTAAATACCCAACTTACCTACATCCAAAGAAACTATTTAGTACTATAAAGTACTTTCACATTTTGAGTACTTATATAATTAAAACATTAAAGCATACATAAAATAATACAGAAATTATACATATATAGTTTTGAATATAAAAATAACATCAGTTTTTGTTTTTTCATCATTAGATATTCATATACATGTATTTCAAACTAGCAATCAACGGAAAATAATTTATAATGAAAATGAGATGCGTATAAATACAAATATGAATATTTTATCGTATAGATTTATATGTCACAATTAATTTTACTTTCCCTTTATATATAATATTATTGAAAATATAGACATATGAAATATGTATGAAATTTTGTTTGTATATTGTTGTCTCGATTATTGCATGCTAATTGCGCACGTTGTTGGAATATTATTTACTATATTTAACAATTCAGGTAGTGGGACGGTGGAGAGGACAATAAATGAAGTGCCTGATATGTAATTGCGATATAGTTAAAACTGTCGTGTAGATAGAGATACAACTAATAGCATTACAACATTTCAAATTTAATTTCAGTTATCTATGAAATTATTACTAATTTAATCCGATTGTATAGAAATATTATTTAATGAAATTTTATCAAGTATTTAATTCAATGAAAAATTTTTTTTTTTTTTATTAGTTTAAAAAAAAATAATTGAAATTTATAAATTATTTTTACACAAAATTGAAAAATTTTAACAACCGCTTTTGTTGTACTATAAAAAAATCATGAATATTTTATTAACACTCATGTTTTGTTCAATTGTTTAAGAATAATAAGAGTTTTTTTGGGGTAAAAAAGTACATACCACTCTTCAGTATGTAAATTAACATTAACAAAAAACGGCGATAACGGTGTAAATGGCATGTGACACGTATATAGAAAAGTGGTAAATTAATAAATACATTACATATTCAATAATTTTATATTTAAATTAAAAAAAAATAGCTCATTAGGTACTTACATTAAGTTTGCTTTCATAAATACTAAATTATGAATTAATTTTATATAAAGTCCCTCCATGTATCAAAATATAAAATAAACATCCATTTCATTGATTTTTTTGATTAAACAGTGAATTTTATTAGAAATATTCCAATTATTATTCAA
The DNA here is from genome assembly GCA_949318235.1 of Ecdyonurus torrentis. Taxonomy (NCBI): domain Eukaryota; kingdom Metazoa; phylum Arthropoda; class Insecta; order Ephemeroptera; family Heptageniidae; genus Ecdyonurus; species Ecdyonurus torrentis. The sequence continues at coordinate 7,822,224 of OX439131.1, read as the reverse complement.
CAGTATTGCAGTATGAGGTATTTTGATTAATCAAAATTAAGCAATACAAGGATTGCTGATGTTTTCCAAAGTTCTATAATTAATTGTTGAAACACACGCTAACTTTAACAGTTGTAATATTATATATATATATATATATATATATATATATATATATATATATTATAATATGTGTAAATAAAAAAAATCCTGCAAATATTAACTGTGGTAAAGAGTATGACACGACATCTATTTTTTTAAATTCACAAAGGATTAAACTTGTTCAGGTAAACTTAACTTTTCTGTCTGGTAATATATATTGTAATAAAAAATATATATACATTTAGTGTATATTTACAATTGCAAGCAAAAAAAAAAAAAAAAAAAAGTATATTTTTCACCATTTTTCAACAAATTTAAAATAATATATATATATATATATATATATATATATATATATATATATATATATATATATATATATATATATATATATATATATATTAGATTATTTTGGAATGTAAATTTCGTAGAAAAAAAGTAATATCAAAATTTTATTGATCTTTCTTTATTTGCCTGAAGAAATTTGATTTATTTTTATGTTTTGTACACCGTATGGTGAGCTTTACAATAAGGTCAACCAATGGGCAAACAATCTTTATATGTGTATGTATATACTTTTCTGTCAATATTTATTGAAATAAAGATTTAGATTCTAGAAATAAGAGAGCAATTTTTTTTCTCTTTCTTGTCAAGAAAAGTGGAAATATCAGCGTCAGATAATAGACAATTTGTCACTCCCAAGACATTTCCATTTACCAAGAGCTCCACACGAGAATCGATCTGGCCCCTTGTCAAACCAAAGAGACGCGACGTTTGCACTTTTTCTTCTGCACTATCAAACTAAAATATTGAATTTATTTTATATTTTTATTCAATTTTATTATTTTTATAAAAATTTAAGATAATTTACCGTTTAAACTTTTTAATTTTTTTTAAAATAACTTCTAAAAATTACACAATAGTAAGAAAAAAATTATCAAGTGTAGAAATTTGTTGCAAGATTTTTTTACAGTTTAAACTTTTCTCTTCATTTTTGCAATGTATGAAGAATAAAAGAAATCTATTAATACAAGTGTAGAAAAAAAAACCCTGGAAATGTTGCTTTACTAAAACTGACACAAAGCATTGTAATCTGCTACAGAAATCTCTCCAAGTTTCTCTTAACATTTTAGTTTTGCACGTATAGTAAGTTTTCTATGAAACTTCAAGATAATCTTTTTCTGTGGTCAGCTCATCTTCTCTTGCCGTACATTTAATTTTTATTTATATATAAAAAACTTATATGTTTTTTTTTTTTTTTTTTTTTTTTTTTTGCTTTATGTACTTTTTACTTTTTTTCCTTCTAGTAATACGATTTTGAATCATATTTATGTAAAAAGAGATATAAATTTCTTCCTTATAAGTTTAATTAAAAGAAAGTAAACATAATTATGAAAGATATTTTTAGCAAAATACATGATTGATACGATCGATATTTAATGCATAATGTTGTACACAGAATAATAAGTTAAATAAAGTAAAGAGAGATTAGTTATATATATATATATATATATATATATATATATATATATATATATATATATATATATATAATAAGAAATTTTCTTGATGAAACATTTTTGTCTTACTTCTGTGAAGACACTGGGTTTTACACTCGCTGTTGTCACTATTTTAAATAACACTAATAAAATAACAGTCACTTTGTACATAATATTAAAAAACACTCAATTCACAATCTTTTTAAAAATTACATAGCTATGTTATTCACACACAATGTTTAACGTTTTCAAAGACTATATATAAAAAATTATACATATTATCTATGTATAGGTAATTATAGGTAGAGAAGGTCACTATAAAAAGATTTTTTTTTGTTTAGAAGCAATAGAAATGGCAAGAAGGAAAGATGAAACAATTATCAGTCAACCAAGTTTTGAATTGCCGCGCATTTGGATCCCCCTTTTAAAACCATTTGATAAGAAAGTACCATGTAATCGTACTAAAAATAAAGTCAACGTTTTGCGTGCACCTGACGAGGCAAGTACACCCTCTCCTCCCCTCAAGAGGTCAGCACGGCAGAGAGTGAGAGTTTAGTGTGTTCTGTGGAAGAAGACAGACAATATGTATCATTTTTGATACATAGTCTTTGAAAACATTAAACATTGTGTGTGAATAACATAGCTATGTAATTTTTAAAAAGACGGTGAATTGAGTGTTTTTAATATTATGTACAAAGTGACTGTTATTTTATTAGTGTTATTTAAAATAGTGACAACAGTGAGTGTAAAGCCCAGTGTCTTTACAGAAGGCAAGACAAAAATATTTCATCAAGAAAATTTCTTATCATCATGCAACCTCGCTCGAAATTCAACATTCAAAACATACATATTTATGTACGTATATATATATATATATATATATATATATATATATATAGGTATATAAATTTATATACATGAAAACAGAGAGAGAGAAAGAGAGATCATTAATATAATTTAAATGCACTATGTTGTATTTAAGAGCACTGAAACTTTATGATTATTGAGCTTAAGTATTTTTTTTAAGCTATCCTGATTGCTCTCATTTTTTTCTTCTAAATATAACTGTGTAGTGTTTGACCTAAATGTATTTGATCAGAAACGTAAAAAAAAAAAAAAAAAAAAAAAAAAAAAAAAAATGCTAATTGAGTCATAGTAAGATTTTTTTTTTTTTTGCTGCACTTGCAATGATCACAAAATCCCGGGTATTTTTAGAATATATAAAGTTCATGCAAAACATTAAAATTTCTGTTTTCAATGTTTTAACAACCCACACAGTAAAATCAAATCATATTACATGTTTTTTGTACAATTTTTCCATGAATATCAACATCATGCTGGGTCCTTTTTAAAATTATATATATATATATATATATATATATATATATATATATATATATATATATATATATATATATATATATATATATATATATATATATATATATATATATATATAACATTATTATTACTCAAACCATTAGTGAGTGTATTCCATTAATAAATAACATACATAATATAAATTCACAAAGTATTATTCTTTTTATATTATATCATATATTATTTTATAACTTTGTAAATAAATGTTGTTAAAAACCACAGTAATAATAATAATAATAATAATATCCATATTGATTATATTATTATTTTATTTAATGTAATATATTGAAAACAATATAATATTTAATATAATATAAATATATGAAAATTGAAATGTTTTTCGTGTAAAAAGATTATAATATAAATATGTAAAAAAAAAAGTAATAATAATAAATAATAAATTTAGTCACAGTCTAAATTTTTGTTTTATTAAATAAAATATATATATTCAAATATAACGTCTGGTAAGTTCTATAAAACCAATTTATTAATACGTAAAAAAAAGATATATTTTTTGTTTAAACAATATTTTTTATCATGCATGTTAATATATCAGTATGAATAATTACGACACTAAAATTTATTGTAAGTAATTTGAATCAATATCAGATGTTTTAAGGTTTGTTATCACTGCAATGTTGCCATATTTTCCATTATGGTTGCTGATTTTCTTTAGAAAGGTTACATAAAGATTTTCATATCCAAATTTATGATCAGATTTGTTTTTAAATAGTTTCATTATAAATGACTCAGTTTTTTTTTTTATAAAATGTTGTTGGCATTTTTTACCTTAAAAATATTGATACTATTTAAATAAACTGATATTGATATTGATAATATTGATATTAAATATATGAATAAAAGTCCATCATATCAAATAACAAATTGTATGTAATATAACCTATAAAAGAGATGTAACAAATGATATACTGAAAAAAATAGCTTCAATGAAAATAGCATAATTAACCGACAACTATTAGTTATCAAGATAAAAAAAAAGTTCCATTCCACACATGCAAAATATTATATAGTTAACCACAAAGATGACGAGACGAATGTAAAGTAACATTTAATGTAATATATTACTTAAAAATAAATAAACATAATACAGTAAAGTAAATAGAATTGGTAAAAACGGTTACTTGTTAAAGATCACATAGCCTGCGGACAAACTGTATAATACTTTAAAACTAAAACAAACGTAATGGTAGTATAAACATCACGCTTCTATAAATATAAATTTCAACTACTCTTGTCTGTAATTATAAATATAAATATTTGAGGACATTAAATTCCCTATAAACTAGCATTTTCAAATAGAAAAATAAACAAACAATTTAAATTGTACTTTAATAAATATTTATTTAATATGCGTAAAATTAATTAATTAATATTGATGAATTTATATAAATTAGCATGTTCAATGATTTGAATATCTACATCAATGAGAGTGAACTAGCGACTGAAAGAGAGAGAGAGAGAGAGAGAGAGAGAGTAAAAATTAAATGAAGTGTCCTTGTGATTAGTTCCTATTGGTAGTCAAACACAGTTAGATTAGTGTGTAAATCAGGTAACTGTATTTGATCATTAATTAGTTAATTGTCAAATACAAATTGTGACGTCATAATTTGATTGTCAATTATTAAGTACTCAATAAGTGCTTGTCATTACTAGAAACTCTAGTGTATATTATAATATACTTACATTGTATTGTATAGTAAACTAGCATAATATACAATGTAAAAATAATTATGTTACTATATCGTTAGGCTGTATAATTCGCTTTACATGTAAATCACAAGTTTCAAAGTATATTTAATATTTTGTGCGTATAATGGAAAGTTACGTAAGAGAAAATTGGAAACTATAATCACAAAGTAGTAAATATGATCAAGTAACAAATTAGATAAATAAGTTTGTAATGATTTTCAAGTAATAAAATATATTAAATAATGTTTAATGGGAAGAATAAAAAAACATTCAAAATTTTTGTTTTAAATTATCAATGAAAATAAAAAAAAATAAAAATTTCAACTAAACCTGCGAAAGAATACGAGCTTGTTTCTTACGTCGGTGGAAACATGCGGCTTTTTCATGTGTGCTGGATCCGCTTTTGTGTTCCGGACGTTGATACCCATGCCTGTAAAGTATATGTCATAATGACGAAACAGTAGGATATAGGCGGCTTGACAGGTCTATCTCAAATGTCTTTGGTCATTCACCGTCAGAATTATCTCCGACGGATCAATCCATCTCTTCTCATTCATTTCTATTAAATCACACTTTCGTTTATTTCGTTGTTTAGTATAGAACTAATTTTCATTAACACTTATTTGTATAAATATATCTATAAGAACATATTTTCAACATCGTATATAATTATCTTGATTGAAATATTTAAAAAAAAAGAAGTACTATTGTTCTTTGTATGAGTGTTTTAAGTAATTATGATAATTGAAATGATGGCAAATTGTTTATTATAAAGTCATAGAACGTATAAAAATCTCTAATCTTTCAAATGAGCTGTCACTTTTACTTTGTGAAATTCTCGTTGAAAATATTATGATCATAATTTTCATACCAGAAAATAAAAAATCAAATTTGAAACACTAATAAACCACTTAAATAAAAACTAATTAAAAAAAAATACCAACTATAATAACTTACAATTTAATATATATTGCTATGCTTATATTAAAGTACACAAAATATAGAGAGTCCTTTTTTGTAATTAAAATATTTTATTGCAACGTTAAAATTAAAATACATTGACATGTAACGAAAAAAATAATAACAACAATATAATTTAATTTTAAATATTGAAACAATTATTATTTATAATTAAATTTAATAATAATTTTCAAAGGAATCTCTACTTTTTTATGATTAAAAATGAAACAGTATTAATTAAAATTTATAAAGAGGATAACTTTTTTTAATTGTTGTTGATATCAAAATTATTTATATTTTAAAATTACATTATTTTCATAATTCATGGAAAAATAACATTAATTAAAAAAGTAAATAAATGTATTGTATATAAAAATTTATTTGTACAATTTTAGTTACAATTTATGTATTAATTAAATTCAAAACTACACATTCATTAGCAGCTTTTGAAATTTTTCAGTATTATACAAAAAATATATTTTGTTTTTGTTATATGTTCAATATTAAATAAAAATTTATTGCCAAATTAATATGTCAATTTTGTTTTTATTTACGGCAGGGTCTTTTCATACGGAGCATTATTATCATTAATATTTTTAATTTGTTGCAAAATTCAAATTTGAAGTGTGTTTTATTGAAGTCAAAAATATGTTTATTTATACTACATGGCTCTCAAAATATAAGCTTACAATATACTCACAGTTGCAATAGTATTATATTATATAATTCAACGCTGCTTATCGCAGGTATCACATATACTTTTTGTTGCACAATGTAAATATATCTCCATGTATACAGGTTGTTTAATCAGGTTTTTTACATTAATACTTCACTTAATCATTTACACGTATTAAAACTACAAAAATTAAAGTTTTATGACGAAATATTTTAACATTGTACGTTAAAATTGACAAATTAAAAAAAATATGTTAATTATTTTTCAAAAAATAAAAATATTTCAAAGGATTCCTAACAATACTTCCAGAATATAAACAAATAAGCAGCTACTGATAAGAAATATCATAAAAATTTGATAAAAACACTTCTTAGTAAAATATAATTAAAACTTGGTAAATAAATGTTTCCTGAAGATTTGGCAGTTTATCTTTCACAAAAACTTGTTTTTGTTATTTTATTATTAAAAATAATACTAACTTTTTTCTTGGTAATCTTTCCTTAATGTCAATCTAGATACTTGTCATCCAAACTGATGCCTACTTAACGTAATGAATTAGATGGGCACGTGGAGAAAGTAGGTATAGAAAATGTCAAAGACATATTTTATTGATTGCTAAAATTTTTTATTTTTGGATTACAAAGTTCAAGAAAAAAACGCAAGTCAAATATATATATATAAAGAAAAATCCAATTACATTTTCCAGTTATTCAATACAGTGAAAGTACCATTGACATTTTTTTCCCTCTTCTATATGACGTGAAATAATTTCTAAAAACATCAAAGGTAAATTATTACTGACGTCATCGTTTATTATTAAAATTTTATAATAGATTAAAAAGGAGAAATATGAAAATATATTTTAATTTATTATTTTGTCATCACAAAATTTTAGTATTAAAAAATTTATTGAAACTATGGTTATAAGTTTTTTTTTAATATTATTTCATTTTTTATAAATATGAAATGGTAATTTTGCGGTCTATAACTAAGTAAGCTTACTGAATTGTAATGTTAATCCATAACGGTTGTGACTTTTGGCTTATTTGTTTTAACATCCTTTTATACCAATTTTGTAACAAGGTTATCTTTATGAACATAAAGGGTATAATAATAACGTAGAGATTGAGAGAGAGAGAGAGAGAGAGAGAGAGAGAGAGAGAGAGAGAGAGAGAGAGAGAGAGAGAGAAATAAAAGAAGCACAATGGTTAGATTTATGCTGAGGTGTTTGTTATGCTAAATTTTAATATATAAAAATAAACTTTAAAAAAAATAAATATTTTTAAATTTCCATGACTGGTTATGTATTTAAAAATGCATCTTATTGGTGTGTATTTTTGAAGCGACAATAAGTTAAATGATTATATTTGAACTTGTCAATTATGTGATTTGGTATACATCTGTCCGTGACTCTTTTTACGTTTGAATGTTTGAAACATACTTTTGAACTGTTTTTTTAACGTTTAATCAAATGTCCTACTTTAAACATTTGTTGCTTTTTTCTTATCATTTTAGTAAAATATGAATTGACGCTCAAGGTACCAATTTCAAAGCCATTATTAACATTATCTGTTGTAAATATACATAATATAACATATACATATATAATATAAAAATACAAAACTTTTGATGTGTGTATAATTCAATTTGTGAAAAGTTTAAATTTGGCTAAGAAAATCGTATATATATTTTTAGTTGAAGCATGATAATTCAATAATAAGTTTTTTTATTAGGAATATGAATTGATTAGATTAGATTAAAATAAAAATTAATCTAAGAATCTAAAATTTAATGAACGTTTTATAGACCTATCATGATTAATCCTTATAATTTAATTAATTTGATTTTTTTTATTAAAAGTTTCTGTATTTGAAACACGCCTTTTACATTATACTTATTTATTCATTTTAATTGAAAGTAAAATTTGATTATCATCACGGTTATGATCCAACAATCTAGCAATAATTGAGCCAAACTAAATTGAAAGATCAACAGTAATGTACATGAGAGTAAAAACAAACCATGCGAGTAGCATTAAAGCGGATTAGGTGATTACCAAAGATTATTTTATGAAGCTTCCAAATGAAAGAGTATCCTGAAACATAGGCAACAAGTCGGGCACAGCAAAGCTGAGGCACTTCACGTTTCAGTTCTTTCCTAACATTTTACTCTCATAATAGAAACACAATTTTTACAAATTAAAATTTGTTAATAGTATTGTAGGTGTTCTATAGAAAAATATATTACAACTTAAATTATATTGAGCTACAAATTTTGATGCAATTTAAATATTTATGTTAAGGCAAGAGACTGAATAGCTGATCTATTGTCTTTAGAACAAATTATTGAAGATTAGTAAATATTATCAGAAAGCTATGTAATATTAAAAAAAAAAGTTTCAAAAGTGTTAAATTATTATTTTATAACTTATAGGCTTTTAAATAAATGAATTGTAAAAAATAATTGATTTTATTGATATTTTAAGACACTTTTATCATGATAACGTTTTGTTAAATATATAAACCTTTATGAGCTTGATAACGTAAAAGTACAAAGTATTTTTGGGAATCAGAAAAAAATTAAAGGTGTTACACTAATTAAGTAGTTGATTTGATTTGGCTGATGACTGGTAAATAATAAAAAATTATTATACGTAAAAGGTCAGGTGTTATTTGACATATCTCTCTCTCTCTCTCTCTCTCTCTACTAACTCCAATACCAACGTCAGTTAAGCCAAGTTGAATTAAATTTATTAATACATATTTGCTAACTAAATATTTCTGTTTAATTAATAATAATAATATACGTCTCAATGGTTATGTATGTATAATATACCTACAAGAGTGGATTAGTAAATGATTAGGAAACATACTCTATCTATACAGAAAATTACAGACCGGAAATATTATAGATTAAATATAGGTATCTACGACGTACGTACAACGTTTACCTTTTTATTATTATTATTATTATTTTTTTAACATTTTTGTTATTGTTGTTGCTAGAATTTAAAAGTTTACCATTCTAATTTTAATATCATTTTGGAGCTTGGTGTAGCTTTGTGTTACAAAAGGTTTTTGCTGCATCCGTGTAGTGTATTTAGTTAAAAATTTCAACCTTTTTAGTAATTTGTATTTATTATATTTCACATAAGCAATACACTGTGTAAAATAATAATAATAATAAAATAAAAATATACATATGCTATGATGAAATTGTTTTAAGTGACCTAATAAATATTATGACGTATAATATTGATTGAATACATATATATTTTGTCAATTATTGTTTGTTTGTTTTTTGCTATAAAGATTAAGGAAAAAAAGCTATTGCTTCACCGAACTTTGTACCCTTTCAAAATTAAATTCTCACACAATTACTTTGGTATTTTGTGCCAGGTAGATTTCGGTTGTCACGTTATTTGTGACGTTTTGTGCACAGATTATCAGATTTAGAATAGCTGCCAACTCGATGTCATGAAACTGGATTTGATTTAACGTCAAACATAAGCGCAACGTTGCTAAAGTAAACTGTGTACATTTTATATGCTAAAAACGTGACCTAGCTTGTTCAAACTTTAAGTTTGCTAAATGTGATTTTGTGACACAAAAAAAACAAGAGATTTTAGTCTAAGAAAGGAAATAGAAATGAAATGGAAATAAAAAAAGATGCTAACATAAAATGACAGCTTTATGTATTCTTGTTTCTTTAAACTTGTGAGTGTTTAATATTTACTTAAAGTTGAAATATTAATTAAAAACAGTTTAAAACATACGTAATTTATGCAAAATTTGGTTAGCCACCATATCTAAAGAAAACCGGATGTCAAATACTCTACTATTTTTTTTATTGTAAGTCGGGTAGTTTTATGCATTTTAGAAATCAAGACTAGCGTGATATGTCTTATGTCGCAAAACAAATATTTAAATCCATACCTGTTTGAACTTGTTTTAAAAGTTATTTGCCAGCCATTTATATTCACTTGGAAAAATCTTAGGCTAACAAGATTTCTAATTTTACCCATTTTCTGAGAAAAAAAAAGTTTTATCTTTACAAAAGGAAGACAATTAAACATTTACTAAAGCTAAATAAAGAAACATTTCAATGGAATTTCATTAATTAGAGCTTTTTTAATTACATCTCAACGTTGTTATGTTACTTATTCAAAAAAAAAAAAGAAAAGTTTATTAAAAACTGTAAGAAGAAGAAGTAAAAATATGCTCCAGGCTTTTATATCTTCATTAACTTTTTATCAACAGATATAGTAGCATGTACATACTATAGTACTTTAGCATTTAGAAATTGAAATTTGTAAGTTATTAACTTAAAATAATATAATGTTTTTATATATAAAAACTTATATAACATTAAAATAGAAAATTAGAAAAATAATAGGAAAAATAAAGGAAAGAGATTTCACAATGATGTATAAAATAGTGAAATAATATATATATATATATATATATATATATATATATATATATATATATATATATATATATATATATATATATATATATATATATATATATATATATATATATATATATATATAATATTGTACATGAAGTTAAGTGGATGTAGTTCATATTATAAGTATATGAGAGTATTATTTTAAAGAAGAGCGTACTCGAGCTGTTTTCACACTTTCTTTGTTATAAAGTAGAATACTGCGGTTCATTTCTCATAACGTATATACATACTGAGTGGAGAGGTTGATGTGTGTGTGCCTCAGGAGGCAACTTTCTGACTACATATGTTGGTCATGAGATAGAGATCTGCACTGACTATCAGTCACTCTCACAGAGAACTTAAAGGAGCTAGAAAATTTAAAGTCTGGTTATGTTGTATTTTAATAATGAACAGAAAACTGCTTTTAATTGAAGATTAAAAAAAAAAAAAAAAAAAAAAAAAATCAAACTTACGAGTTGCGTAGGAGTTTTATTATTATTATTTAATATTTGCTTCCTGAATGCCTTGTACACTCAATTGTGTACCATTTACCATTTAAAAAAAAACATGTTTCTTTTACAACGTTATTCTCATAAGAAAAACACGTGCTGAGTGGAAAAATTTTCATTAAAAATTGTGTGTATACGTTAAATTAAAATTGGGTAATATCAAGACAGTACTGTTAAAAATTCTAAGGACAATTTCTTTATACTCGTTAAGAAAAACTCACCTAAGTTTATATTTGCACTTATTTCATTTTCATTGTTCCAACTCTCTAAATAAAGAAAAACATCAAAGTAAAAAAAAAAAATAAAAAAAAAAAAAAAAAATTTTTTAAAAGAATACATTACCGTTGCAATGTTTAATATTAGCAACAACCTTGTTGAACAATAAAAACAAATTTGAAGAAAATCAATACTATTTCATTGTCCAAAGTTTTACAAAGTTCAATAAAAAGAGTGTAGTAGTCAAATTACATAGGTACATTACTCACCAAAACATTATAAAGTTTCAAAACAAACACATTTCTCATCCATCACATCATCAGACAGAAGTTCATTAGTATGAATGACAAAGACAAAATAAGAGATGAAATGAAAATTTAATAAACCTTGTAGTGCTCTAAAATAACACGACAGTGAATATAATGAAGTTATAAAGCAAAGCAGAGAGAGAGAGAGAGAGAGAGAGAGAGATGAAATTATTATTCGTTAATTTGTATTCTGGGTTAAATGTATGGTTTGCTTGTAATTGTCGTGTATATAATGTTGGGTGTTGAAATAGCAAGTAGGCATAGCGGCGTGACTTTGCACTGTGATCGCCTCAGGGGACATTTTCACGCACTAAAACTCAAGTAAAAATAACAACTACACACAAATATAAACATCGTAGTGAGATTCTTTATCATTTTTTTTTACATTCTATTTTAATTGAATTAGTAATTATTTGTAATTGAATTAATCATATTAGTTTAGTTTTCTAGATACTATGTACATATAGTATATTTATATAATATATTTTATTTATTTGCACCAAAACATGTAATATAATTTGCCAAAATATATATATGTTTTAATACTATTAGTAAATAATTATTTTATTTTGTTTCAAATAAATAAAAATTAAAATTTAGGAAAAGTACTGTATTGACGAGTTTTTTTTTTTTTTTACAAACAACTGTAAAAGATTTTATACAAATGTGAGCGTGATATTTATTACTGTATTAGTGTATCTTATTAAATTATTTTTTACTGGACCACTCTTTCATGCACCATGCTGTCCCGCCGCAGCACTTTCTTGTGGTGATGAACGGCCAATATTTCTACCTCAGCGCCATTATACTCCTCTTATTATTTTGTTTATACTGTACAGGAGTGTACTTAAATATTATAGTTAGTATAAAAAACTAATGATTAATAAATAATAATAATTAATGGCTTTTTATTGGGCGAAATCAGGCGTACAACCTCTCAATACAAATCTCTCTTGTATTTCTCTTTTGTATTTCATTAAAAATAGTTTTTATTTAATGTTCTGGTTTTTTTATAGTTTACTTTATCATACAACAAAATAATTACAAAATATAATAAATGATAGAACTTTTGATAACGTTTTTCTAATTTTAAACTATATATCGCTAAATAATATATATAGTAAAAATAATGTGCTCATCTTGTTTACTATAATATTTAACATATTATTCTCATGCAGGCAAGCAATGTGCATGAATGTTTTGTTTGTGTCAAAATTTATTAGTAAGTGACAACATAGGATTAATGTTTCAAAGTTTACAAAAGCCATGTCGACACTGTCACTAAAATAACTTTTTACTTCGGTAAATGTAATGGCTCGAATTAATTTACGTATACAAACTATGCAAACAAAACAATCCTTTATTTAACTATTTTTTAAAAATTGAGTGAAGGGGAAAAAAAAAAAAAAAAAAGAAGAAGAAGAAGAAGACATTAAAATTTTTAATTATTTTTTTTTAGTTTGGTAAATATTTTATAAACTTATACAAAAATATCGATGGTGGGAAATAAAAATACACATAACATTTGTTTTCTATCATCAGTGAATAAGAAGAAATTAAAATCATTTATCAGATATGCATAGTAAAATTACAAACTCATGTCAATATTCTTTATAGTTATCTAAAATAAAAAAATAAAGTTTTCTTTATTTTTATACCACAGTGTTTATGACAAAGAATAGTCTTTTTTTAGCTACATAAAAGGGTTGTCATCATTTTAAAAACGATATTTATTTTACTTAAAACACACACACACAAACGTTTGAAAGACATTGGGAGATTTTATAGTTTTGTAACATAAGCAGTATACAGACTAGAACTCCAGATGGGTTATTATTTTTTTACTAATTGTTTACTTTTATAAGTTTTCTCTACAATTCTAAAAGAAGTACTAAAATAATACTTTTATAAAATAAGTATCTTTTTTTTTTAATTCAATCTGAAAATTAAATTACAAAAGAAGTAGAATAATTATTACCAAAAAAAAAAAACTTTAAATATAATAATACAAAACAACAAATTAAATAAAATTAATAATTAGTGACAATGTAAAAATGGTTAGCAAAAAAAAAAAAAAAAAAAAAAAAAAAAAAGTTAATGTGATTGTTACAATGATTTATTATTAATATTTAATTTTTTTTTTACAAATACAGTTAAATGATAATTAATTTAAAAGTAAAAAAAAAAAAAAAAAAAAATGTATGTGGTTATTTGGTAATATTTTACGTTATAAATTTTATTAATGTGGGTTACCTAAGTGAAAATGAATATTACATTTAATCATATATTAATTAATTTTTATTAATTACAAACCAATATATATATTTTTTAATTATATTTAACATCGATTTATTTATTTGTTATTTTAGGGTTAAAGTTTATTGAAGTGGCAAAAATAATATTTTAGTTTTTTATGCAAAAGAAGTGATTTTTTTTTAATTTAATCATTGTAATGTGTCTTATGGATACACTTTTTTGTGTATTCATCATTGTGTGAGTAAAGCAATTGTTTACATTTCTCTTTTCCTCTGTATCTCTGGTGAGGATTGTTTGGAAAGAGAGAGAGAGAGAGATTTTCTGTTCATCATGATGAAAATTGTCCTCACGGATTATAAGCTTAAAATTGAAAATAAACGCCTCTGGCTGGTAAGCAAATATTTAACAAACAAAAGTTTGTACAGCATGAATGTGTTTATATTTCAGTATGTTGATGATTAGCATGACGCAATCCTTGCTTGCCTTGACTTAATACTAATTACCATATTTTATATACAAACTTTTTTTTTTCCTCAGCTTAAAAAAAAAATTTGTAATATTTTATAATATTATGGTTAGAGAGCGTCCACAAAAACGTGAAATAGTATAAAAAATAGTTACTGATTAATTAATAATATATTAAAATTCATACAAAACACTTTAATAATAATTTAGATTAAAAAAAATTACCAATCAATGTGGTATTTATTTATATAAAATAGTGTGTGTTTATTTTTTTATAATTTATTTTTATTTCAATGGATTACTATAATTAAAAAAATAAATTTAGTATTATTTTTTTAAATTGTATACTACAGTTTGTTTTACGTTAATGGAAGACTATACTATTACATTAAAAATTTAATATATTTATAAACAAATTACATTTAAATTAAAATAAAAGTAAATTATATAGCATTAGCCTTATATTATGGACATTTCCAAACAGTGTCAAACAGTGTCAAAAAGTGAGATAGGTAAAAAAAATGGTATTTAACATGTTGACTTGTACGTACGTACAGTACATACACATACGTATAGATATAGATATATACATGCAAACGTATATTTATACAAACGTGGATATTACGTTGTCGACTTTTATAGTGAAAGGTCAACGCCACGTTTTCGTACGTGATGCTTTCTCTCTCTCTCTCTCTCTCTCTCTCTCTCTCTCTCTCTCTCTCTCTCTCTCTCTCTTTCTCTTTCTCTCTCTCTCTTTCTCTTTCTCTCTTTCTCTCTCTCTTTTGAGTATCGATTCAACATCAAAGAGGTGAAGGTGACCACTGGAAGCTGACTATGTAGCTAACTCTTCTCTCAAACTACAATTATTTCAACAAAACCCCATCTCTCTCTCTCTCTCTCTCTCTCTCTCTCTCTCTCTCTCTCTCTCTCTTTCTGTCTATGAAACGTATATAGAACGCATCATCACTTATTCATTAATTTTGATATATAAATAAAAATCAAACCTTCATAAGTGCACTTGATTTTTTATTTTATATTCTTTGGTACGATTCTTGAATGTAGGTTTGGAGTATTGTAGAGCAGGTGTGAGAGAGAGGTATATACTATGTATGTGAGAAGTGCGTATTCGATAGAATTGGGAACTTTGCCAGACTTTGATCGATCTAAATTCTATATAACGTATGCTGGACAGAACGTATAGTGTATAGTGAGAGAGAAAGAGAGAGAGAGAGAGAGAGAGAGAGAGAGAGTGAGAGAGAAGAGATGAGATGAGTGAGAGAAAAAATAGTCAGTGACCAGAAATTACTCACAATGTAATCTGTTGGAGGCAGTTCGCCAAATGAATTTTTCATTCGATAAAAATGAGCAATTTTTTCGATTTAGGTTCAATGGGTGTTATATTTACTTTATTTAAATGCAAGACACGTATTTTTAAGGCTATATTCTCTCTCTCTCTCTCTCCAAATGTCACTCGTTTTCCCTCTTTTTCTCCCTCTTTTCCTTTTTTCCCAAACCCCATTACAATCACACAAAACTTGTCAATATATAAATATTAAAACTAAATTAATTTTATATTACAGAAAAATAGCACAATGTATAGATTAACGATATTATAAATTAATATTGATAAAAAACAAGATATAATTTAATAGCCATATTTTAGTTGATTTAAAAAATATAATTTTATAGAGTTAATTACATGCTTTTGCTTTTTAGATATAAAGTAGATACAATGAAACTTCATTCATTTTACATTAATCATTTTGTGTTTACACATGGCATTGTAAAGCGATTATATAAAATAAAGTTTTTTTTAACTTGATTTATATGATGTAAGAAAATTTAATTAATTTTGCATAAAAGAGACAAGACTCTAGAAATAATGAAAAGCATAAAACACATTATTATTTTTTCTTGTATATTTCACTTTTTAATGATAATAATAATAATAAAAAATTTAAATGACTTGAAATGCTTTTTTCCTTGTTTCCTTGTGAAAATTTTATTGTTATTTTTCTTTATATATACAGTATGAATATATATATATATATATATATATATATATATATATATATATATATATATATATATATATATATATATATATATATATATATATATATATATATAATAAATGAAAAAATCATTTTCTTAAAAGTTATAACAATAAAATTTATATATTTTAAATTCAGAACATGAGTATAATGTAAAGCTTTTCTTGTTTCTTTCTTTTGTAATGTAAAAAAAAAGAAGAATAAGAATATCTACACAAAGAAGAACGTGTTAAGTTGACAGTATATATTTGGTTTAGGCTTGTAGGCAGATGCTGGCTCGTGTCTTGTGGCTCTGGGGGTGAACGGTACGTGGACAGCATATCAAAAACTCGGCCTTCTTGTCACAGCCCTAACAAGCCCCATGTTTTCAAAAAAAAAGAAGAAGAAGAAGTAGAGGAGATACTATATAATATAACATACAATATAATATAGAAACGCTTTTCTCTTTATTCGATCGGTACAAAAACCGCAAACGAGTAAATTTACCCAAAAACTATACAATATAAGCCTTCAAGCGTTGGCTTTTCATTATTTTATATTATATAAAGTCGTGCATGTAAGTCGATTTTACAAAAAAAAAAAGATTCCAAAAAAATATTATACTACATAATATATCGTTTTATAATATTATAAAATATGATGGGGCATTGAATAGAAAGTTTTAAAACTGCAGCAAAGTACTCTATAAACTAAAACTTTCAGTTTATAATATCTTTATATAAATTTACATTAAAGTGGAAAGTATATAAAAGGTAAAGTAGTATTAACCTTTTTAACTGTTTATTATTGAATATATCAAAAAAGGGTTCATTTTAATTTATTTGAAATAAATTTTTAAATTTTACTTCCTGCGTTATTCATGTTATGAGGCTTGTGTTTAAATTTTACAATAAATAAAGTTTTGGTTGCAAGTTTTGCACAAATATTTTTTTTAGTTTAGTCACGTATCATTGCTAAGAATTTTAAATCCTGAAAAAGTGAAGAAGTTGCCTTTTTGGTTAAGGGAAGGGGATCAACACATTCTCTTTTCCTTTTTTTAATAAAACTATTAGCTCCCAACTGAATAATTTATTCATAACACTCATAAAATTCTAAACATATTACTGGAACATAAAACTTTTGTTTCATGAAAATTATTTTGACCTATTTAATCAATAGAACTCTTAAAAATAAAAGGGGAAACTTTTGTAAGTGAAGAACAACAACTTATTATTGTGATTGCACACTCTTCCTTAAAAATTGTCCTCTCTCTCTCTCTCTCTCTGCCTGCTATAACCATCTCTAGTATTACGCTTTCCTCATATAACATTTGAAATTACGACTGTTATGTTTTTTTATTTATTTAACCTTAGTGCATTCTTTGTAATATTTTTTTTTAACCTTAAAAACTACAAATTTAGATTTTAATAAACGAAAATAATTACTAGTAATGACAGGAACATAAATTTTATAAACGGCAAAACGAAAATATTAACTTGAAATCTGTATTGATATACTACAATAATACGTATTACAGGTAAAATAGAATAATAACAAATTAATTAAAATAAAAGTCTTCTAACATCTTATAGTTCTCATGTTAGAGTATTACATACCAGATTAACTTTAACAAATAATAATCAAAACATATTTCAAAGATACAAATATTAATATATGTTGAAATAAAGTTTTATTTTACCTGCATTAGGTGGCATAGGTGTATGAGCCCCTGTTTCACGTTCATATTTACTTATTGCAATTAAGAGAGTAAATTAGCAGCTGATATATCACAAACTGAACGGTCACAAAATACAAAATGTACACATAAAAGTTAAGGTATGTCAAACACATGCAAAGATGATCAAATATTTAAATTATTACACTTTCAAGATAACATATTAATGTGAATATTCAAATTTTAGCTCCAACTCTTAATAACAATAGCTCTGTTAAGGCGTTACGTCAAACTAAAAACCATTTGAATGCTAAAAAAATAAATACAAACTTTTTTCGAAATAAAAAAACGATTTTTTTAATTAATTAAATATCCTTAGAAGTTAAATAATTAGTTTTTGCTGGATATAAATTACTTAGGACGAATTATTGTAGAAATAAGGGTCCTTATTTGACTAATGGAGTCCCAAGTCAGTAATCTACTCCTTTAACAGGATTAATGTCCCTGCCATTAGTAGAATTTCTTTGTTCTTTGTCAATGAAAATATCTAATAAATGTCATATATGTGGGTCACAAGAAATAACAAAAGTTTTACCATGTGGAAATGTTTTTTTTTGGTCTAGAAGTCAATGTTAGACTGTTAATAAGGTTGGTAACGTTGTGATTACTGTTGTTCAGATGTTGGAGAGTTTTTTCTGTGTTATCAACTCTACAAGATTGTGTTTACTCTACTTGACTAGAGCTAGGGTGGTTAGACATACATTCTAATAATTGCACCAAAGTTTACCAAAAACTTCTACTCTACGATTTCATTAAATGACTCCATAGCAAGAAGTGTTGTTTTTACAACTTTTTTTTTGTGAGAGAGGTGTGCATTTTAGAGAAATTTTGCTATATGCCTTGTTTTCTTAGAATTTTATTTGAAATTTTACCCGCAATTATATTTAACGTAATCATTTGAAGTATATTTAGGAAAAACACTACTGTATGGTTTTCCTTTAAAGCTACTCAAACTTTTAGATGTTTATTAGTGGTCTAAGCTATCATTAATTTTCTAACTTTCAACATCATAAAACCTCCTTCTAAACGGTTTGAGAGAGAAAAAAAATAGTGCAATAAGAGTGTAATTACAGAATACTAGACATACTTTTACATGCTTTAAGATTATAGTAAAAATATGCAATTTTCCTCATTTGTAACACACAATAAAAAGTTAAACTAATAACATGTTGGGTTCCTGTATTTCTGTTGTAGCAAGGCAGTACATTAGATTATAACCAGCTTACAAAATGTGATAAATTACAGGCCATTTCTACAACCACTAGTCAATAAATAATGCTGACTTTGGTTCATTACTCTATAGTTATCCATGTAAGCCTACCGTTGGTTTGTATAAGAAAGTTTTGAATGATCGTTGGTGACCTAACTCAAGTCTATAGTATAGAAGGAAATAGTCCAGTCTAGGAGTGTGGCCAAGAGGTATACCCCAATACGATAATCTTACAATGCGTGTGGCGTAATTTGTATTACTATCTAGTTAAATCTTTTTGTGGGATTTTAAGTCTTATTGGGGTAGATACCAAAATTTTAAGCATTGTTTACTTAGTAGCTTATATAGTTATCATTTAGTAGTCTTTATCAAATATTGTCTAAACCGTGGTCACTATATTTTTAGTAACCATTTATTTGTATGTGTTACTGTTAAAAAAAATGGTATATTAAATAAGAAAAGTTAAAAATAAAAATTTACGGTAAACTTGCATTTAATTTAATATCACTATCATGTTTCTAGTTTACATAAAAAAACCTATTGCAATCAATATTTACACTTTTAATCATACGAGAGTCTTGTTCACTCTGCCATTATTATATTGGTGCAATAAAACTTTTTTATATACATTTTTAGAAAATTAAAAACTTCATTACATTATTGTAAACATGCTATTTTATAACAACTTTTATTAACTAAAATTTGAAATATTATACTTTCTTAGTAAAATATATTATGTTAATTAGAATGAGTAAATAATAAAATATTCTCAGAATTTGCTCTTTAAAAAAATAATAATAAAAAAAAAAAACGCAACCTAAATTGTTTTGATTGAGATAATAAACCAATTTTCAAACCTAATAAGGCCATTAATGTGTTAATAATATGCGTACTTGAAATTATGGCTATTTTCAATATTAAAAAAAAAAAATCTTATTTTATTAAATTTGAAACCTCATTAAATTAATTTTAAAATTATTATTTATGTATAAAAAAATGATTGAAATTTCGTTAATAAACATATTATGCAGTCATTTAACATGAAAATTATGTTCCATATTTCACGAGGAAAAAAAAAAAGTAAATAGTAACAAATTTTAATTTATGACAGTTATGAAAGAAACACAGTGATATATTTATATTATGATTATAACCCTTTTTGAGTCATAGCACTCTGAAGTTTTTTATTATTATTATTACATATTTATATTGAGCAAAATCAGCATTTTTCCTCATACTTTTAGCAAGGAGATACTATAAATCACATTCCAGCTCCAGTTATAGATTGAAATTGAAAACCTTGACATCATAACTTCTATTATCCAATTTCAATATGTACTTACACTTGTACTTGTTGGCAGGAACAATATTATACAACGTCATCATTTCATAATACGTAATAAAAAACAATTTAAATATTTTGAAATTTGGAATCAAAGTTATATTTTTTTCTTCTAAATTCATAACTAGTTTTAAATTCTTAAATAATTATGATCGATATTTTTGTAGAATTCTTTGAGATAGGATAAATAAAAAATAAAAACAAACAGTTCAGGCTGTTACACAGATAGCTATGCAGTTGTTAGCTCTTTTTGATTTAAGGCAAACGATGAATTTTATAAACCTTTTGACAAAGTAACAAATACTCTAAAAATAATAATAATAAAAAAAATATGCGTTCTGTGTAAAAATTTAAATTAAATTATAGTATTCTAGAAAACATAATTTATAAATAAATACTCAAGACTTAAAGAAATTAAAATAAAAGTAGTGCATAATGCTTAAATTTAAAAAAAAAAACATTAGGAAAAGGTGTGTCTAAAAAAATTTAGCATTGAAAAAAAAAAAAAAAAAAAAAAAAAACGAAAATTGAAAATTTGTGGATCACGATTGAAACGTTACGTAAAAAATAAAAACAAGAAATAAAAATATATTTGCCATACTATGTTACTCATGTAACTTTATAATAAAAACAGTTGCCTGCTTGGCTAGAGATTTCTCGCATACTTTTACAAGAGCAGTAGAAGGCAACTTCATATAAAACGTGGTAAGAAGTGTTATCGCATACTTTACTCGACTTTGATCCATCTGATCCTGCTGCAAACAATTGAAGTAACCCTAGATACAATACTTGACTACCGTACTTGAACTTTAAGATGCATTTTCTAAAGTATACGTACATATTAAAGTTGTATCTTTTTATTAGTACAAGTTTTCTTTTACTTAGCTTTTCATCAAATAGTAAAACTGACTATAGTGTCAACTGCATTATTATTATTATTATTATTAAGATTGTAAAACTCTAAAGTGAGTCAATTTTTTTTCTCTATAAAGTAGTTTTATAAAGTTTGTTTTTCTATTATTGAACTAAAAACTGACATTTTTATTATTTTCACAGCTATCTTGATCTTTTAAAGCAATTTTATAATATTATAAAACATTTTTACATTTTCATATTTTTTACATTTAACAGCAACAAATTATTTTAGAGTAAATTTTAAAACAATGTTTCATTTTGCTATAAAAATATCAGTAAGTCAGTATGCAAGATCATGATTTTAAACAAGCATCCTAAAAACGCAATTAAGTGCTTATTCTTAAACAAACAGTAACATGTTAGAGAATTAATTTACTTAATTTGTTAAGAAAACAAAGCTTGTTTCCATTTTATCCTCTTTAAAATAAATAAATTTGTTCCTCTGCCCCTTATATTTGAATAAATACTAAAAAAAAATAACTTTAAGATTTCTTTTCTATAATACGAGTACTTCAAACCTTAATTGTATTAAAATTGAATTTAAAAATGAAAGCTTATGTATACAATTGATTAAGATATATTTTTTACCCTTTCAAGTAAATATTCTCTCGAGCTATATTAAGTGTTACAAATACTTATTCAGTTGAAATAAAAAAAAAAATATAATAAATAAATTAGTTTTTGCTGAGTTGGAAATTTGAAATTACATCATGACGCAGCAATGTCAAAATTTCACTTTTTTTTTCTTATTAAGACTAAAATGAGAAGTAGTGGTGAAAAACCAAAACTTTTCACAAAAGTTGACTTGTAGTTATAAAAACGTCATAACAAACATGCAAAGTAGTCTATTAAAAAAATAATAAAAAACGAGAGAGAGTGAGAGAGAGAGAGAGAGAGAGAGAGAGAGAGAGAGAAATGATTAGTTAGATCTTTAATTGTTGAAGAGTTACTTGTAAGGACATGATATTATAAAAAGTTATTATGATTCTAAATTTGTAATGAAAAGTACGTAAAATAGTACAAAATAGGTTATAGAATAAAGTGTGAAAGACACTTTATTTTATATAAAATTTTTAATATAAAAAAGTAATGATATATTTCAGTGTCATAGTATTGAAAAACGAGAAGGAAAAAAAAATACAGTACGTTATAAATAGAGTGTTGAATGATGATAAAATATTATTTCATATTTTTTATATAATATAAATGTGATTCAAGTCACGATCAGTTCAACTGAATTGCGTGTTAATATCACTTTGTTACGTTATACCACGAAAAAAAAATCTAAGGAAAAATTTCATATTTTTTAAATATTACTTTTGTTATTAAAATGACAAGAAAAAATTGTGCTTTTCCATTTCAATTTTTACGTGCGTTTCATTTATAATTAATGTGACTCTATTATATTATTTCTTCAAACATTTTAACCACACACACACACACACACCCCCAAAAAAAAAAAAGAAAAAAAAAGAAAAGTAAAAGGTCAGAATTTTTTTATTTTCAAACATGCATTGAACATCATATCTGTTGTATTGATTTAAAAAAAAAAAAATTATATTTGAATAAATGCAATCTATTTGTTCAAAATTATGCATTATGCAAATTTATGCATAAATTATGTAATCTATGCAAAATTACAAAAAAAAAAAAAAAAAAAAAAAAAAAATTGTGGATACACTTTAAAGCTGCACATATTCAATTTACATAGAATGAGAATCTAATAAAATTTTATTTGATAGGTTGAATGAAAACAAATGTTTAAATATTTAAAAATAATGAGCTTATTAAAACTCATCTCATATTTATTGTAAACGCATATTAATATTATATATTGCGTATAGCACGAAGTTTTAAAAGATATTAAAAATAAAAAAAGAGAACTCTTTCTATTAATATTCAACATATTTCCAGTGTTACGATTTACTGATAAATTAAGAGATTACTTATATGTATTAGTAGAGTATATAAAAAAGCAACATAATATAATGATTTAAAAATTTATATATATTTGAGGTATAATATTAAGCTTTAATTTACATTCATGATTCGCAACTGAGTTAACCTGTTAATGAAATTAAGTTCTAAATGAGATTATCCCTTTCTCTTCATCCTTAATTTAGAGGATTGATTATTAAAACATACAAAATTATGTACTTATTAACAGACTAGTTAATTTACACAGAATGCAGGTATAAATAAACTTATGATTGAGATGCTTTGCTTTCTGCTGCTTCCTATGAATTAAGTAGAATTAATAATTAGTTCCGCGTTGCACTTAAACTTCTCATCTTTCATTCCCTCTCATCTTTACTTAAATGGGTCAATTATATACCTCTAGTTCTTCGTATTTATTCATCTTCTAAATATTTCAGATAATTTTTTTATAACTTCTAAAAAAAATTAAAAAAAAAAAAAAAAAAAAAAAAAAAGGAAGTTTTAAGCTTTAAAATATAGTTTGCATTAAGATGGTAGTTTACCAGCAATATCTCCTCACAAGCTAAATAGTTATAAAATAGAAAACTAACATGGAGTAAGAATGAAAAATTAGTTTTAAGTATTGTTTTGAATTTTGACAAATACATACATAGACGATGAGATAATTAAGTTATTCCACTTTGATAATTATACGCAAATGTTTAATATTCAAATTTTAGTCTGTCAATGTGTATATAAAAATATAATATATTATAATAAAAAATTTATTGAAACTTTCTACAAAAAAAAAAAAAAAAAAAAAAAAAAAAAACTTATTTTGGAATATTAAATTTATTGTTTTAAAGGATGTAAAGTGTGCGCACACAAAAATTGACATAAAGTTTTGCAAGTGACCATTTTCAGCCCACGTTAGCATCCTACTCCCATAAGAAGAATTGGGGAAAGGAAATGAGCTATTAAAGTAATCATAGCCATTCGTTAATAATATAGGTATAAACAATTATTAAATTTAACTATTTTTTTAGACTCAAGTATGTTTTTCCATTCAAATATTGCATTATTGATTATTTATTAACACATATTTTCAATTTAGTGATATTTATAAATTTTAAACAAAATTATAATAATATATTTATTATTTAAGCAGAGTTTACTTTATTAAAATAATAATAATAATAAAACTTGGAGGAGCAGTAAGTTAAAAGTTGTAATCTGTATCTAGTTATATTATCATTTTATATTTTAAGTTTAACTAATTTATAACTTTTCAATCTTATATTGCATTAAAACACAAAATTTAATATTGTAAGACATTCTATAACACAACCTTTTGTGGCTACTTGTATAAAATAATGAAAAATCAGTTTCACCAACATTCTAACCACACGCATTATCTTATCTGTGCTGACAATGTTCTGACCAACTTAAATCCTGTCTTTTCTCCTTTAATTAATTACACCAAATTTGTTTTTAACTTTGAAGTAGTTGTGCTTGCTTTCTTCGTTAAATGATTCAATTTTGAAAATTTTAAGTAATAAAAAAATAAGATATGAGAGTCAAATGAGAAACACCTGGAAATTAATGGTGAAAATTTGACGTCGAAGTTCTTCACAATCTGTGCCGCAGAAAAAAAAACTTTTCTCATAAAATTTATTTTCCACTTCACAAGAAGAGGCGATAAGTTTTTTTTTTCTTTTTTTTTTTACCTGAAAATTTTAGCATCGTAAAAAAATTTGATATTAAATTATCATATATATTTATAAACACGAGTTATGTAATAAATTATGTTTTTTACATAATCTGTATTTTTTATGTTGCTAAAATTTCCATGAAAAGATGCTTAGATTTATTTCCACTTCAAAATTGACGTAAAAATTACTTTGAAAGTTTTTTTTAGATCTTTATGCATTACTACAACTGTGTGTTTAGAGAATCCTTACTGCAGTGTATAATATATATATGTATATAAGTTTAAATTATAAAAGAAATTGTTTTCCGTATAAAATCATAACGTGGAAAATAATAATAATAATGATGTGGAAAATTACGTTGCAAGAAAAAAGAATTTATGGCTACTGTCATAAAATGATTTTGTTTTTTGAAAGCCTACAAATTCGTACAAAAACGAAATATTTTTGTGTTTGTCTTTTTGTCTTTTTTTTTTTTTTTTTTTTTTTTTTTTTTTTTTTTTTTTTACTTTTTTGTTTTAGTAACAACACCGAATTCCAAATTTGAGTTTCTTTATCGTTAACTTCAAAGTTAAGAGCAATATATTTTACACGGTCAATTAATTTAATTGTATGTAGAAAATTTTTCTGTAAAGATTCTCACAATAAGCACGTGTGTAATTTATCTTTCTTGAGTTTTGCGAACTGGAAGGCAGTCAAGAATCATCTTGGCCAATGTAAACATTTCTTCAATGTCCATATTTTCAATACAAAAAAAAAAAAAAAAAAAAAAAAATCCCAAAACTCTTAGCTTGTTTGTAACATTAGAATTTTTTACATTGCAGAATGATACAGGCTTTTATATGTTCCATTTATCATCTACAAATTTGAGAAACACATTATGCGTTACAAAAATCGAAGTGATACAAAAAAGTTTCTATATATTACTATATTTTGTAACAAGCGTCTGTTGCAAGTTTCTAACTTCCTGATTTACTCTCTCTCGACCGTGACCTTTCCTTTGGTTCAACCCCCTGGATTTCAGAGGAAATGACTGATGAGATTTTAGATGTCATTTTAGCTAACACAAAGCTTATTCTACTCTCTAAAATAGCTTTCAATTTATAAAGTTATTATTTTTAAGATAGAACTGTATGATAACAAAATTAAAAATGATACAAATTTTTTTCGTATAAGTTTTAGCAAATTCTATAATTTACAAATAGTAAATATATTTTATTTACATAAATATAATAATGCATATTTTATTTATAAGGTAAATAAAATATTTTCTTACTTTTGATTATATATATTTGTTCATTATACAAAATTTTGAGACAGTATAATTTGTTCTAGATATTGTTTTTTTAACTTTGGAAGCACAGTGCAATTGGAAGTATGCAACGCATATTTAAATGAAATTTCAAATTTTTAAAAGTTAGCTTCTAATGTTATCAAAATAGGAAGCTAAAATCACCTCTTGTTTACTTTTATTAGTTACATATCAGCAATGATATCAACCATAAGACAACGAATGTTAAGGATACAATAAAAGTATATAAACGATTTTGGATCAATTTTGAATAAAGTCTAAGGCTAATTTTCAAAAATCTCAACATTAAAAAAAAAAAAAAAAAAAAAAAAAAAAATCAATAATCAAATTCTGAAAACCTCACGATTTTACAAAATATTGTGAGGATTATGAAACTATTGACATACTAAACTGTATACAAGCGTGCCTGTGTAGTGTTGTTTGTAAACACTGCTTTCTTACTACTAAAATTGCGCATTACATTTGAATAACCATAGTTGATCGTCTTTTAGTACCAGAAAACAACATTAACGAACAGCATTTATGTTTATTCACATAAATATTTATTCACATAACTTATTTATTAATTTAGCTGCAGCAAATTGTAAAATAACATTGTTTTAAATGGGAATAATTATTTTGCTACTCAAAGTTACAACAAATAAATAAATATCGTAATACTCCCTTAGTTTATCTATTGTTGCGAACGTTCTATAGTAGGAATTCTTTAAATTGTATATAATACTTTTGTTGTTAATTCTTTACTTTATAAAATATTTAAAAATTATTGGGTAAATGTTTTCGTTCTCAAAATAAATTTTAATTATTGACGAGCTATTGTTTTGTTTGTAGCTAAAATTTTTAAGAAAATTAATTAATATTCCTCATTATATTTATTTGAACATTTTTCAAAAGTTTCTTAAAAAATAAAGCTTTATAAAGATGATAAAGTTTCTCATTCTAACTATTGTCTAAAAATTCTGTACGAAATGATTCAGATTTTTTTTTTATTTATTTGTAAAACAATAAATAAAGACAGTCACTTATTGTATTCAATTAATACAATTTTCTTTATAAAATATAAAGTTTTGTAGGAAACACTCAAAGTTTCTCAAGTGGAATGTAAAGAAAAAGTCAATTCATCTTTTCTTATAACTTAACACTATATAGCATGTCTCAAGCTTTAGTATATAAGAAAATAATACGCTCTCTTGGTAAACTTTTTTAGTTCAATCAAATTGGAGTACAATAAAACTAAAGTTTATAGCTTTGAATTTGGAACTTATAAGCTTTTAAGTAAAGTAATAAAATGGATAATTTATATTTTAAGGTACTACTTAATTGGTGTAACTGTGTTAATTATTGCACCGCAGATATAACTTAATAGAGATCACAAAAAGTAAAAAAAAAAAAAAAAAAAAAAAAAAAGTTTACGAATGAGCAATAATTTTGAACACTTTTTCTTGTGAGCTGTCATCAAAAAAAAAAGTTTTCTTTTTTTCCTGCAGATGTCTTGAGACAAAGGTTCTTGGAGCTAAACTTGTCAATTTTCATCAATTTAATGGATTTAAAAAGTGACGTTTCAAATACGTTTCTTTGCTGTTTCAAAGGAAATCCCAATTTATAAGAGTTACTGTAAGATGAAAAAAAATTATGTGAAAAAAGAAAGTGTAGTAAAACGTTTATAAATGTGTGACCAATAAGTTTCAATATATTTTGTCCATTATAGTACGAGGAAAATTCAATTTTCAATTCTTATTGTTTTCACACTACTACTCAATTGAAACAAGACAATTGTACACAACTTACGTTATATAAACTTAACTATACTGAATTTAGATTTAGCGAGAATTGTAACAGAAGTTATTCCAGAAATATATAAAGATATTTATTCTGAACAAAAGTCCTATTATATTTAATTCTCTTGGCTACGTAAGAAAATAAAATACTAAAACTTATTTGAAATACTGATAAATTTATTTATTAACATTTTAAGCATTTTAGACTATATGTATCTGAATGTTTTATATGCAGAGACTATATTATATAGTACGATGATGCAAAAGTGCTTGGGCAAGTGAAAGAGCAAGACTAGCAAGAGAGAGAGAGAGAGAGAGAGAGAGAGAGAGAGAGAGAGAGAGAGAGAGAGAGAGAGAGAGAGAGAGAGAGAGAAGAGGGAGTTGTAAATTGGGCTATAATTTTGAAATTACTATGTAGCTCAGGTGCAAGTGTTAAAAAAAGAGTATTACATATTGAGAAAGGTATAAAGCAGGTGCGTGTCCTGCACTTTATAACTCATAATATCAAACTGTGTATGTTGAAAACCTTGTCACATTGCAAACTAATAATTTACAGCAAAACAACATTGAAAAAAAAAAAAAAAAAAAAAACTTTCGTAGTTCCTTAACTACATTGTTAAAAAAAAAACTTGCTAAAAGTAGTAAACATTGCAATAACTTTATTTAGAAACCCCTTTTTTTATTATTATTATGATGATAACTTAAAAAAAAAGTAAGTTATTGTATTCTTAAGTTCCACTTGACCGACTTTAGTTCACAAATAAAATGTTTAATATAAAATAAGTAAGAAATCGTGTTTGTTTTGAAAGAAAAATAACGTAATGTTTAAGAGGGTTACTAATTAGCTACTACTTTATAAAATGTTAAGTTTAGTTTAAATATACTTAAAAAAAATAATCCTATAAAAGTTTCAATGCATTTTAAAGGATTAAAAAAGTACAATTTGTTTAAACGTTAAAAAAAATCAAGTGACTAAAACTACTTAAAAATATTAAAATGCAAGAAAAAAAAAAAAAAAAAAAGTTCTATGAGATTGCCACCAGGTGCCCCTAGATAATTTAATATAATTTTATTGTATTTAAGTAAATAATATCTAACTTTGCTTCAATAGTTTTGTTAAACTTCTTTTTTTTTTTAGGTCTGATATAACATTTTAACCTGAACGTGTCCTAAATAAACATAGAACGAACAATGATCATTCAGTATCTAAAAGTAGAAAATCAATATCATTGTATGTGTAATGTAATAATTTTGAATTTAATTAAAACTTATCGACCTAACAAGAGAGAAAATTTATTGTAATTTTGTCTATACACAAAATTCAATTTAAAAGCTTTGAGTAAAATGGTAAAATATGAACATCTATATACATATGTACGTATACAGTATTGTACGGTACACATACACACACACAATAGCTTGCTTACTGTAGACTATACTGTATATATATATATATATATATATATATATATATATATATATATATATATATATATATATATATATATATATATATATATATATATATATATATATATATATATATACACGTAAAAGCAAAAGCATTTTACGTTGTGTGTATCATAAAATTTAGTACGATTAAATAACTAGTTTTCATATAATCGATTGTCAATCTATAAAACTGATAACTATATTATTAAATATCGATTTAAAATTTCTATACATATATATTTGTTACTATACATTTATTTATATAGTGTAACATTTTAGTATCTATATATTATATAACATATTGTGTTGGGTATACTCTTATAAGTAAAGTCATGAGGTATATAGGTATATAGAATGAAGAACGTAATGAGCTTACTTTTGGGTACAAGTTAAATTTGTGAACATACATTTTGGCAACGGCAACTATTGAGACTTTTCTTCCGTATTATACAAAATAATATTTATTACCAGACAACTTTAAACCGACGCCTTTACCAATTTTTTTCATTAAAAAGCACTTAACTCGTTTGTAAAAAGTTTCTCCTTCTCTCTCTCTTTTTTTTAATTTTTTTATAATATATAGATCTCAAAGAATAATTTGTGGTCTATTTTCCCCCATTGTGTAATAAATTATGTATATATATAAAAAAAAGTATCCAAAAAGCTTTCTGAACAAAATCTAATTTTAAATAAGGTTGTAAATTCTACGTGTATTTTGTAATATAAAATAGGGTAGAAAAAAATATAATTGAGCAATTTTTTTTGAGCATAAAAAGTATATTATTAAACCAGAAAGCTCAAATTTGTTAAAATTATAACAAAGAAATTCATCAGGTTTGCTAACAAGCATATTCAAAAACTAATGATTTTTTTTATTATTATTATAAATTATGTTTTATCAAAAATACTTTTTTTTTTTCATTTATAATAAAGCATCAGTTAAACCTTCTCATGAAACAGATAGTTAATAATTAAAACCTAATCCATTATTATACACAATGATAATACGGTAATAACAGCAAAAAGTGAGAGAATATTTATGCAGGTAATATTTTTGTTCTACCAAAATTGTAAATGAGATTAAATTTATAGAACAATAAACTAGATTACGTAATATTGTTCACATAAAAAAAACTGACTGGGCTTTTATTTTTGACACTAATCGTTTAATTACTTTAAATATTATTAAATCGTTTATTTCATTTAAATAAAAAATAATTTGATAAACTATTTTATTGTGCACGTTTTTATATTTTACATATATTGTAGTTCTGTAATTTATAATGTCTGCTTTTTTAAAACAAAAAAATACCAATATATTCATCGTTATTACAAACAATATACCAAAATAAAGACTTCAGCAAATTATCCGAAATAATAATAATTATTAAATTGAGATAAACAGTCCAGTTTTGGTACTGTTTGACAGTAAAGCTGAAACAGCAGTAATAATTGATGTTACTTTTCCACTGGACAATCCTGTTGTAGCTACAGTTGCTAAGATGAAAAGACAGTATAAGCTAATTACCATTGAACTTGAGGACATGTATCAGTTAAGGAGTGTTGACGTTGTTCCTGTTGTGGTTTCTACTAATGGCCTTGTTACAAGAGACTGATTGCAAGCGTGAGAAAGGCTGGGCCTCGAGAAGATCGAAACGTATTTTGCGTGTGATGCAGAAGGCTGCAGTCCTTAGCACAGCCAACATTGTGTGAAAAGTGTTTAGTTTGTGAACACCTCTGTTGTTATCACCACCAGCAGTCTCTATGATTTGGTGATGAGTTACTCTCACCTGTACCTTAGCTCAAGCAAGAACCTAATGTTGGTGTTATATAAAGAAGAAAAAGCAAGAAATAAACAATTAAATGGCTTACAAAAGTTGTATTTTAAGGCCATATACTACGTGAAACAACATGTGCTTTTAAATGATTATAGACACAAAATAGTATCTCCAAAACTGATGACAATTTTTACCAGTATGTAAATGTGGCCCAACAAGAGAGTTTTAAAATTTTGCGTGACAATTCCGGTTTCTGATGTCAGAAATAGAAAAAAAAAAAGTATGAAAATGTTGCATAAATCGAAAAATTTTGATCACCGCTACGGCGCTACAGTTGGGTTTTGAGACAAACTAATATTATTTATGTAAGTCCCATCAAGTGTTTTGTGATGTAAAAACTTATGTTTTCTTATGTTCTATGCTATTAAGATAAAAACTGTAATTATATGATTCTATTTTTACGCGTACACAAGATTGTTATAAAGTTTGAATTAAAGCACGTGGTGTTATAATATATGAATAACACTTGAATTTTTGTGCAAAATTTCAATTTAGTTATCACAGTATCACAGTTGTGCAGTTTCACAACATCTTTGTATGTATTGTGATGAGTAACGTGTGGTCTTTGCCAAAGGTAATACAATACCTTTAATGCAAAGTATATAATTATGATACCGTTGAAATAGATATGCGCTTCAGATAATGTTGTTTAATAACACTGAATAATACATTTAAGTAATTTAATATTTCACAACATAACTTTCATTTTAAGTAATATCTAAAATGACTTAGATTTAAAAGTTACTTGGTTATAAATAGGTACCACTGGATATCTATAACTCAAGGGAAATACATTTATCAAAGGTTAGGAGTGTATATGTGAAGAAATGTAATAGAAAATTTTTGTTGTTACGAAAAGTTAAAAGGATGGATTGCACATACTCACCACTCGCCTATACTTATAAAAAAGAAGAAAAAGAAAAAGAAAAAAAAAAGAGAGAGAAAAAAAAAAAAAAAAAAAAAAAAAAAGGAAAAAGAAGAATATATAAGAAAATAAAAAAATAAAATGACAAAGTATGTGGGAAATGGGAAAAATCGAGTATGATCCATGAGGATATCACGAATATAATATAAGAAAGAAAAAAAACTCAAGTTGGGATATAAAGTGGTCCAGTATTCTATAACCATAAGGATCGATATTCAATCTATGTAGCCGACTGAAAGTGTTCACCAAACACCAACATGTACATACTGTACGTAACATATGGTGAGCGTATAACAAAGAAAATATTTGTTTGGACTGTATTAGCAAGTTAAAGTACCACACAAAAGATACTATGTCTTATATTATACAAAAAAATGTCTTTATCATATCGTATTTTCGGTGTATTACATGTTGCTTTAGCATCTTGGAATAATATTTTGATCACTTACTATAACTAGATATAACTTTTTTTTAATGCAATAATATCAATATGTTATACATTTTGTACTACAGGTGAATACACGGTGATATAAAATTTTACTCTCTATTACTTTATGGAAATACTATGCTTTTATATGCAACAAAAAGTTAATTCAAGTTTCCAAACGGATACATTATATTATCATAAGGCAACACAGTAAAGTTTTACACCATAGTGTCTGTACATGATATAAATTATTAAGTTTAGTTCAGTACAACACACAATAATTTTAAATATTTCTAAATCAGTTATTAATTAATATGTTAACACATTTTCTCAACTACCACTGGTCGCTACATAACCTAAAACCACTGATTTTACAATAAAAAGAAAATCTTCCTGGCTTATACGTATAAATTAACATTGAATTGGCTCATACGTAAAAGGTTATGCTTCAACCTTTAATTCTAATTTATTTATATATATTATTTATTTCTATAAATTTATTTATTTATTTATATTATTTATTTATACAGTATACAACTTTAAAATTCGTATATACAGTTGACATAAGTGGGAAGTTGTGTGTGGGATCAACACCCATTTCAGACAAATTTTTCATCAATATTTTATTGCTTCTTGCATGCAAAAATCAATTAGCGATAAGCACGTTCAGCTATTTACTTATATGAAAAATAAATCCTATACTCTGATAATATTATTCTTTAATTACTATTCCTAACACATTCATATTTTTAAATATATATAAAAAAAACTGTTTAAATGATGTAATGAAAGGTTCAATGTCATTCATATTTTATTTTACATTTTGCTCTATAACACTGAATCAAGACAACGTCAAAAATAATACTCACTTCATTTGTTTTGTTTTCTGTGTTCATCACATTGTAATAGACACTCTCAAGCAAAAGGTAAGGCATTAAAATATAAAACTTTTAATTGGCACACACAAACAAGACCATGATGTAATCATTAAACTTTGCTTTCTAAAAGAGAAAAATATATATATATTTTTTTTTGTTCTTTTTAGTTTGAAACCTGAGCTTCAAACGTCATCAGTATTCCATATAACAATGAAACAAGAATTCATAATAGCTTGTTGTTGTTTTATTATACACTTTTTTATACAAACTTTTCACTTTTAGTAACAACAATGTGTTTTGTTTACTCTATAGTTCATGTTTTTTTAATAACTATAAAGTCTAACAACACGCTTCTATTGTTTAATATTATACCTAAAAATTAAATTAAATAATAATAATAAAATAAATATTAACAATAAGTTTTCTAACCTCATAAATTTTTCAAAGATCATATGCAGGAAGATTAGACCAAATTTGAATTAAATTAATTATAATAACAAAATAAATAATAATGATATGTTTTTTTTAACAATATACAATTTTTAGGATAACAATAACTTAATTCAAGAAGTTTAGACCAAATTTAAAAAAGAATGCATGGAATTTAGCTCGTATGTAATTATATTAATAATATTTAAACGTGCAAAATTTGAAAAATATGTGGACTCACTTCATGCGAATAACCTATTATATAAATGACTTATTTTGTACTTTGCATTATGGGACTACATCAAAATAAGCATTGTTAATTTTTCTGCTATTTTCAAATGATTTGGTTCAAAAATATTACTCAGTTTAAAAATTGGCATAATAAAAAATACCATTTTAACCAAACTTAATTTACAAATATAATTTTATGTATGCATTAACTCCGTTTAAAAATGTAATTAAAAAAACACAATTACATTATAAATAATAATTACATATTTAAATTAAATAATTTTCACTGTCAATTCAAACACGTACAATTCATTCATTTAAATCAAACCTTTTCATTTGATACGATAATAATATTTTATATATTTAAACTATATTTTGACATGTTATATGGTTTGTTATATAATTATTATTTTAAAATATGTATATATAATATAATATAAAACAATTGAAAATATAATATCCGTTAAAAATAATGACATAATAGTGTGTATATATTATATTTTATGTATTGTATGTTTATTTTGACAGGTAGTTTTGACTATTATTTTTAATTATATTTTGCAATGATATGACACAGTATATTTTTCAAATTAAACTTTGTATATATATATATAGGAGGTTAAAAACAATTTAATATACCCAATTCACTTTTTGTGGTTCACTATTATTAGAAAATATTTTGTTTTTGAATCTAATGTGACTTTATTACTTTTAACAGTAATATTTTGTTGAAAGTCTACACATTTTGTGTGTGTGTGGCTTTTGTGTACAGATACTGCAGTATAAAATTTTACTTTATTGCGTGTTGACCAAACTCCTGAGCTTCCATATTGCCTCCCTGCAAACACAATTCTCTAGGGAAACTACTTTAGTGAAGTATATTTTTTAAATTTCCAAATGAAAAGACCCTATACAAGAGTGTCATTCTCGGTTCAAAACTTCCTAGGTGTAAAAAAATAAATAAATAAATAAATAAAAGTCTTTTTATAATGATGCTAAAGTGCTTTTGTTTTATCTTTTCATGTGCATTTATGGATGTACTTTCCTTTTACTTTACTAACACACGAAGACATGAAAATACATGAAAAAACTTATGCCATGTTTTTACTGGGATACCCAAAAAGTTTCCTTAATGACGTATGGCTCAATTCTCCAACACAACAATCAAAACATAAACAACATTAATGTTTGGTGCCACCATCACGAACAACTTAAATTTGGCCGCGATAATGATGCCGCAATACTTTTACTAAAGCATTTTTGTTGGGGTGAAAATTTGAACTACACATCATTAAGGAAACTGTTTTTTTCAACAAGAGCTTCCTACCCTGTGCATGTATCCTTGTTTATGACAATATAGTACATTGATATGATGATTTTAATTAACGTAATGCTATAGCGACAAGATAATAAAGTAAAATTTTATATCAAAGTAATTGTACATTGATAAACAAACAAAATAATTGAAAAGAATAGAAAAAAATATGGTGGGAGTTACCAAGAAAGAATAACATGTTACGTTTTAAAATTATTTAACGTAGAAGAAACTTACATTTATATAAAAAAATGTTAAAAGAAAACACAAGTCTTTTTTGCGCTCACAAGAGTGTTGAGAAGGAGAAAAAATAAAATGCTCTCTTATATATATATATATTTTTATATATTGGTAATAATTATTATCTTATACCTTGTAATTTGTCTATACTATTTCTATATTATTAATTTTTATTACTATTATTACTTTTCAAATAATAATCTTTAGTTGACATCTTGTTTATTAACAACGTTGAAAATATTAAATAAAATTACACAAAAGAAAAAAAAATCAATAAAATCTTGATAATGTATAAGTGAGTGAATTTTTTTCTCATTTTCAATTACTACGTACGTTGTTGAAAAAAAAAACAGCTTTGAAACAGGAAATTTAAGCTCATTGAATGACAGAAAATAGCCAAACTATACTTAAAGTGGAAAAATAGTACGGAATTTATCGACGCACAAAGAATAAATGGAGTAAACAATAAAAAAATAAGAGAAGGTTTACTTTATTGAAGGTGATTTTTTTTTTTTTTTTTTTTTTTTTTTTTGTTAAGAGTTGAAATCTAAGTGAGTTACTCAAAATTCCATTTATTTTCAGCAAATGTTGCTGACATAAAGATCAACATGGAGCAAAACAAAAATCTAAGCTAGAAGAAAAAAAAGTGACTTGTGACATGCGCAATTAATTTAATACGTCTAGAATTGTCAAGTACAAAAACTATTTTATTTTCTATCGTTTTTGCTTGGGCTTACTTACTTCATACTGCTCGTTATATTGTGAATTACATTTATTAGAGATGTAAAAAACAAATTATATAAGAGCACAATAAGTGAATGAAGAAAAAATATATTTTTGAATGAATGATGATAGTTCATTGATAAAGCTAATTTATTCAAGCATTTAATTGTACTTTATAAAGACAATCCCTAATTTTTTTTAAATAATATAATTTCATCCCAAACACAATCTCTGCGGGAAGGTAGTTTACACTAATGAATGAATCATAAAAGTCATTCATATACAATGGAAATGATAGTCGAACAATAGTTTATTTCATTTCCCTTTTATTTCTAAACATCATTGCTAATTACTCAATAGAACAATTTTTTTCAGTTAAATTACTCATGCATAGTTGAGCAATAAAGCTCACTTTTTTATATTCAGTTAATTTAATATAATTACAATAATTAATATAATGTCATTAGTAATACAATCTAGAAAAAAAAAGGTTAATGCATCTAATTACATTGTTGTATCATATTTTTGCAATAACGTTTTGTTATGTATTATTGCATGCTGGTATTACAAATATTTCAATATATATTTTTTTTATTTGTTATATTTTTGTTCCTTGTGTAGTCATGTAAAAAGGTTGAATTGACATGCGATTGTTCTCCGTTACAGTATTATGTTCTCCAAGTGACGTGTACAACATGCTTTTATTAGGATATTGACTGATTGTCAGCTCAAGTCTTTCTCTCTCTCTCTCTATTTTTTACCATCTCAATATCAGATCTACATTATATTCAGTGAAATATAGTGCTTGTTTTTAGAGCTTAAAATGTCACATTGTAAATTTATACAAAAACATTGTAGTATTATAATAATTAATATTTCTCTAGCGAGATGTTATATTCACATAGAAATTTTACCATTTAGCTACTGTTAAATAATAAAAGTGCTCCAATTTCGAAATTATCATTTTAAAATGTAATTATTATGATTGCTCAATTTCAACAAAATATTTACTCAAAATAACATTATTTATGCAACATTTGCTATATTATAGTATGATAACAGTTTTGTTGTATGGCAAAATTATTTATTATAATTAAAGGCTAACTTTACGCAGTACTTTGTGTTATTATTCACATTTAAAACTATTGGTCAATTTTCTGTGCAAAGCTACAACAAATAAATTAATATGTTAGTGCACATTATTGGGAAAAAATCAGGTACACACCCTCTCCAGTTCATCCAACTATTTTGTAGAACAGTCAGTAAGGAAATTTCTTTTATAGTATTTCATTTCATTCAATAAATTTTACTGAAGTCTTTTAAGTATAAAATTATTATTATTATTATTATTATTATTATTATTATTATTATTATTTTTGCTTGCCATATTGTGTTATCGTGCTACACCAATCTCAGTCCGAGTCAAGACATTATCTTATCGACAGGTAAGGAGGGTAAGGACTTTCCAAATTGATGGAAAAACACACACGGGCCAGCCACGGCCTAAATACACAGCCCGGCATTTGCCATGACAGCCTACAGAAACCGTGGAAACGTTTAGGCATTTACTAACTTTAATTTTAATTCTCCAATACAATAATTTCATAAATATTTTAATATAGTTGGTAATATAATATATACATTAAATACGTTTTGTGATGTTTAAGAATAAGTGATATCCTATTTACATTATTACATAATTTAGTGAGATATTTTCTCGTAATTCAAATTCAAATTTTCTTTATTTCCAAGCTCCTAATAAACAATTGCAACACAAAATCATATCTGCGTTGAAGGTTATACATGGAATTGTCAACTAATTTACTAGCTATATCTAAATCTATAATTAATAATAATTATAGTTCTGAACAACACGAAGTTTAAAAAATAACCACATTTATTATGCTACATGACATTTAATAATATATTGGAGCGTAAATTATGTACCGTATCATTCCTTTCCAAAAAAAAAAAAAAAAAAAAAAAAAAAAAATTCTTTTGTTACACGATATAGCAAGTAAAAATAACAATAATAATTCTTGCTTTTTCTTAGTGCTACGAAAAAAACAAATTACATTGTGAAAAAGAAAGTCACGAAAAAGATTAATGTGTGGCATTAAACACGTAAGTAACACGTGCACTTTTATTTCTGTAGCAGCAAAATTTAATGCAAAAATTGCCATGCAATTGTTGTTTCTTTAATCATTTTTTATCTTTTATTTCTAATTATTAAATAATATACTTGCTATCTTTAAAATTTTATAAATGAATGCTTTGAAATCCAGTATTAACTAACTAACATAGTTGAAAATATTTTTTAAATAAAATTCATAAAATAGTAATAAAACTGTTTATGAAAGTTTCCAATTTAAAGTTAATTAAATGTGGACGTGATGAATTTTGTGTACTACCTTATGTTTATTCGTACAGGTAAGAATTTACTTAAGAACATTAACTCTAAATTGAATATTTATTAAAAAAAACTTGATTATGACCTATTACTTATATAAAATATCTCAATTTGAATATTTTGATTCGTCAAAACTTTATACCTCCAAATTTTGAAGGATACACAATTTATTATTCAACGTTTCTCACCATTTCACTAAAAGCAATAACCTTGGAAATAAACATCTCAAACCTACATTTTATATATTTTTAGTGTGGATTTCTTAAGAACTGACACTTTTTATTTATATATTAAGTTCTCAAATCTTTTTACTTCAAAAATGATTTTTTATGACAAGATATTATATTATTTATTGCTCAGATGAAAATTTCAAACAAAACAAATAAATAATAATAACAATTTTTTTTTCTCAGTACAGTATTTTATTAATTTTTTTTTCTTCATTTATCTGACTGTTTTCAATTCTTAGAAAATCTTGATATTGAAAAAAATGTTTTGTCAAGGTACTTCTTTGAAGTGTTTGTTATTGTTTCTTTAAACAAACGAAGATAGAAGTTAATAATATATATATATATATATATATATATATCGTCGTGGTTCCGCTATAATGTCCGATGTCCAAATGACCTTGAAAAAATAAAAATCGTCTGATCGACCCCAAATTTTGGATTTTCCCATTTCAGGTCATTTGCAGCAAAAAATATTTTTCAAGGTCAAATGGACATCGGACATTATAGCGGAACCACGACGATATATATATATATATATATATATATATATATATATATATATATATATATATATATACACCACACACATATGTTATGTATATATATATATATATATATAATGTGTAAATTCGAGTAACAAATATTAATCAACTTAAAATCACACTTTTCATAGTATAAATTGCATTTTTTAATTGAACCAAAAAAAAAAAAAAAAAAAAAGTTTACAATTTACAAACCGAGGTATTTACGACACTATATTATAATATTACAAACCCTTTTATGTAAATTATATATTTTTATAATTCTCGTAATTACAAAATTTGGTATAATAGATAATAAGGGAAAAACTGTTGTTATTTTTACATTAAATAAATTTAGAATATTTTTTATTAAACATAAATAACTGTTTGTAAAATTAAATACAAAATGAACTCGTGCCTAAAAATGAATTTATATGTATTTAAATTTTCAGAATGATTAAAATAGTTAATCTCTTGATGCTATTATGTTGAGGTTTTCAAATAGAACTGTTCATTAACTTCACTAATTGGCTGCTAGTTTTCATCAATTGGCTGGTGGTTCATGTTGTTTTCTGTGTTATTTCAACATGTTTACAACACTTGTTTCCTATTTAAACCCACACAAAATATTGATTTATTTTATTATATATTTTTTGTTATTCTTCCCCCTTCCCCC
This sequence comes from Ecdyonurus torrentis, assembly GCA_949318235.1. Lineage (NCBI taxonomy): Eukaryota > Metazoa > Arthropoda > Insecta > Ephemeroptera > Heptageniidae > Ecdyonurus > Ecdyonurus torrentis. Next base: position 7,781,466 of record OX439131.1, on the reverse strand, counting down.
CTTACACACAAACAGTAAATTTAAGAAAACATATTGTAGTTAAATTATTGATTTTATCATGATTTCCAAATTTCTACTTTTGATGTATATGTTTTAGACTCAATTGAATTCACGTGCTATTAGTTATTCAAATTTAAAAAATTTCATTATAAAATAAATTCTGATAGAATGAAAGATATTACATAAATTTGTTTTACTAATTAATCATATATATATATATATATATATATATATTATAACCTTAATGAGTAGCTATTTCATTCAATTGCTAGTAGAAGTTTCAAATTTATATTGTAAAATTAAAATTACTTGCCGATGTCATGAAAACATAGCACCGATCACTTTTTATGTAAACTTTGATTTATTGAATTTTTAATATTCATTTTTATTTTAAATATTCAATTAAATCCACATTTAAATCCGATTTTATGACAGTCAGCTTTGGGAATTGTACTTTTTCTTGGTCGTTTATACAATTTTATACAATTGTTAATTTCCTGTATTTGATAACTTTGAAACTAAACAAAACACGATAAAACCTAGCTAAGATTTCGTTATGTGAATGAGAATTAGACTAATTTAGATTAGAGTTAAATATCTAGAAATTTTCTTCCCCTAATTCCTGGCAGATTAATTATCAGTGGTTTAAACCACATCTGACAGTTCGGGAAAAAAATTCTCAGAGTGTTGGTAATTCCCCAAGGAAGAACGTTTACCTTGCAACTCACAATGTCATTCTAACTGTGTTACCCAAGGGACCAAGTGTCACATGCTTCCCCTTTTTTCAATGTCACTCTAACGCAGCTTTTATTGCATTTTTCAATATGCACTCTGTGCATTGTGTCTTCACACAAAGGAGTCTTTTTTATATACACTTCCTAATGTGTTCCATAAAATAAATATATTGCTCACTTCCTTGCAGTTTAATCAAAGAAGGGAGAATAAAATAACAAGAGATCTTTTTTTTTTTTACAGATTTAAAAATTAGTTTGTAATTTTACAAATTTGTACTGTTTTTTTTTTAATGATTTTGTGATTTTAATTTCAAGATTAAAAGGTGCAATTTTTCCTGATATTAGAGGATAATGGAATTCTTATCTTCCAAAAATCTATTTTGTGATATAAAAAGTCTTTGAAGTAAACAAATTTTTATTTTTTTCTCAGATTTTGCTAATAATAATAACTCTTACGTAATAAAATGCCATCTAATTCATATTTTTGTTTTATTGACATTCACAGTTCTAAAATTTAACTTTAAAAAGTTTGAAATTCTACATCGTTAAAACTTATTTCTTTCATTTTACGTGTATTTAACTTTATAAAATATAATTTTACTTTTTCTAAAGTTTTTAAAATAACGAACTCCCTTGCGGTAAAAGCGATGCTCACTTTGAAAATATAAATATTTCAGTTTTTGTTTAATTTCTAAGTATGTGATTATAAAAAATTGAATTTCATTTTTATCATATAAAGTTTGTAACATTTTACAATAATTAATTTTTAAAAGTGAAAGTAAATTGATATTCTCTAGTGTAAAATATGTATTGTTTTAATTTAAAAAAAATGCATTTCTTTACAATTATTAAAATTGTTATATAAGTAACTTTTTCTCTCTTCTCTCATTATTCAAATAATTTTTCTTGTTCTCACTTTAAATTACTTTTATTACAACTTAACATAAGAACTTATATTTACCTAATTACATAAAGAGATCTTTTGGGAATTTTATTTAATGCAATATTTAAAACGTATTTTATTTTTAAATAATATATATGTTTGATAAGTAACTCTCAAATTTTGTATAGTAACATTTTCTTAAACTATATTGAAATAAGAATTAATAATAATAAAAAAATATATTGACTCATGCAGTTCAAAATAACAATAAACAGTTATAACAAGCGTTGATCATTATTAGCATTAAATAAAAATACATACAAATAATTGAAAATAGTTTTTAATAGTCTTCAATTTTTTGTTATCAAAATTTCTAAATGCCTACAAATGCATAATATCTACTATGAATATATGTATGAATATTCCTAGAGGTTACTAAGCTTTCACTTAGCTGTCAATGTGAATTCTGGGCTGTGTATTTAAGCCATGCCCAGCCCATGCATGTGTGTGATTTGTCGATAATACTAAATTATACCTTAACTTTACTACGGTAAGGTTTTATAAAATTGGGCTGTCAAGCCCTCACAACGCCTTAATAAAGTTTAATATTATTATTATTAAATGTGTATAGCACGATACATAGCAAAATAAAACGTTCTATTATTCTACTGCGTTATAAGCATTAATATGGGAACGTGGCTTAAGAAAAAAATTAATAAGTAAATAATAATAAAAAACAACATTAAGAAAAAAAAATTGTTGAAAATATTAAATAAAAAATAAATAAAGATTTCATGCCAATAACTGTACTAAAACAACCTCAGTGAAAACACCACACAGTTTACAATCTAATCAATATTATATATTGATGCTCTCTACGTTTAATATTAATGCAAAAAGGCGACATACAATAATCATAAAACCATGCTGTAATAACACAGACGCAATTATTATTATTATTATTTGGTTTGAAAGAGACAATGCTTCGTTTTACAACAGCACACCCGTTGTAAAATTGATAGAGAATTTAATGGTAGCGAGTGACATCAAGTAAACATTTTAGTTTAAAATTGAGCTGTCGTGATCACAATATAAACAAAAGAGAAACAGCTGCTACAATATACAAATATAAACAGCGTCATTGTTTTTAAATCAAAGATAATCTTCTTCAAACATAACTTTCCTTTTTAATGATTTTCTTTTTCCCTTTAAAACCAATATTTTTAAATATACATTTTAATATATTTTTACAAAAAAAAAAAAATAAAAAAAATAAATCAAGTGGCAATTTACGCTCAAGAGCTTAGTAAAAATGTGCTTTTGACATATTTTTTGGCATCTTAAAACATCTTTACGGAGCAATATTTCCAATGTGCAACAATTTTGAGTTGTGCATGCAGTCTCTATTACAAACTACCAATTTTCATAGAATCATATTGGAAATATTGCTCCTTGTGAACAGGGCTTTAGGCGATAAAAAAATGTCACAAGCGTATTTTTATGATACCTTTATAATATACGTTAATTGCCACTTGAATTTTTTGTTAAAACATTTAAAAATGTTGGTTTTAAAGAGAAAAGGGAAATCATTTACGCGACGTGATTGAAATCTCCATTGAAAACTACTAAATTTTCATGCAATCAAATTGATTGCACATTACAAAATGTTACATCGTGTGAATAGGCCATTACTTAAGGAAAACAAAAGAAACTTTACAACTTTTCTGTATTATTTACTGTATATAACTAAATGTAACAATCTAGACAAAATATGAATGAAAGGTAAACAAAGAAATTACATAACAAATGAGTTCTTACAATACTATATCAACGAGATAAAAAAAAAATCTGTCAGAAATTCAACAAAAAGTTTTAACAATTAAAACTTTATTTTTATTTTAGAACCTACCGATAAGACGTCATGTCTTGGTAGGACTAATGTAACATTTGATAAAAAAAAAAGAAAAAAAAATGAAGTTTAAATTTTAGCAATATAGTTTTAGTAAAACTATTAAGGTCTTACTTTTTTTACTGAATGCAAATAGTAAAAAAAAAAAAAAAAAAAGAAAAAAAAAGTTATAGAAAGTATTGAATTTATATTCTATGGAGTACTTGAGCACAAAACGCTGCAATGTGAATAAAACAGCAACACTATATACAAAAAGCTTTTAAAATATCAATTTTGAACAGTATAATATTATGAAGTATGATTTTGTAGTTTTATGAATATGGCATTTCATGCATTTTAAAAGTCTAGTATGTATATATTTTTTATATATAATTAACATTACTTCAGCTTTCTGTTCTCTTTTTTTTTTACATGAAATGCTGGTAATTAACGTAGAAAAAAAAAAACAGAAAAACTTTTTTCACTTGAATGCAATGGAATATTAATGTGACAATAAAACACGCACTGACGCGCGGCAATGTAGAGTTTTTAGTCAGAGAGAGAGAGATAGAGGAGAGAATAGAGTAGAGTAGACAAGAGAGAAGTAGAGAAAAAAGTACTTCCCACCGGAGTCTTATACTGTACGTATACAGTATATTCTACGAGAAAAAAGGAAATGGAAATAAGTAAAGAAAGAAAAAAAAAATAGTAGTACATCTTTTACATTTTTAACTTTGTATTGCAGTGAATGTTACATCTCCCCTGATAAAATTTATTATGCTTCCAGAGTGCTTACAAAGTATAAAATATATATTGTTACTTGATCTTTATTTTTAAACTGATAAGTAGTATTATTTTTATATTATTTAAATAAATAGATGTCTTAATTTTATTTATTGTTAAATGATGCAAGTTAGGAGGTATTTTAAAAAAAAGAAAGAGAGACCTATCATTGGATATCTTTAAATATATTTTTAAATATTTAAATTAATTAATTCTTATAAAATAATTTTAATTTATTACATATTCTGTTAAGGATTAAGTTTGCATTAATTTATTTGATTTCTTAAGTTTTTTTTTTTTTTAAATCTTACTACTTTTAATGTAAATTAAAAGATTGATACTTCTAGATCCTATTAACTATGATAGAACTAACATGTTATGAATATTGGCTGGCGATAAGGGTCTATGCATTCATGTTAAAGTCGACGCCATTTTGAATGACTCAATAACATGGGTGGCATAAGAAAATAACTCATTTTTCCAGTTTAAAAACACTATGCAATATTTTTGAGAGCATTAATGCTGTAAATATATTAAATTAGTATCTCAAGTATGTGAGAAAAATAACAATAATAAAAAAATTAATCAATTTCCCGAAGAAAATTGGCTTAAACAAAGTTTTAACTAGGCTCAACAATGTTATTTACTACTCCAGTATGGCCCCCAAGCGCATTAAACATGACGTCATGCGCATACACCCTATACATGTATATATATATTGCCTCGCGTCGATACTTTAAAAAGTAATTAAAAACCCTTTTAGTGCTTTAAAGAAATATATATATATATATATATATATATATATATAAATATATATATATATATATATTTAAAAGATAAATACAATATATATACACACACATTAAAGTCTAAATTAATGACAAATCAAGCTCGTATAGAAAATGTATATTTTTCTATCTTAGGAACTAATTAGTACTAAAACTCAATTGAAAATGTAGAACAAAGGGTATGGTAAATTCTTAAAGACTTCACATTAAATTTTATATGCTACTGGTGCATTCAATATTACAAACAAACAGTGACGTCATTGGATCAATTCCATCAATTATAGCTCTATAATTGAAATACTCTATCTATACTGTATAATAAGCAAAACATTAAAGTCTTAAGTTTTAACCAGATAAAAACAACTAGAAAAAACTGCATTACAAAAGTATTGATTATTCAAATAATCTCATTTAAATTTAAAATTTTATATTATATAACAATATATATATATATATATATATATATATATATATATATATATATATATATATATATATATATATATATATATATAATAATAGAAACATGAATTAAAATATTTCCAAATTTAGGTACGCAAAATATTATCACTCTAACGTATTTGTAATCCCCAACGTTATATCAAAGTTGTGCATATAACATTGTTGTGGCTTCGACCTGAACCTTGAGTAGCAGTAATTTTCTACATTCCATCAGATGTTGTTTGTTATAGTCTTGGACAAGACATGTTCGTTATTTTGTTGAAAACTCAAGCTTGATTTATTAAATTCCAGAAGCTTTTGGTATATATAGAGATTATTATGTATGTGGTATAATATGTTGAGTATTAGTTTATAATAAATGAAACATAAATTTTAAATAAAAAAAAAATCTTTGACTTTGAGTTATATATTATTCAAATGTGGATATGGTTTAAGCTATACAAGATATACTTCATTAAACAAATTACTCGGATGTATTTAGATGTTATGTGTATTATAAGAGATCTGCACGCATTTGTGATACAAAATGCAATATAATTTTAGTTTTTAACAAATGGACAAATTCTGATACGTATGAATAGCTGTCAATATCAATTTAAATACTGGGAAACGTTAAATTTAGAAATAATTAGGTTTTATAATAAATTTTAAAACGCAAATAGATAGGGAAAAAAACTGGAACCTAAGTTGACCCTAAATAGATACTACCTTTAATTTTTTATACATACAATTATTTCAATAGGCATATCAAGAAGGTCGAAATTTTTTAAATAAAGAAAAATTCAATTTTTTATTGTTGTAAATAAATACTTTTCAGTTCTCAAGAGTGTTCATGTAAAATAGAATTTATGCTAGCATCTAATAACACCTGAAATGACGTACTTAGTAGCTTTTGTTTGTTGCATTCTATCTTTATATGCTGAAAAAATAAAACTAATTTTTATATTTATTAGAACCTGAAATAAATATAGCTACTATAAATTTGAATGTAGGAAAAATTAGAACTATAAATTAGAAATCTTAATGAAACTACATTTTTATGATAATATATATAAAAAAAAGTGAAGTCTTTTATACTAGCTCGTTCTATAAACTACACACAAATATTGAACTGCTTCGAAAATGTTCCTTTGTTAAAAACAGTTGGTTATGACGCTGTTACCTGTTTACTACGTTTATACACATGGTCGATCATTGTTATTTCTTCGTTTAGAACTTTGAACTTGATAAGAATAAAAGAAACTTCTCCAAAAAAAAGTTCCAGTCTCAATATGACGGCTCAAAAAACAAGATCAACCAATGAATGTGTCTTATTTTGTTGGTCAGTCAATCACTGTTGTTGAGATTCACTTTACTTTACAGAACAAGCTACTGTATTAAAATAAATGAACTATTATGCAATCAATGATAACCATAGTAATACTTGGCCCAATATCAAATTCAACATTATATTATTATTATTATATAGTATGTATAGCTTATTGCAATTATTATTATGTTATCATAACAAGGTAAACTGATACCCTTGTAGTGCTCTATGTTACTGTTTGTCATCATGTTTGCGGTCTCATAAACCATACATATACACCACGGCTGCAACTAGTATAATAATGCAAGCTTATGCGCTTGTTTAGTGTTATTGCAACACCGTGTCACTACAAAACAGATGAATTACTTGTCACTAAAACTTTAAGCTAGCTTTTCATATAGAATTATGTGTAAAAAAATTATAAATATTATTATGTCTACGTTAACCACATTTTTTTTCCTACCAACGTATAGTAATTTTTTAATTAGCTGAAACATGATACGTAATTTATTCATACATATTATTTTTTGTAATATGTTAACTTGTTATTGTTATAAATTTTATTTTATTATTACTTTACCACAGTATAAAATATTTTAATTAGTACAAGAGAATTAGTATTATTAATGATTTTTTTTTGAAATAATTAGTACTTTATATTGATTGGTTAATTAAAATAATAATTTAGCAATAAATTAAAATATTAATTTAGAGTGTATATTTATTGATTAATTAATGAAATTGAGGTGCCCAATTATCAATCGAGCATCAAATTTGATGTATACATTATTTTTCGATCACAGCATTTAGAAATAAATATTGTTACTGTATTTCCCTTTTTTACTGCTTTATTTAAAATAAAAGTTTTCACATTTATTGGATTAATCTAAATGCTTAATTCCATATATAAAAAAGCTTTATATTATTGATATTCTAGTTAGGTTCATAGAGATTTAATTTGCAAAAATGACAAATTCATCATATATTTTTAGTTAATTTTTTCATGCTTTTATACTGTACACTGTAATGACATAAAAGAGTGAAGAATTATGAAGATTTATTTACTTTAAAACTACCTATTAACGATAATCATCTGGATTAGTCCACTCTATTTACTGATTTACTTATTGAACTTCCAGTACAGACAACGGTCAAGTTACCCACTACAGTGGTACAAGAATTTAGTTCGCATACGTGAAACATATTGTAACATTAATAATAATAAAAAAATGAAGATAATAAAATGATATTTTCCAACTGAGCATAAAATACAGACTGCTAATTATCTAAAACTCAACATGAGTAAAAAAATAAAAAAAATAAAAGAGAGAGAGAGAGAGAGAATATATATTTTTACCTAAGAGTGTACAAAGATATATATATTATATTTCATTTTATTTCAGACATAAAAATGACACAACATAATAGTTAAAAGTTTTAACAAGTAATTAAAAACATTTAAATATTCTTTACAATGACGTTTACGATCATTCCGTGTATGTATAAATTTATAGTAAGTTATAATGTTTAATTTTAACTTATCATAGCAACAGCAGAGAGCACCATTTTTATATTATCCGTTTTGAATGTATCAAATACATTCATTCATTTCTGCTGAATATTAAACTTTAAAAAAAAGAAAAAAAAGGAAGATAAATGGTGACATGTCTTTGCCGTCATGTAAACTCAATTCTTTTTTAAGTTTTCAACATTCATCATCGTATATATATATATATATATATATATATATATATATATATATATATATATATATATATATATATATATATATATATTTCATTCATGTTCATATTTGAATTTCAGTACTATCTGCATTATTCCATACGTACATTATTATAAAAATATAAGAAACTTTTTCTATCTTATTTCCACAAAAAGTTATATTAAATTTATACCATAATCTTTACCTTCTATAAAGAATATCTTTTATGATATAAGTATATTTAAAAGTCATATAATATATTAATACTATATCATATCATTTTTAGATTCAAATCTATACAAAATATCATGGTTTATTTTTTAAATCTAGGAAATGAGTTTCTACTGGAGAAAAAATAGTCTAAAGGTTTAAAAATAAGATTCAGTAGTTTTTAGATGTAAAAAAAAAAAAAAAAAAAAAAAAAAAAAAAAAAAAAAAGCTGTATTTGGAATGACATGAGATTTGACAGATCTCATCAATTTTTCTGCATCGTAACATATGACATACGAGTGCATCCCTTCTTTCAAAACCAATCTGTCATTTCATATGATTTCAAAATAGTATATACTCTGCATAATCAATAGCAAATACAAGGAGAAAATAGGAAAAAAATAACTAGTAGAAAGTAATTTTATTTCGAGGAGATATTACTTTGTAATAAAATGTCAGAAAAGGTCAACACGTTCTTGAGTTATTATTATTATTTGACTACGTAATTCGTAAATTTATTATTTTAATACTTTATCATGTATAAAAATACATAAGAATAAAACATATTTTAAAAAGTAAAATATCATATCATATTACCATAACGTGGCTATTTAAAAAAGTACAGAATTATGTTGTCATTAAAATAGAACGACTTTTGTTTATTAACCATAAATTTTTCTATTGTTTACAGACATTCCAAGTTATTTAAGTTAGTTTAAAAGTTATGAAGTGACAGTATTTATTACTTACATATATATTTATATATAATATATCACAGACCATTTCTTTTATTCTAGAATCATAATATTCATAATACTGTACATACAAAATGTATCCTCTCAGATTATTGCTTCACAAGAATACAATCAGAAATAATATTCATATGTAATCTTAAAGATTGCAGCCATATATTATAATGTATAATATATAATACTCTACATATAATATATGGTACTCTAGTATACAGCTACAAAAAATTGTTTGAATTTAGCTAAACAAGTCATAAAGTATCAAACTGCAGAGTCAAAGAAAATTAAAAAAATAATATTAAAAATAAAACGTATTTGTGTACTTTATTTATGTACAGCTCTAGCCAAAGGTTAGAGAACGGGGCAGTGGCAGCCGCTGCGTTTTCTCATAAACATAACAAAGTGTGGTTGCGGGTTGCCTATGCAAATCGTTCTCAAACTTTTGGCCAGAGCTGTACAGTAGAAAGAAAATGCAAAATTAAATTAATTAGGTTATTAATTAGTAATTAGACTTTTGCTTTATAAATTGTGTATTATTTAAGTAGCACCTAAACTATGACAAATATATTGTTTTCGTTCCCAATACATGATCTCAGGCCCGCATTATGCATGTATGTATCCTGTAGTGTATGCACCCCGTTGAACACATATAAATATTTGCCATATAAACAACATAGCTTTTCACACAAAATGAAATTTTTATGAAAACTAAATTCACACGTGGCATTAAATACATCACAAAAATATTTATTTTTAATACTTATTTTATAAAAAATATCTGAATTTGAAGAGAGAAAAAAATAGTTAGATAGTATTAACTTTTGAGTAAATTGTTGCAATTAAAAGAAAGAAAAAAACACAAATTTATTTGCACTAAAATAAATTATGAACTTCTTAAAACTTAATTATAATTTTTATTTAAAAGCAAAAGATTTAGATTCACCAATTTTTCATTGTAAAAATAAAAATGTGTTCTATGCAATATAAATTACATAATATATATTTTTTCTTGTCATGACAAGTTGGTATTTTTTCATTACAGTTAGTTTTCTAACTGAAAAATGTGAATTTTACGTGCACGATTTATTAGATTTGTGTAGTAAAAATATACAAGTTTTTAGGCTCCACATATCTTCCCAAAAATAACAAAAAAATAAACTAAAAAAAAAAAAAAAAAAAAAAAAATTATGTTGGACTATACATACTACACAAAATGATAAATTAAAAAAAGTTTTCATATAAGATTAAATGCTTGTATAAAGTTATATAAAAACTTTTATTACTATTTTGAACACTTTAAATTAATAAATAGCTTTTGTATTATTAAACATTATTATTGAGAAGTTTAACAGCTCGTATATTTTGTTCAATGTGTTTATTATGATTATATATACTTATAGCAATCCTTTATTATAGTAATAATGCTTTGGTATTCATGTATTATAGTTTACTCATAGTATAGGGAGAAATAGAGAGAGAGAGAGAGAGAGAGAGAGAGAGAGAGAGAGAGAGAGAGAGAGACTTTTGCTTTTATTACATTTTACCATCGTAAACCACCGACCACGTAATTATGACAGGTAATTTTGCTTTTCATATACGACATAATTGAGTAAAGTAAAATTGAACTTCTAAAACATTCCATCCAATTATAATGCAAATTACTTTAATGAAAGTGAATGCATTTAAAGAGAAATTACATCATTTGAGTTGCCTTTAAATTCAAAGAATGTTTTTGTCATTTTCAATATGTTTTTGAAATTTAAAATTAATTCATTTGTTACAATAATACAATGCAATTAATCTTTATGTAAACATTTAAAAAAAACTTTGACATTAAAAAAAAAAAATGGTTTTTTTTTAAAAAAAAAAACCTTAAATTATTAATATTTTTTATTTTTTAGTGCTATGTTTGCTAAGATGTACGTAATTAATGTCCGATATAAATTTCTCAAAAATTAACTATTACCCTTACAACTAAGGAGAGAAAAAAAAATGAAACTCAAAAAGCTAATAATAGATTCACAAATTTTTAACTACTTTCCCAAATTTATTATAGCTTACCATTTTTATGTCTTATTATTATTTAACTCGAAAACAGTGAAAGGCACAATTTTCATGGCATTATTATTATTATTTTTTTTTGCAAGTAGATTATAGGAATGCCAATATCACTAAAATAAACTTTAGAGTGAAAGAATAATATATACATAGACTGTAAACAAAAAATGTTGAAAGTGAATTTATCCAAAGTTCAAATTAAAAAAAAAAAAAAAAAAAAAGTTTAGGTTGGCAATTATTATTAAAATTCTTGTAATTCATTTGCCATAACTAACGTTTAAAATACTTAATTTAAAGTTTAAATTAATTTTGTTATATACACAAATTCCATACTTTTGCCATGTTAAATAAAATTATGACTAAATAAAACATTTAATACTTTGAAACAATTCATGAATGAAACAATAATGTGGAATTATATAATAGCTGTTTAAAATTTTACCGATAAATATAATATGAGGGGGGGGGGGGAAAGGTGAACTATTTTTATGTAGATATATTTAAAATTATATTATACATTTCAATCAACATTAAAACTTTTATTGGTAAATTACTATATTAACATCGTATGAACTATGAACGTATATATAAAGATTTATTCAATATAATATATTTATAATGTAGTGTAAAAAAAAAAAAGATTTGTAACTCAATCACTTTCTTACCTTTTTTGCTTACTTTGTGTTCAAAACACGTTTCTTAACATGTTTCTCCAAGTGTTATTTTTATATATTTTCTTCCAAACAATATTAACAACGATATACTGTAAGTTGTATTTGTTTCTTTATTTGTTACAAAATAACATTATGACGTCACATTTGCAATCACCATTACACAATTATTGTGGAGAAATGTCTACGCTGCAAGCTATACTTTTAAAGAGCCACTTCACTGACCTCATTGTATTGTTAACACATAACAAGATAACCACGTTGTTACAAATGATTTGAGTAATTTAATACTCCAGGTTATTTATAAAATAAATATTGTTACGCAATTCATTTTTTTTTTTATATCAGGGGAGGCACCTTCGGCGCCTTTGCTTTGGCCAACTAGGACAATGCAACACCGCTTCCAATAATGTACCTTGTGTACTGTAAGTAACAAGAAAAAGTAAAGTAAAGTTATTTTAAGTAACAGATCAGCACTCAAAAATATTTTGAGTATAAAAAACTCATACATATGGTTGGCTATGGCTTGACCTCACAATTAGATTCGATAAAACCATACATTAAATAACATACAATTTGGTAATATTTGATGAATTATATTAAATATGTTTGCCCCACCTATTCATGAGTGCTTAAAATCCAACCACATGTATGAACTGCAAGTAGTCATTTGTTTTTTTAGTGTAGGAAATAATACATACCTCAATTTTTTATTAGATACAAAAAATTAATCATGTTTCTCAAAGTATATATTAAAATTTTAGAGATATATAATTATTAACGTATGTACTGAACTTTAATTAAATTGTATTATGTAATCATTATCTTATTTTTATATTATGTACTAACGAGAGAATATATAAGACGTTAAACCCCACCATTTTTCCCCCTTCTTAAAGCTAAAATTGTCGTGTTATTTTTTATGATACAAGAGATGGTTTTTAATAAGAAGAAGCTACCAACATTTTTTTTTCTTTTGTATCACGTCTTAATAAACTTGTTTAATAAGTTTTTTCATAATAAGATTACACACACTTTATACATAGTTTGCATTTATGTTACACGTTCAACACAAATTACCTTGGGAATACTTATCATATATTTTTTATTATTTGTTTTAATTTGAAATCTTGATTGTGTTAACTTAAAAAAGCTTGAAGATGTCATATAATTTATATATTTTCTTAAAGACACACACACACACAAACATAATATATAAACTTTTTTCTTTATTTTTTGTTTGAATTTCTCACAAATTTTGTAAGTTATAAAATCAATATTGTAAAAATGTAATAGCGTTCAACACGATTTATAATTCACACGTTTTGTACGCGAGTTTTCATAAAAGAATTTTCTTTTAAAGGTGAACAAAGATGTAATAGATCAATGTTCAATTTGCAATTTAGAATATTTATGATGTATAAAGTTACTATTTATACGCGTGTAATTTAGTTTTATGAGAATTATGTATTAGTTTTACATTTTATACAAGACATGAAAATAAGCCATTGTCAAGAATTTGTATTTTTTTTTATAGAACAATTCTGTTGAAGAAGAAAAAAAAAAGTAGATATCAAAAACTATGAAAATTAAGTTTTTATATACATACGCAATGAATGTAATATTTTAACATTCATAAATCCTTTTTTAAAAACTATTTTGTATTATCATGCCGTTTAATATTCAGCATTATTTTTTTACGCTAATTTTTTATTCATTCTTTCTCTTGTAATGCTCTGACATAGAGAGGGACAGCAGGTGAGCACAGCTCATGAAATGTCCCTCATTCTTTCGCATATTTTATTAGTTTCATCTCTGGAGAAAACGCTGACGTATGTCGAGCAAACGTTTTCGTCTACTTTACTCTTTTTTTTGTGTATAGTTCTATAATGTAATGCGTAGGTATAGGCCTTGAAGGAAAAAAAATTGTGCAACCCAACCAACTTGTGACTCCCAAGAGACGATTTAATACAATTATTGAATCAACTTTCAGCAAAATACAAATATTACAAGACAAGGTACCCAGTATGGTACAAGATATTATACCCAATATTCCCTTTTTTTTCTTTCTTTTTACTTTTTTCTACACACATATATATTTTTTTTATCTTTTCATTTCCTCTTTAATGTTACACTAGATACATACATGGAATTTTTGGGGTAAAAATGTAAAGTTATGAAATTTTTTGTACCTTTTAACAGTTTAACAATAAAGCGGAGAAATATTTCATGCATTGAATTTTTTTTTACAAACGTTGTACTTTGAAAGATCTATTGTTATTAAACATTAAATTCACTTTTATTGTGACTTTCTACGTCTATTAAATAGAAATTATATTCACATTTTTACATATTATATATCTAGAAATTTACGGAAAACAAGAAAAATACTTAATAGCTAACATTTTCAGTTAGCTATATTTATTACAACATAATTTATGCTATATTACATAATCATACAAACTAACCTTTATAGTAATATATTTAGCAACATTTATGCTACATGATATAAATGCAGAATAAACTACGTAATTTATACTTTCCGAGTAGGAGCTTCAATTATCTGGAATAAACAACATACTGTAAGTAACGTAAGTGATATTTTTGTGACACAAATTTTCTTTATTTTATGCCACAGAAAGTAAAATTCATACATCCAAATTTAGAGTAAATTAGTGCCAATTTCAAAAAATTAGTTGGTATATTTGTAAGTTTAATACATAAACTTTTAAATCTGGTTCGAACTTAACGAAAATATTTTGCGTATTTAATTAAAATAATTACGTAATGAATTCTAATGATTCGGAAAACTCATACAATTTTCTGTAGAAAAATGCACAAATAATTTATTAAAATATTAAAATATTAAAAAAAAAAAAAAAAAATGTTTTTTGATTTTTTTTACGTTAAAAATGTAAGCCAATATTTTCTATGATATCGTATGTATATAGGATGCCTTTCATGACATGGTATACAATTCGTTCAGGAAATAAGAGTAAGGGATTCAATTTGCTTGCATGCATGAAAGACTAGGGATTGACGGACACGGCTAGCGGGTTTGATGCGACAAGAGAGGAGAGAGAGAGAGAGAGAGAGAGAGAGAGAGAGAGAGAGAGAGAGAGAGAGAGAGAGAGAGAGAGAGAGAGAGAGAGAGAGAGAGAGAGAGAGAATAGAGAAGAGCGGAAACCCTTTCTCCCAACTATACGGTATGTCCCACCGGAAATCGACTGCCAGTTTGCATATTTCACAGTATGAAAGAAAAAAAATCAAATCAAGCCTCTAGAAAAGAAAAGGCAATCACACAGCATAAAATACATTTCATGTTAAAAATAAAAAGAGAAGTAAAAAAAAAAAAAAAGTATAACACATTGACCTAAATATTGTAAATCAAGTATTAATATATTATAATATCACTTTAATAATTTAATACATTTAAAAAAACAAAAACAAAAAAAACGACAATCCTTATTTTTAAACTGGAACGTTAGAACTTGAGCTCTTATAAATTTAAATTTACTTAATATAGTGCAAAGTGCATAATATAAAATGCAATATCTAACTTTGCTATAACTAAGGTGCTTTACAGTTGCAAAAAAAAAAAAAAAAAAAAATGCATCTTGATGACAAAGGCATGAGATTGTTTTTTCAAGAAAGTGCATTTTACTGCTATTTAAATTTATGGTGTTGGAACTTGAGCGTTTGCAGCTGTACAGTACCTTAATTGTAATTTAATATTTATGTATTTTATATAAATATCATATTCCTAAAAGCTTACATAAAGTATATAAATAATAATAATATTAATAAATTTTATTAAAGTATAAAAAGGTTCATATCACGCATGGTTTTCTTTTACGCTTTTCATACATACAATACATCAGAAAACAAATAAACAAATAAGAAAGATAATAAAATTTATGGTATATTTCATATTTATTTTTAATACTCATTGTATTATAAATCATATACATGATTTATTAAAATAAGCTTTAAAAAAAGAATTCACCAATTTTTAGATATTTATTTTTGAGAATTTTTTTTAATGTTAAAAGCATTAGTACTTACGAGTCAACAAGCGTATTAATAATAATAACATGAAATGATATTGTGGTTATTAAAATAAGAACAGTGGAAAGCAATAACCTCTCTCTCTCTCTCTCTCTCTCTCTCTCTCTCTATGCTGCACAGATGTCATACAAAAAATAGGTCTGAGAGACAATATTGTAAAACGTAAATATGTTCTAGTATATTAAGAGGTTAATAATGTTTGTTTTTTTGTTACTACAAAACCATGAATGTAATAAATTAATTTACATGAGAAAGTTAACTTTAATAGCATATATTATTAGGTTTTGATTAAAATTTGCACATCATTGCTTCAATAAACGCTTCATGCTTTTTATATGAGAAATTATCTACTACCCACAATATAACTTTTACACATGAACTATTTTATGGTTCTTAGCTGTAATAATAATAATATTTAATAATCAAAATTATATTTCTATGAAAAGAAGAAAAATAGAGAGAGAGAGAGAGAGAGAGAGAGAGAGAGAGAGAGAGAGAGAAAAGAAGATGGATTGAGGGATAACTCCCTTAAAAATTCTTACTAAATTTTTATTGCATGAATGATTCTATATTTTTATTGAAAAATTTGTTACCCCGCAAGAGATCAATCTTCATAAAAATATCTCCTTTCTCTTTAAATAAAAAAAGAAGAAGAAGAAGTATGAAAATCACCCATGCATATACTAAACAGGTATTTTTATATTAAAATTTATACTTGAACAAAAGAATGTATATATTTTGTTTTTTATTTATTTATTTAAGTGACGTAACATTCTTGTTTTAATTTCATTATTTCCATGACAAGGCAATTTAAATTTATATTTTTGTATGAAGGTTAATTTAAATTTATTTTGTAAATAAAAAAATGTACCTAATTAAAAAAGGTTATTATTATTTTAATATGTTTTTTTTTTGCTAAAAATTAAAATTCTTCATAGCTTTTATACTTTTTCTTTATCCTGTACCATAAGTGCTTTAGAATTAGTACATGTTATTGCAGAATCTTATTCGTAGTGATTTTTTTAAGAAAGCTAATTTACCGAGGCCATGAAATGTCAAGAGAGATGTAATTGATGTAATTCATATTTTGTGTGTGTGTGAAAAAAAAAGTTAGTCTTTTATTTGTAGTTATTAAGAGCGAGACTTCGTGGAACGGTGTATTTACTTATTAAAATAATTTTACGTTTAATACATTGTTTAAAAAAGTAAAATATTTTCAACATTTTTCTTAATCATTAAAGCTAATAAACACATAGTATACTTAGTTATATAATCTATTTTTAGTGTTTAGTACTTAAAGCAAAGTATATTTTCTCATATATTTGGTCACCAAAGAGTGTTCAAAAGTAAGCTTTCTCTCTCTTGTAAATTGATCCTATATAGTAAGCACTCTTTACTATATACTTTTACTTAATATTAGGCTATATTGTAGTCTTCATAAACGTCATATATATTTAAGTTAGTGATATTGCTGTTAGTAGTTTTATGAATGTTGGATATAAGTATAACACATAGTTAGAATTCAGAGACAAATGCCACATGCTATACCTTTATTTCAACATAAACTCTGTGGAAACAAAGTAAAATGAAAAAGCGTAAAATTAAACAAGAATATATATATATATATATATATATATATATATATATATATATATATGCATATATTTCTATAAAATACTTCTACTCACGCAAAAAGAAAAAAATATATATATATACTAACATTTTATAAAATAAAGAGAATACGTATATAGCTTAAATTTTTGTAATCCACTCTTTATTTAAAAAAAAAAGAAATTTATTATTAAAAATTTCCTTGAATAATGATAAAAGATTTTAAAAGGAAATCACTTTGTAGCAAAAGAGGAAAAAAAATTGAAATGATATTAATTTTTATTCTGTATTTTTTTTTCAGAAAGAGTAAATTGAATATTATTTTAATTAAGATATTAAAAGCTTTTAATATTATTATATATCTTTCCTTTATATTCAGTATTAAATACAATTAAAACTGCAAAATATTGAATTAAATATTTTTATTTTATCTTTATTAAACTTAAAAAGAATACTTATTTTGCGTTTTAAAAAAATGGTTTTTAGGTACACAATACTGTATATTGTAGAAAATGCTATCATTGGAGGAAATTAAAAACTGTTTCTTTTAAAGTATAATTGAATTTTAGGCTTTATTTTGTATCTTAATACTATTATGATGTTTTAACCTTTCTTTGTAATTCGTATTGTAAATTAGAAGAAAGAAACTTGGCAATATAATTATGTACAAGTATTATTTAAATATACATAATATAGATATACTGTATATTTAAAACAATTGCTTATTTTATATTATTACGCAATTATTATGCTACATAGCATAAATATTGCTAACCTGGAATTACATAAATAATTTTGTTGTACACCACAACTGTTATGCTATATAGCATAATAAGTAAGAGTGTTTATAAAAATGTTGCTACACAAATATTACGTGTTTACTTTGTTACCTTATAATTTATTCCTTTAATTACAGTATTATTTAGAAAGTTCATGACAGCTAAAAAAAAAAAATAATAATAATAACAAAAAATTGAAATTTAGATGCACCATGGTTGAGAATTTAAAAAATACATGGGGTTTGATTATTTTTAAGTAATTATTTATTTAAATAAAAATTATCACTTGAAATGGGCGATAGTTAAAGGCGTAGAACACCTTGAACAAAAAATTTGTGTAACATCCTAACAAACCTGAAAATCAACGTTGATTTGGCCGGAGTCATTGATTTCTAATTTATTTTCCATTCACAAAATGCTACTGGCGGTCACTGACGTCACAGTTTGCCCAGTTTACGCGCGTAAAACAAGCAATCTGTGACGTCAGTGACCGCCAGTGGCATTTTGTGAATGGAAAATAAATTAGAAATCAATAACTCCGGCCATATCAACATTGATTTTCAGGTTTGTCAGGATATTACACAACTTTTTTGATCAAGGTGTTCTACGCCTTTAAGCTTAAAAACTTGAGTTTTCTAAAAAAAAAAAAAAAAAAAAAACATTGAACAAAAGAAACTATGTCAGTTATGATGCTATGTAAAGTATAAAATTAATGCCTCTGCCACAGTACATACTAATTCCTAGCGTGATTAAAAATTATAATTCATATTGCAAGTTGTAAAAATGTAAAATATATATTACAATAAGTTTTATCAAATCTTCGCTTGCTGCATAATAATAATAATACGTTTCTTTCTCTTCTCTTTTATCCGTTAGTTTATTTTGAATTAACTCTGAAAAAGAAGTTCCTAAAAATATTATATAAAATACTATGAAGAAAAACTAAAATTGTTATTCAGATGTTAGAGTAGACTATAATTCTTATGTTATTCACTGATTATATTCGTATTAATAAATCGTCAATTCATTCTTTGCATTATACATCATCAAAGAATGCATCATTCTTGTGTATATTACGAGAAGATGACATAAATTCCAGTAAAAAAGAAAAATCCAATAATCCAGCAAGTATAATACAGACGTTTTTTCCCTACACTTGTTCATCTCATTTATATCGAACAGATCATAACATTCATCCTCAAGAAGGAAATTTCCACCTTGCGGTATACCATCATAAGATCGATTATAATTTTTTTTTTTTTTTTTTTTTCATGACCAGCAATATCACTGAATCCAAGCTGTTACTTTTTTATATTATTATTTATAAGTTCAAATCTTTATTTCAAAAAGTTTTTATTATAATTTATATATTTTTTAAGATAAAAATACTAGTATGAAATTATCTTTAAACTTTGATGATGTAAAATATTCAACAAATTCAGTTCTGCTTATTAAATCTATATTTACATTATTAATGCATTAATTTGTTATCATTTTCATAAAAATTAGTTCAGATTACTATATTATATAGTATGTTCAGTAATTTAAAGTAAAAATAACGTTATCATTTAAATTGATCACCAACTTTGAACTTTAATCCCAAAAGGATTCAATGTTAGTTTCACTTAAATATTCTCTATTATTTTTTATGATCGTTTAGAAATGATTAGCTTTATAAAGCAATGTCAAATATGATAGCATATGTTATCTTAATTTATATATCAGTTTATTCTTAATTTTTAAGCTTTAGTGTTTTTTTTTTAAACAAACGGACAACAACAAAATGCTAGGTTTATTAGCTCAAAATTGATCCATAACAACATAATTTATGCTCTAGTGTATAATTACTATGTTACATAACATAACAATTATGATATAAAGCATATTTATTTATGAAATTTCAAAATAGCAAGATTAACTCTATATGACATAAATATTAATCACTGCGCAGCATAAGTTACATAATTTGTATTTTCATGCAACTAATTATACGCTTTACAGTTTGAGGAAGCTAAAAGTTTTAAACATAATTTCGTAAACTATTTTAATAATGTTTCCTTAAATATAATTACTAAGTACACAAAATATAATTACAATAAATTAAGAATAAAAACATTAGATAATATATATAGTAATAAATAAATGAAGTAAATGAGAATTTTAACTATATTATTTGTCTAATAAATAAAAAAATATTTCAAAATTATAGTGTAATCACATAATAATAAAAGTTAACAATAATTATTAACATGTATTTAAAACTTATTTATTGTTTACATTAGAATTCAAATAAATTTTATAAAAATGTATGTTCTATAATATTACTTTTTATATTATTATATACTCAATACTATGATAAAATATTATAAAAGCATGTGTGTAAGTGTAACATTTTACAAACGTAAAATTATACATGGGTACTGTATAGCAAAGTTATAAATACAATACATTATACATTATTTCTCAGTAAATAGCATTTTGAATGTACATATAACGTACAGACATTTACACACCTTTTGTAATTACATTTTCCTGCTTTTGTTCTGCTATTTATTTTTGTGTGCACCTTGAAATTAAATACTGAACTTTATACAGTATAAATGAAAGTGATATTGTGTGTGTGTGTGTGTATGTGTACGTGAATTAGTTTTAATGTTCTTTGTAAATGCTTGCTCTTTTACAAATAATATATAATAACGTACCTAAAACTATACCTCTTTATATTATTCATATACATAAATTTTAATATGCATTTTCTTTAACTAATTATTTTTTTTAAATATCATTTTAGTTTTATTCGTAAATAGAGAGACTTATTAAAGTATATTTTAGTTTTTAGAAATAATTTTATAAGTTTTAGCTTTTACGTAACATGCTGAAAATATTCTATTTCCAATTTGTATTTTTTTGCTACTTTTACAGTAATAACGAGTTGAACTTCAGAATTACATCTAGACTACACTAGAATGAAATTTGAACTTATTTAAGAGAAGTACATACAATGTTTAAAATTTTCCATACAATAATTTTTAATCTTCTCTTGAGCTTCAAGCCTAAAACATTGAATTTACATTATTAGGCTAATAGCTCTGCAAGATGGTATTTTACTTTTATCCTAAAGAAATATTTAGGAAAATTCAAGGAGTCAGTTTGATGGAATGAACAGTTTATGAGGTGCCAAATTTTCATTTCACCGGCTGCTGTTGACAGTCAGTTATTTTTTTGGTGGTTTCTAACCAAACACGAAGGTGAAACACTGACAGATTTGGTGCACCTCTCTCTCTCTCTCTCTCTCTCTCTCAGCTCCTTACATTCCCTTAGTTTTAAATTTAGCTATATTTTCACAAATTTTGTGATATTGTGAAAACTTTGTGTTTTCAATTTTGTGTTTCATATTGATGAAATAAAAACCAGAATATAAAAATAGAACAAATAAAGTTCAAGCAAGCTTATTATTATGCAAAGCATGAAAGAATATTATACGACATTGATAACATATTGAATATCATGATCACCATATTTATTAATTTAAACTATAAAAATATTTTATATATTCAGATATTTTCAGACATTTTCTACAAAGCAAATCAGCACATTCTAGTTCAATCAGAATGTTAAAGTGAACGTGAAATACATAAAAATCATTTTCTCTTCTTTTATTTTTTTTCTTTGTCATTCAATTGCTGCATACACAAGAAAAGGAGAATCGAGATGAAAATAAACAAAAGATGTCAAGTAAAAATACTGTAGAGGTCAAACCACATCTTTCTCTGACCCTTTTTATCTGTACAGAAAATAAACAAGCTCCAAGGCAGCACTTTTTCCATATATGCCGAATGAATGAACATCCCTTTGCATTTATCTTGCAAATTTTCAATTCTCTTCATAAATTGTGAAGGAGAGTGGAAATAAAGGAGTGAGTAAGAGTGAAAGAGAGAGAGAGAGAGAGAGAGAGAGAGAGAGAGAGAGAATAATAAATCAATTCCATATAACAGCACATAAATTTTTAAATTTGACTTCAATAATTTGTTTACTGTATCAAAATTAAAGAAGAAGAGGCAACCTTTAAATGTTTTATTGCCATTGTGAACATTGAAGTTGTAAAATGTTATTCATGATTGTGAATTGTGATGTATAGTATATGATTAAATATTGTCATTATATAGATTTAATTAAAGTATGTCAATACGTTTATATTATATATATATATAAATATATATATATATATATATATATATATATATATATATATATATATATATATATATATATATATATATATATATATATATATATATATATATGTGTGTATATTATATATGAAATGATGAAATGTACGATGTAATGAATTTTGTGTGTTGATAGCTATAGCAAGTCTCTTTACTAATTAAGGCATTTACACATGTCACAATGTTCAAGTTTATTAATCTTGTGCTGTGACGTTCAAAGTCAAACACACTTGGCGCAGCAAAGAACACCCGGGGAGTAACCCCTTTCCATGCCCCTATATAACGATTATCAACAAGTATATCGTCGTATATAATAAAATCGATTAACTGTTTCCTTTGCTTAAACATATTGACCCATTATTATTTACAAATCTACTTTTATAACGTCAAAAACACAAATTAAAATATTTTAGCTTTATTATTACAGCAAATAATAATTACGTTCACTATTTATTACTTGTATATTTGAAGTTTAAGAATGTAAACAGAATGTATCAAATTTGATTGCAATAGATAAATAATCAAACATCTTGAATTCGTTGTGACAAGTAGTGAAACTATTAGTATCAATAATGGTTATCGTAAAATTAAAATCAGTTTTATTAGGTCAGGATCATAGGAGTCCGGATAAAAAAAATTGATAAGTGGGAAAATGTAGACCTGATCCAAGGTGATATTTTTGAATTTTGTTACATTTTTTAACTTTGCTATCCGGATTTTACTTACCTGGATTTGTTTATCCGTTTGCAATCCACATAAAAATTGTGTCCGCGGAAATCGGATTGCTTGATCTGGAAAATTATTGAGATTTTGACATCATACTGTAAAGTTTTGACCATGTAAACCTTGAAAATATCACACAATAAAACAATCCTTTTAATTTTTTATACATTGTTTCGTAGAGAAAATTTTAGTACTTATTTCCTGCGGCTTCACTTATAATTAAATATAAAATCTGAAGTACAAATTTGAACAACAAATTTTATTACTTCAATTTAAAATACAATCCTTGTTAAAATTTTACTCATATAACTTCTTTCAAAAGTTTTATATATATTTTATAAAATTGTTGAATCCAATAAGCAATTAATTTAAGTGCTAAACTAATTTAATTAATATTGTTAAAAAATTTCTTATAGCCTATATTTTTTTATGGTTATATTTGTTTAAAAAAGAAAAAAAGTTTCTTATTTATTTATTTTTAAAATCGATGCCTAAAAATATCGATAGTAATGTTATATAACTGTAGTGCTACGAAAGCAAACGGGCACGCAAGATTCAAAACAAAAAGTTATTGTATACAATGTATCCCTCTCCAATGTCTTACAAAGTGCAAAAATGATAGTGACTTCATTTTTAGTCCCTGCTGTATTCTCAAATGAAATTTATATTTATATTAATGCAAGGCTAAAAATGAAAAAGAGAGAGAGTGGGAGAGAAAAAAAAACTTTTGTAGTACATACTTTTTACCTTTTGGGAGGCTTTTAGTAAAAATAATATATATTTTGTTTACCGCGTGTTTTATGTTTTAAAATAATTTTGGTGGTATATAAATTACATAAAAATTTCTTTACACTGCATTTCATTAAAATAAGGGATATGATGACACGAGAGAGAGAGACAGAGAGAGAGAGAGAGAGAGAGAGAGAGAGAGAGAGAGAGAGAGAGAGAGAGAGCACTAATGAAATTCATGTTTTACTTTACATTTTTATAAAAAAAATCTGTCTCTTTTATCTTTTCTTTTTAAATTTTATATAAAAAAGAAAATACATTAATTTAAAGTAATTAATTCTTGATAATAATTTAAATT
The DNA here is from genome assembly GCA_949318235.1 of Ecdyonurus torrentis. Taxonomy (NCBI): domain Eukaryota; kingdom Metazoa; phylum Arthropoda; class Insecta; order Ephemeroptera; family Heptageniidae; genus Ecdyonurus; species Ecdyonurus torrentis. The sequence goes on along the minus strand of OX439131.1, from coordinate 7,756,711 downwards.
TATTATTATATTAATTGGACTGTTGCACTGTTTAATTTATTACTCCCATAAGTTAGGTACATGCAACAACAAAATTTGTTTCTCATTTACCCTTGAATACAAAACAAAATTATTGAGGGGACGATGAACGTAAAATAAATTGTATTTTGATTAAACAGCATATGGATATGAAAGGATCACATTAGCATTGAATGAACAAAAAAAAAATTGTAGTTAGTTAGTAGTTCGGTGTGTACTGTATGTACTGTACATTATAGTTACTCTGATACAAGATGAAAATTTATGACTATATAAAGCCAGTCAGTTAATATCACATATTAAATATGTTTGATAAAACTGACATGTATTGTTTGTTACTGCTAATGATACATCATTATTCGTAATAAAAATACATTATTTTGCATTAATATGTATAAATATGTATGCATTGTTCTCTATTTTTTTTTATAGAATTGTAATGTATTTTATTAAATTTCATTTATGGATAGATAGATAATAAGTTTTATTGTACGGCCGCTATAGTTGGTCATCTAATTGATTGATACATGAATATAACGTATGATTTCTTGACTTTAACGTTTAAAAATTACTTAATTAAAAAAAATGAACATTTTTCCGTAGAAAATAGCTACAAAAGATAACTATAATAAAAAAGGGCATTTTAATAATAAAAATTTCTTATATATAAATAAATAATCGTCTTCATTCAAAAATAAATACATAAATGGCAAGGTTAAGGCTTAAAAAATGTTCAGCTTACTGTTTTACATCTAACCAAAACATGATTAGAATTATGGTTCAATAATTTTGACGATAATGGCTGGAAAAAAAACAAGGATCAACATTTAAAATCCTGTGCTAAAAGTGGTATCATATGAAGAGGTGAAAGAGGTTGATATCAGAAAAGTTATTAAGAAACAATATTTTGTATTTACATACACACATACATTACAATACACTTAAGTTATTAATATTATATCATGATTCATGAGATTTGCTAAAAATATAATTACCATGATCTAAAAAAAATTTAAACATGATATAATGAAGAAAAAATCATTGTGAGTTTTGGCAAATTATTAAATACATTTTTTTATGTACATTATCATAATAAATTAAAAATAAATCGAAACGAAAATAATTTTTTTCTCATTTTTGCTATATTAAATTAATATTACGTGGGATCTTGTTTACTTGATAATAAAAAATATACAGAATTATGTGACCTGGAAAGATAAATAATTTATAACAACTAATTTGATGTTAATTTCAAATGTCATTCCATATTCATGGAGTTTCAATTTATTTAATTTTTTAGTTGTTGTTTTTTATCAAGTGTGGGCAAAAATACTTTAACTAAGTTGTAGGTGTTGTTTGTAAAATCTTATGATTTTGTATGTAAATTTATCGTCATTAATATAATGATGAAAATAATATTTATATATAAAAAAAGCTTTTAATTTCGATAAAATATAATCACACTTTTTCCTCCTCATTTGCAAAGTATAAAGATTATTCAAACGGAAAGTAAAACAACAATATCTATAAAACGAAAGACGATTTTTCTTTCTTCCCCATTCTCTCTCTCTCTCTCTCTCTCTCTCTCTCTCTCTCTCTCTCTCTCTTGGCTTTTATTTTAAATTAAAAATGCTTTAAGATAAAAAACATTCTGTCAAAAGTTTTTTTTTTTCCTGTCAATTTTTTTGTCACCCTGAGCACGATTTGAAGGTAATATCTCATCTTTGCGGTAGAATTCTAATTGACCCCTTGATCTCTCTCAAAGGGCTACTGAAAGCCTTGTCATGAGGTTAGGGACAGGGAGGGGGGGGGGTGAACTTCATGTAAATCTAGTCAAATACGTGACTAACAGGGCACACATTAAATTTGACTACATTTGAGATATGCAAACTTTTTTCAATTGAGCAAACTTTTTTTTTTTCGTATATTTTTTATACGGTTTTTCATGTTTAATTTATTGAGCGTAACAAAATTTACTTTGTCGCTTAATTGATGGACTAAAGTTGACTGTAAATAAAATGTTACATAAAACTTTTATTATTATTATTTTATTATAGTTACAACGTATGATTTTTATTTCATGTTTGTCAATCATCATTGTTAGTAAAATAGAGAGTGACGTGGATGTTCTATTGATACAGCACTTACTAAATAAAGCTTCATGTAATACGAGGTTCCCATTACTATACTTGAAAGTAGATAGATCGTTGTTGACCGTAAGTTATATTGATAAAACAATGCATTTAAATAAGTATGTAAATAAAAAAAAAAATTTAAAATGAGTGATATTTTATAATTGCTTTGATCGTTGTGAACACTCTGATTTGATTTCAAAAGTTTACTTTCTATGTTCTACAGCCCAATCTATTAGGTTTAAGTACGACAATGAGAACCCCACATAAAAAATTAATTAACAAATTATATCTAAAAAATTATATGACTCCCAAAATATATTAGCTTTTAGTGATTAGAAAATATACAGCTTTTCAACTTATTAACATCAAAGAATTTCATTATTTTTAACGCATCTCAAACTAAAACTTAATTTTCCAAATCACCTAATTTTGTAATTTGACAAATTGTTAGACCATGTAAAAAAATGTCAAAAATGTGCAAGAACAAAATGTCAAAATGTAAATTGAAAATTCTTTACTGAATACAGCAGAGGATATAATGTATGAAATAAAATGTTACACAATTAGCATTCTAGTCAATAACTTCTGTTACAAAAAAACAAAAAAAAAAAAAAAAAAAAAAAAAAAAAAAAAAAATCAAATTAACATATTCAAATAAAAAATAAAAGGTAAAATAAGTACATAATGAAATTTATATTTCAGTAAATGGTAATAAAATGAAATTAGTCTACAATATACATTTTTTTATTCCTGAAGGATTTGTATATATACAATTTTACTCACCCTGAATAATTTTGTGTGACATTTGAATGCGCTCCGCTGGACATACTGAAGTTTTTTTTTTTTTTTTTTTTTTTTTTTTAACAACAAAACATTGCAAAGTCTGACAGACTCTAACGTTATGCTCTCATTCCTTTATAATATAATAAAACACGGGGAATAAAAGTATTATATAATACAATATAGTAACCTTTTTCTCTCTGGGGATTAATTTTAAAATTTTATTTTGTAATAATAATATAATTTATATAAGATTTTTTTTATTTATATATATTTTAAATTTTTTTAGTTTAAAAGTTTTAAAAATGTTGTGTATGTGGTATGTGTAGTTAGGTATATGAAATGCTTCCAATCTGTCATCTCAAGGCACTGGAGACAGGCACGACAAATTACTTTGTGTTTCTCTGTTCTCTTCCTCTCTTTTCACTCTTTCTCTTCCTGCTATCCATCATCCCTCAATTGATGAAGTTTTACTTTCCAAGTTCACACATTCCTTATACTCTTTTCTTTTCTTATTTCCCTTCCTCGTGTGATAAACATGTGATCTTTACACTTAAATTTTGTAACAGCAAGAACACTTTTCGTCATTTGTCTTTTTTTTTTTTTTTTTTTTTTTTTTTTTTTTTTTTTTTTTCATCCTCGCTTTCTTATTTTTTCTTTTTCTTCTTTAATATCTCTCTTATTTTATAACATGACACTGACATAAATATTATGCACAAAATATAAAATAAAAGTCATAAAACTTTCATTTTTTTTTGTTGGCACTAAATTGACAGGACATCAAAATTTATTATACTTTAATTTATCATTTATCATATACAGTATAATATAAAAGTAAATAAAATATACAGTTAGCAGTTAATTTAATACTTTCGAGTTAAGACAAAAATATGACAAACGATTGACATAATACTCTGAATATGAAAATTTTTATTTTCAAAAGACCTAATTAAATAATTTATATTTATATTTGTGTGTGTGTGTGTGTTAATTAAAAAAAAAAACTCAGATTTTATACTAAAACAAATATAGCAATGATCGAATAGTGAAGTTTTCCCGAATATGAAAACTTTATTGCAACTAATATTCTACTTGTTTTATAAGCAAAACTAACAGTCTACGCATTTTGTCGCACCACTTCAGTATACAATTTAACGTTTGAATTTGCATCTCTGTAACGATTTTCAGTGATCAATGCGTTCCTTGAGAGCATCATATAACTTTCATTTAAAGTACCATTTCTAAGAAACATTTCAAAAGCATGATGTAACATTTTTATAGATTTTTTTCCACATATCATCAATCATAAGTAAATCGATTTTTATTTCTTAAGAAAGTTTCAAGTTTATTTTTACTTTAAGTGTACATTGTATAACATAAAAAAAAGTTCTGATCTCAAAAATACTTTTCAATTTGAGCTATATCAAGTACGTTTTATATATATATATATACAACAGAAGCGTACTAAAATTTAAGTGAATTGTATGTTCCTATCCAATTGATACGAATTACAAATGATTGATTTCATTTTGATGATGAAGGGGAAAGAAAAAAAAAAAAAGAAGAGGATAGAGTTGTTATATAAAGAGAAAATAGAGAAGAACTAAAGTGACCGCAGTCGTTCTATAAGCAGAAGTTTAAGAATCTTCTCATAAATTGTCTCTGGGGAGATCGTGGAGAAGTTTTTTATCCTGCAATTTGCTGTGACCGCTTGATCACAGCTGTGGGTGTGGGTCACCTTGTGTGCTGCTTGTGCTTGCGCTCTTGCTTGCCTGGCAAAGCTGCTTATCTCGTGTCTACTTGACATCGCGCCAATTACTAGCAAATGCATAAATTTCATAACGTAAAGCCGTGCTATTCTATTGATACCATATCAAGTAAGTGCAACCTTTTAAGGTTTATGTATAGAAAACTTCAATATTGAAAGGGAGAAACGGAGTAGTATAACGAAAGTTTATGGTATATATTTAGTGGTGCTTCTAAAGATTGAGAGAGAGAGAGAGAGAGAGAGAGAGAGAGAGAGAGAGAGGGCAAGGAACATAACTTCGTAGTAACAGCACTGAAAAATAAAGAACTGTTTGATTTCAATACTGCATACATATTATATAATGAATATTATGTTCCTATCATTTTCTGCAGAAATATAAGCCTTAAAGAGAAATTACTTGCAGTTATAGTACTACTGTAGCTGTAGTATACAATATACCATGATACTTTTATATTTTTATTGACAAATATATCAAACACTACAATAATTATTATTGTCTCCATTATATTTGATAAATATTGCATTCAACAAATGACTTTTCAGTATTATTAGTTTTAAAGTAGCCTTTTCAATAGACCTAACGTTTGTCTTATATTCACTTTTTTTATTAATGTAAAAATACGTAATACATATACGCGATTTACAGAGAAATGTATGTCCATTGTGAAATTCTCTTTATAACTATTATCATTTCGTATTTTTATGACAGTATATATTGCCTTTATATTGCATTTAAATGTATGTGCAACAATTTTATATATATATATATATATATATATATATATATATATATATATATATATATATATATATATATATATATATATATATATATATATATAATATATATATATACACATATATATATATATACACACACACATAACAAAATGAAATGGATAAAACAAGGCACTATCAAGGCCAAAAACATAAAAACAAGTACAATACAAACTTAAATGAAAAATTTTAAGCTATTTTAAGTTTAGTTTTTAAAGTTTAATCAGCAATATACTGCAGTATAGCAAAAACATGGTGTATCATTTTATGTCTGTATGTATGTATGTATGTTTTTTTTTTTTTGTTTTGTTTTTTTTTGTGTATGTGTGTGTGTGTGCAGAAGAAGAGGTTAATTTTGCTAACTTTAAACCAGAAGATATAACATAAACAACTGGAGGACATCACTTGTGGATTCCCACGAACACTCTTTTACTATTTCTCTCTCTCTCGTTCTCTCTATGTCATACTTAGCTCTTCTGCAAATTGTAATTTTATAGACCTCCGGCATGCAACATACAAAATAATATATACTTTTATTATACTACTGAGTCTCTTACATTGTCTTACAAAACTTCTATACTCTCTTTATTTTTTTTAAGTATTTAAATTATTTTAAATATAAATTTACAGAGCTATGTTGTTGTTTTTAAGAAAGAAAAATATATTGTACAATTTTAAAAGATCAACAGCTTACTAAAAGTGGTGGTTTTAGTTTCATAAATTTATAACGTAACTCTATTTACATTTAATTATCATTAAAGTACATTAATATTAGTATTGACAAGACAGGCGCTTTTTGTAATATTTATGTAACTATATGAATCACTGTGAACTGCCTGGGTAAATACAAATCATTATTTCTCAGATTAGACTGTATTGCTGTTCTGAAAATTATTATTAAATAACTAAATGGATTCTTTTTTCTTCTATTATTTAAACTACTTCATATTTTTAGCAAAACCAAAATAATACAATTTATTTACGACTATTTATAAATCAAATTTTATATAATTAATTTATATATATAATATTATTAATAAATATATAATTTAATTAAGTTTGTGTCTCTAAAAACTTGAAAACATTCAAATTCTTTACAAATCAAAACGTATATAACTTTGAATTATATAATACAATTGTGTATTAAATGTATTTTATGTCATAAAATAAGGCACTTTAAACTATTGTACATTATTATTATAGTATTGTACGTACTTAATGAAGACTTGTTTAAGTGCATAACATAATTGTAATTCCACTTTGAAATACGTGAATACCCTACATTGAAATAACTTTCAATAGTTATATACACTGATAAAAAATATATATACAACGTCAATAGTCATATTCTGCCAACATTACCACCGGTAATTTCTGATTACCTGTTAAACTCACAGATAAGTTCCTATCTATTTCAATGTTAAATGAGTGATCACCTATAATCAAGGCAACTATTATATATAATTATGATATAATAACATTATTATGTTAAACTAAGCAGTTAAATTTGTACTGAATAGAGAATCGGTAATGAAAATTATTGACTTAAAATTTAAAATACGTTAAAGTGTGTGCCTTCTCTCTCTCATTGAAAGTGGTTGTCAAAAACAACAACAACAACAACATCAACAACAGCATTGTTTTACAATTATACAGGATAGGAAATTAGGGAACCTAAACCTCACCAATAACCTTAATTCCAAAATGATGTTTTACCTGGATAACTACTTCAACTGTAATTATGTTTGTTTTATATTTTATTATGACTTACTGATGTGTTTACAACGCAGCGGATACAGATTTATTCATTGAAAAAAAAAGTTCATTTAAGGGTTATATTATGATAACCAACGTATTTTCTGTGTGTAAATTACGTACTGATATTTTCAACTAAAGTTGACCTACAATTAAAATCAAAGTTATTAAGCAAGTGACAGTTGTGTAATTCAAGATGTCGCACACAAGTTCTCAAGTTCTAATTCTCTGTAATGAAAGCTTTTTGTACCAACGTAATTGAAAAATAAGATGATCTAGTTAATGACTTACTTCTACTTCAATTTTTAACACAGAGTTTTTGTGAGTCAATTTATTTACCAACATAATTTAATCTATAATATTATAAAGTTTGAATTATAATATATGCAGTTTATTTTACAGAAGCTGTTATTTGATCATCGTAATTTTTTTTTTAACTTTCTTATAGTAATAAGGGTTTTTAAACATAACTTTATCTTGTAAAATATCAATAATATTTAGAGAAAAATATTATAAAAATACTCATAAATTTCATTAAAATCCTAACACTTTTTATTTGTTCAGACAATGTGTCTTAAGGGCTATATCTAGAAGGCTCGTGTCTTTGAAATTTTAAGGTTAACTTCTTACTTTTTAAAGCTATAGACCACATATGTGCTTTTTAATGAATAAACACGAAATGGGATCTTCAAAACTGTTGATAATTTTTACCAGAATGTTAATGTAGCCCTACGAGAGAGCGTGAAATTACTGTAAAGTATGCAATTTGCGTGACTATTCATGGTTCTGACGTTAGAAACAAGCAAAAATTAGTAAAAAAAATGTTGCGCGGGTTGCATAAATTGATTTTTTTTTTTATCACTGCCACGGAGCTGCAGTTGGGTTTTGAGACAAACTAAAGCTATTTATGTAAGTCCCATCAAGTATTTTGTGACGTAAATGTTTATGTTTTCTTCTGGTCTATTCCTTTAATATCTTAAGACAGTCAATGGTAAACTACTTATAATGAAAATTACAGGACCTGTAACCATCAGATTTGGGAGAAAAAAATATTAAGTTTAAAATGAGACTTTATGTGAGTAAAATGTTAAAAACTCAAATATTTTACCCTCTTAAATTTTATGTTTAGATTTGTTGTTTATTCTAAAACATTACGAAGCAAAAAAATCTTATTTTTCTGCCTTTACAACATTCACAGTCTTTTCAACGTTTTTCAGTCTTAACCACCAAATCGTATATTTCATTAAAATAGAAATAAAATTTTAAGACCCTTATTACATTTTAAGTACAGTATAACTTTATAATTTTATAAATAATAATAAAAAAATAAAGCCATTAATTATTAAAAAGCTAATATATAGTTTACCATCTACTCGAAAGTAGCCTAGAAAAAAAAAAATAAAGTGCTTTATATGTAATGAATGACAACAGAATAAATTATAGAATAAAATAAAATTTAATCTTTTATATGAGATCTATCCACACATGGCTCAGTGAAACTTGTTTCATTATCATATTAAATTAATAGAAAAAAGTTAAACATATAAATCATATTATGTATATGTATATATATATATATATATATATATATATATATATATATATATATATATATATATATACTTTAGAAAACCTAATGTATGCAATTTAATAATATAATAAAAAATTATAATTTAATAATTTATGATTAATTTTTTAATGGATTTTATAGATAAAATATTTTATATCATTTTTCTACACAATGACTTTGACGTAACATATTTTTATGTAATATATTGATTAAAAAAATTTATTATATTATTATAATCATAATTCTATATTATATTTCATAATAAAAAATGTTCAAAAGTGCATAATTTATTTATTAGATGTGGCATGTTACAGTTAATATAGGATTTTTTTTTTCTGTCTCTCTCACTCTTTTTTATTTTTATTTTTTTATTTTTTGTATCCCTTATTATTATTTTTTTATCTTTAATGTTAAAGAATGACAGGTAAAAGTAGGGCATGTTATAGTTGGGCATTGAGGCAATAAATCTGAAGTGTACCCACTGCATTACACTCTGTCATCAGTGATGGACGCCGTTGCAAAACATTGAAATAAAATAAACATTGATATCAATGTCCACTTTTTTTTTATGTGACAAGATAAATGTGAAAATAATTAGTAAACTTCAAATTAAAATCTCTATAATATAATTGATATGAGTTATGAACATAAATATATATATATATATTTTTAATTTATAACTTTTATTTAATAACTCAGTTGTAAACTTTATCGTATAATATCTTGTTTGTGTACATTTAAATATAATTATTAAAAATGCTTTAAAATATAAGTAATATTTAATACCTTTTTTTTTTGTAGTGTCTCAAATATAAAGTTTATAAAATTATGATACATTGTGACACAAGTTCATAGCAAATGTCATTTTAAAATTGAAATTTGATTTTTCCTCATTAATTTACATTTTATAAAATATAAATGATGCTAATTTTGCTAATTACATTTTCTGAGTGTATTTTTTTATGCCGGGAAAAAAAAAGGAAATGAAAAGCAAATTAGATTCAATTGTAAACATTGAACATTTAACACCTATGTATTGAAAAATTATCACAGCTTTCAAAATATTTAAAAATCAATCAAAAATTTTATTTTTATTCTTTGTTTACTTCGTGATTCTATTCTATTCTATTTTTTTTTTTTTTTTTTTTTACAATTTAAAATAATAAAAATCTAATATCCTTTTCAAATGTTGACGGGAATAAAAATTAATAAAATGGAACAAAAAACATATTATTGTGCATTCATATGTAACATATTATATTATCGTATTTTATTATATTTTTCTATTTGATTAAAATTATTATATTTTAAATATGTCAATCAATATTAATATGAAACAAAAGTTTTAAAACGATTTATTATTTCCTCAATTGCAAAAGCCTGTTAAATGGTTCGTTACATATTATTATACATTATTGAAAATAAACGTGCTATGATTTTATACTTTCCTGATACGTAATACATTAATTTAATAATTATTTTCACGTTAATTAGTTGAAATAAGTTATTACAGTTCAGTTATATATTTAACTTATTACCATAAATGAATATTCTAATTATATGAATATTGTTATTTAACTTTTAAAGTGTTATTTTGTAAAGCAAAAATTGGTACGTTGATTATTATACTATTTATAGCATTATTATTATTTTAATTTGATGATGCTGCAAATTTGTAAAAAAAATAAAAATGGTATAATACAATGCTTTCACAGTTTTTATTATGTTTAAAACGTATAAAAGTGAGACTTTTCATGTTGGCCATTTAAATTTCTTCGTAAAAAAAAAAAAAAAAAAAAAAAAAAAAATTTGAACGATGGTCCCGCAATGCTAAAGATAGAAAATTAGGAGTTCCCCTGATGTTTCCCCGCGCAGTTCTGATTGGTTCCCTGCCATCGCAAGTTAAAAATATTAATATTGTCATATAATCAGTTGTAAATGTATATAGCAAAGCCTCACTATTATTTAAGTGAAGTAAATACACTACATTTACACGAAATAAAATAAAAGAACGATAATTAAAGCCATAGACCACATAAAAAAACATGTGCTTTTTAATGAATAAACACGAAATGGGATCTTCAAAACTGATGACAACATTTACCAGAATTTTAATGTAGCCCTACGAGAGAGAGAGTATGAAAATACTGTAAAGTATGCAATTTGCGTGACTATTCATGTTTCTGACGTCAGAAACATGCAAAAATTAGTAAAAAAAATGTTGTGAGGGTTGCATAAATTGACATTTTCTGATCACTTCTACGGAGCTACAGTTGAGTTTTGAGACAAATTAAAGTTATTAATGTAAGTCCCATCAAGTGTTTTGTGATATAAATGCTTATTTTTTCTTCTGGTCTATTCCTTTAAGATACACATTGATTTCAGCACTATACTTATTCATAAGAACATAGTTTCTGCAATATTGAATAATAATTTTGCACACCATAGGAAATGTTGTACAGAAAGATTGTTTTTTACAAATCCAAAATAGTAACAATAATGTTATGTACGGTATAAATGCAGCATATTATAAAAAGTCATTTCTTCTACCTGCACAGTATGTATTTTGCTGCTTGATTTAAGTAATACTTTGTAGTTGCAATTTCTCTAATAATTGAAATAATTAATTTCTTATATACTATATTATTCTTGAATAACAATATTTTCTGAAGCTAAGATTTGAAAACTAAAAATATAACGATTTGTACAATTTGTAACTAAACTTACAACGCAAGATTTTAGTTCTCTAAGTAAGTAAAGTTTACAAAACTAGATTTCCTTTTTTTTTTCTCTGTCTCTCTCTCTCTTTCTGTGTTGTATATGGAATGCTCAATGAATTACCGAATGAACTATAAACCACACTCTAGTATTATAGATTTAGTTAGTATAAAGTTCAAAAAGGACTATGACTTAATATTATTTTGTTTATATGTATTATTATTATTATTATTCATGTAAAGTTGGTATGCGGTATTGTCTGAAATAGATAATAATGCAAAACAGGAGGCTAGAGATGTTTTGCTAATCATGCGCTTTCTATTCCAGTAGCTACGTGTTTTGGCTTTAGTAGTTAAGTTTTAGGAGGAGGGCAGATTTGTTTTTGGTACAGCGACAGAAACATAGACAGAGAAATTTAGATACAGAGAGAGAGAGAAAGAGAATAAGTCTTATCAGAAAGCCGCACTAGCAATAACATAAGACTATATCTCCTGGCTTGGCTTTGGTATGATTTTGAGCTGAATATACACGCAAATTCATCATCATGGTTTGCTCAGTCCTCTAACAATTCAGATTGACAAACTTCACTTTGTCCTTCTCTCTCTCTCTCTCTCACTATAATATCTGGTAGACCTAAAGTTTGCTTGTTTTACTGCTTTATATGTATATCTAATATTTTCCTATACACAGAACTATATTATAAATATATACATATACAAAAGTTGTTGTTATTTCATATCCTATTCAACATTCATATCACAAAATATTGTATATTTTAAAATGTGACATTATCATACTATAACATCAAGTAAAATACTATTTTATCAAGGACTTTTACTGCGGTTATATACTATGTATATTTTCTTTTAAAATTTAGGCGTTTTATTTATAATAAAATATAAATATATCAAACATCGATTATATTTTTTATAAATATTATCGATGTTTCATGAGAACTTAATTATGCATTTAATCTGCAACTAAGTTTTCTAAATCGTTCAAAACATCACAATTATACTTTTTACGCTAATCAATTATTGTAAAATTAAAGGATTCAACTATCTTAAGAAATGACAATAACAATAATATATAAATTAAACTAACTGAAATTGTATTTAGTCTCGATCGCAATATACAAGTCTACATTATAACGAAAGTAGACCATATTATATCACTGTGATTATATATGACAATTCTGCTATCAGCACTTCAGTATCTAATAATACTTTGTTTAGAAATCTGCTGTAAAACAAATGTAAAACAAATATTACACTTTGAGAGAATGTTTTGATTTCAACTCTAAACTCGACGTAGTACTTAATATGTATACGGTTTTATGATAAAAAGGTTTTAAATGATATAAATGTACGCCAGTAATAATATAAATAAAATCACATTTGTTTCTCTCAAATATTATATTGTATATTGAAATTACAAGTCTATATTTAATATAGAATAGAATAGAATATTTTTATTTAGAAATAAAGTTCTAATACAAACATGTTTTACATCCACTTCATACATAAATAAAAATTATAATTTAATAATATTTGCACATAGTTTAAATTAAAAAAATCATAGTTAAACGTACACGTTATTTAGTTTTGATATTTTTTCTTTCTATACATTTTTTTTATATGATTCCTTTTTTTTATGTTAATGTTCATGTTAATTGTTTATATTAAAATATAATGAAGAAATACTCTGACAAGTATATTATTATATTGTTTTAAGAAAGTCAGAGGACCATGTAAGTGGGTTTGTACCTTTTTTGGCCTCTAATAAAAACCATTTATTATTATTATACCACACTCTCAATATACTGACTCTAGTCATAAAATTACATGTGTGTTATTGAGACGTTTGATTAAATAAGACAGTTGAAATTTGTTTCAATAATATGTGTATATATGTACATTTATTTAGTGTTATAATGCCTAGAATAATGCTTGTTATAACTATTATTGTTATATGAGCTGCCTAAGCCAATAAATTTTCTTATTGCTTATAATGTACTGTAAATGTATGTAATATATAAAATATACATGGTAGATAATACCTATGCTTTAAGCTTTTTTGTAGCTCTTTAAACTTTTTCATCTAATTTTTCACAGTTTATTAATACTGGAATAATAAGTGCAGAGCAAATCTATATGTTCAAAAAGAATTAAAAAATATAAAAAATAGTAAAATTCTTGTCAATTATTAGTAAATTATAGAGTTCTGTTTGAGTGCGGCAAAAAGTACTTAAGTGTATTTGTATAGCAGGGAGAAATATTATTCATTTTATGTTGGTCCTAGATCTGAACAAGCTTCTGCCAGCTTCAAACTTTTAAATGAACTGCAAAACAAAGAGTACTTCATGTGTGCCAGAAGAGAAATTTTATGCCTGTTGTTTCATGACTTTTAGTGTACAACTAGTGAGCGAGTTTTAAACTGTTGCTTGCCTCACGCTTCATAATTTTTTTTTTTAACAATACTTATATGAGTTTTTTTTTTTTACTGGACAACATTCACACAAAATATTATTCCGCATATATTTTTTTTTCATATACTCTTAACAATTTTTTTTTCACTTGATAAGCTTACATATTTATTCACAATATATTTATAAAACCTAAAACATGTTATGAAATAAACTCAATACATATAGTAAAACTTTAATAAAATATAAATTCTAGTTCAGTAATTTTTAGTGTGGATATATATATATATATATATATATATATATATATATATATATATATATATATATATATATATATATATATATATATATATATATATATATATATATATATATATATATATATATATATAATATAACAGTAGAAGAATTTCATAATAATAAAAAAAAATAGTAACATTCTTTCTTTTAGCATCGTATAAATGTTTTGGCATCCTCCCCTCCCTCCCTCTCTCCCCCTTTCCCGAAAGAGAGAGAGAGAGAGAAAGCCACATTAAATTTATGGAGCGAAAATAACTGTAGTCACAAAAATACAGCAAGCCTGATGTTTTTTTTTTTTTTTTTTTTTTTTCATTTCTCTTCAATTGAAATATTTTATGTTCATCAAGACTTTGAATGAATAACGTGGTATTGTAAACTTCAGCATCACAAATTAAATCAACCCCTGTGTAATTGCATTTATCTAAGTGTTATATGCTCATTTAATTGTTTGACTAGGCGTGTGCATGGCTGCATTTTGATTCATTCTGCGTCCCTTGCAACAACGAGGTTTGCCTTGAAAACCAGAAACAACAATAAATCGTAGCCACAAAAACGGGTGTCGCGTTCTGTTTTAGACACAACAAATTTAGAATTTCAAACAATCGCTTTTAACAAACAAAATATTTTTGCAGTATTATATTTTCCCCTACAGGCATTTTACGTTATTTATGAAATAATATCTGGTATATTATATAACCAAAAGTATTGGTGTATATAAATCTGTTGTTAATTTGAATTTAGAGAAATTATTGTATTGAATTAAACATCACTCAGGATCAATTAATTATGGCTGAGTTAATATTGATTTTTTTTGTATATGTGTGTAATAACGTTGCTCTACATACAGTATTATGTTTAGCCGTTTTGACGTACAATATCATGATTGAAAAAAAAGCACAACTATAATACCTTTATAGGAAATTAATCAATTAGAAATTAAATTTTAAATTTAAAGAGTTTTCTGGAAAACCGAGAAAAAAATTATTTAGCTATAAGCAGTATTGATCCTTTTTTGCAGACTTAAGCTACAGTAAACGTTACACACTAGAGTTTTTGTCTTTAGAAGATTTATAGATTTCCTAAAGCAAATTAAGTAAACTGACACTTTCTTTTTTACCGATATTTTGATGTATTGGTCACCATGTTTTTTTTTTTGTTTTTTTTTTTATTTCCCTTTAAATACATGTAAAATCTAAAAAGTGGACTCATCTTTGCAAAATATGAATTTCTTGCCAAGATAATTTACAAATTATCAAAATAACAGTTTACTGTGAGTTTATCCTTTTTACAAAAATCTGAGTATATAGAACACGTTCTAGTCCCTCTCTGTAAGGAAGTGAGAGAGGGAGAGAGACCAGAGTCTGGAAAAATAATAAAAAATAATAAAATAAGTTATATAATATTAGATAAGAAAAATGTTTAGCTAGCAGTCAACTGGTTGAGTTGATCAGATTGGCTGGTTAGTGCGGCAACAACTCTTTGCTAATAGCGCTCTCTCTCTCTCTCTCTCTCTCTCTCTCTCTCTCTCTCTCTCTCTCTCTCTCTCTCTCTCTCTCTCTCTCTCTCTCTCTCTCTCTCTCTCTCTCTCTAACCCAGTTTGTCCATGTCAGCCAGAGTATTTGGCAATGCCACAGCCTACTCAAGCATCACAACTATAAGAGACATCTATCTATCTCTCCATCCACATCCCCAAACTTCTTTTTTTTTCCTACGAAAACCACATCAACTGGAAACTTTCTTACCATCCTAATAAACTTTAACTTTTTTTAATCAGATGAGTTCTGAAATAAATGAAATTTTAATTAAGAATATTTATATAAAAAAAAAGGAAAGGAAAGAAATTTTGTCAGTTCCACTAAAATGAAGTTTCATTTTTATATAAAGATGTATTATACGTAATCTTATTTTTCTATAGAAAAATTTCTTTCTTTAAAGGTGAAGTTTATAAATTATCAACTTATATCATATGATATGTAAATATTATAAGATTAATTTTATAGAAATGCTCTGATGTGGTTTAAATATCAAATAGGATTTAATTTTATGTGTTTAATTAATTAATACAAAGGCGTTGATTCATTCATATATCTCGCAGTAATGTGTAAATAATACTTTCTCTACAAAATTCACTTCAATTATAAGATAAAATTTGGTACGTCAAGAAGAAGATAAATTAGCTACCGAGGGAAATATAAGTCTAGAAAAGAGTAAGAGAAGCAAACCCAAAAATTACATAATATCTTCAATTTTGCACAAACAGCAAAAACTTTAAAACCTAATCTTTCAAAGGAGTTTTTTTTTCTTACGTATAATTTTTTTATTATTATTTTTTATTAAAGCTTAATATTATTAATGTTTATTTGAATATCATTATATATTTATATTTATTAAGAAAAAAATTATAATTTAAATTTAAAGATAATCTAATAATTACAATAAAGATTAAATATATATTTAAAATTTATGCAAATTTAACAAATTTCTTATATGCTCATAAAATATTTTTAGTCATGAGTTAATTTTAATTATATTTTACATCAATCTTTTTATGGTAAATTAACAATATAGTAAATATTGGTTATATATTTTATAATTAATTTTTTTTTTCTAAATCTGTTGTGGGAGACTAAAAAATATATTTTCATTTAATTATACTTTATTGCGATTCATAATTGACACAGAGCTTCATTATTAATTATTTAATAATTAGCTAACAAATACATAAATCATTTTTTTCATTTACATTATCGTAGTTTTCATGAAGTAAAAAACATTGAATAGCATAATTTAATGAACTGCTACTTGCCTAATTAAATTCTGCAAATTTGTAGGAACGCTTTTTTGCGTTAGAAATGTAGCGATAAAAAAGCTTTTTTTTTTTTTTTTTTTTTTTTACATAATATTCAGATTTTTCAAATTTCGCTCATGGGCCAAACTTTGTTATATACAAATTTTAATATATAAAATATAAATATGTTAAAGCATACCCTAAGGTAAAAATTCTTTGGAATTTAAAATTGGGAAAAAGTGAAATATTTAATTGTAGAAACCATTTTATTTAATGAGGCTTTTACTGTTTTAAAAAGCTTACAAAATAATATTTTATGTGTTTATTGTTACTATACTATAAATTTATAGAATAAAATAATATAATAAATTATGAAAATTTATATATGATGTTATATTAAATCATAATAATATACTTTACCTTTCAAGATAATTTTATTTGAAATTTATAATATACAAGTTATGAGATAAAAATGTGGAACACGTCCAAGAAGAATGTGTTCTATTCAAGGTTTTCCAGCTTGCTTTTGTTTATTGTTTTTCTTGTGATATTTGAACTGAAATAAACAACAACAACATTTTCAAATCTTATGGAATGGTTTAGAGTGTTTGCATTAATTGGCAAGACACATTGAATAAGTTCCACTTTCCCAATATATGTATGTATCCAATTTTGTAACTTCTAATACTTTTAAGTGCAATGTGTTGGTAGAAAAGTATCCAATTACTTCCGTAGGAAATTGGTTCTCAAGAAGTTGAAGTAATATTTGCATATTTTTAAATGTGAGAAAATCATTAAATTTTAATTTTTTTTTGATAAATGTTTAAAACAAATGCTTGAAGAAAAGTTATATAATATAATAATATTACACGGAGAGAAAAGATGTTTACTGAAAAGATATAAAAATTGTTTTATGTCCTGACATGCAGTTAGTAGAGTTTTGTTTGTTGTTACTGAACACGAGTAACTACACGAGTAGCTTACTACTCCATGTATACATTATGACTAGCAAATATTGTTGAATGTTATGTAATGGATGTCCGTTACTGAGTACGGCGTGCAAGGGGTCTCAATCGTTAAAAAAAAATAGTAATGGAAAACTACTATTGTCCTGCTACGTTGAGATTCATCACATCTCTTTTTACGTCTCGAGTATTTATTACGATATTTTATGAGTACGTACAGGCATGATATATAGTTGCTCACTGCGCTCTTATAGATAGTAAACTGTAACTCAATGTTACTTGTATCCGATACAGGTCACATTGAGTTACAGTTTACTATCTAAAAGAGCGCAGTGAGCAAATATTTTATAAAAGATAGTAAAAGATCAATAGTTTATCAAAACCAACTCATGTTTTGGTGTCCCATCAAAACAAATTGTGTGTGTGTGTGTGTGTGTACATTTTTACACAGATAAAAAAGGTGACTGTTATATTAATGTGACTTTCTCTGGAATTTGTGTACAAGATAAGTATCACAATAATGTTTGACATGACAGTAAAATTGGGTGCTATTAACTTTCAAATCTTGTAGTTATAAAGCCAATGCTGTTTAAGTTTTATTCTAATATGACTGTTATGCGTATATTTATACACTTTAAGACAATAAAACTTCGATTTAATGTATACTGCAATCAAGTCTATACACCGTATTAAGCCATCTAAGATTTCAAAAGCCATACTTAAAACACATACACATAAATATATATTATGTATATATGTGTGTTTGTGTGTATATACTGTATACTCTAAATTGAAGAGAATTGACAATTGAGGTTTTCGTACTTTTGTACGTTCATGTACACACACACACACACACACGCTTGCACTAAAAAAGTAAAACTGGCACAGCTCAAATCCGCTTCAGTACGTGATGTTTTGGTTCAATTCACGTTTGTTGTACCATCAAAAGTTAATACCGTGCACACACAAAACTTGCTGATACTCTATATATTTTATACCACACACACACACACACACATGTACACATATAAAAAATAAAACTCATTTTACAATTATTACTTTTTATTCTCTTTTAAATTTATACGTTTTAAAACGAGAAGCATATTTATTATTTTTTTTGTCATACAGAATACATAGAAAGAATTTATATTATTTAAATACTTTTTTTATGGTTTTATATTTTACTGTACAATATTTATTTATGTACCATATTGTATGTATCTCATTATTTTTATCATCGGAAGTATTTTTTTTTTCATGTTGTTATTTTATAATAGGTACTCGATAGGTTACTAACGAGTATCTTGAAAAAAAAAATATCGAATCTTTTTATTGCATCGTATTCGTAAAGATTAAAGTTTTTCTTTTTTTTTTTCAAATGATACAAAAAAATAACAGGGTAAAAAAAATTGGGAAGTGTAGATCAGACATAGTTTTGAAAAGAAAGTTTATCTTTAAAGTTTAACGTGTCAGTCTTTGACGAGTGCTATATTTATATATATTTATATATATATATATATATATATATATATATATATATATATATATATATATATATATATATATATATATATATATATATATATATATATATATATATATATATATATATAGGGTTGAAGTTGAGGTGAGAAAATGTTCCATGTGTGCTGGTTGAAAGCATCTCTCACAAGATGTTATTCAGTTGCCATGGTTACGATATAAAGCAAAAAGATTGTAATTCAAAACCTAAAGAGGTCTATCTGTGTGACTGACAATCAACGGTGCGGACATTATCTTTCTTTGTGCAGACAAACCAACGACCAATGACATACTCACGTTTTCTATAATACGACGTATAACGTATTTTTTTCTTCGTCTCTCCAGGTCTTGATTGTAAAGACAGGAATAATGACAACGTTCTCCTATTGTCATTAAACGTCTGTCGTATACTTGCAATAACCTAAAATGTCCTCCCTGTAGAAAGCATTCACTGTACTGATAAAACACATACTATTAAATCCTTTTTATCTGTGTAAAAGTTTTTTTTAATACTTTAATTATACCTTATAATAAGTAGAATCTTCTTTCAAAGAAACTAATCTTTTTAAACACTGGCAGCTTATTAATGAATTTAGAAATAACTAACTCAAGTGTAAAATAATAATAAGTGGATAATTAGAGTTCGAAAAAATATATTTGAATAGACCTGACAATAGCGTTCGTTATGAAAATAAAAATAGCCTCTAAAATGTTTGAACATAAAAACTTGTACCGAGAATTAAATTAGCTATTTATTCGTGTGTTTGTGTGTGTATAATGTATATCATAAGAATTGTACATATCCAATGTTATGTTTAGAAATGTCTTACTATGCATAATAAAATGACGTACTTTTAGGAATGATGTAGCATAAATATAAAGGAAAACAGAAAATTTAAAGTATCTAAATCCCAAGAAAAGCAGTATTATGTACACTTATAAAGGAAGTTATATAGCATTAAATTATTAATTTTAAGTGATTTTATAAAATAAAGTACGTTTTTAATGGAATAAAAGCCACATTTTACTTTTACGTATATTTATACATTAACATAATAGTATGATGGTACTGCAAATAATGTTACTTTGTATTATATATAATATTATCATGATTATGGTATCCACGTAAAAAAAAGATATTAAAAGTTAAAGTAAGCTGTTAAGTAGAGACAGCTCTTTGGTATATTATACTTAAATACGAACGTTGAAGGTAAATAATACTGACTTGTGAGTACCTCTTAACTTACTTTATAGCAATGTGTGGGTATATACAGTACGACAATTATTTCAAAGTATGTCATAGGTTGTATAGAATGTGCTTTCATATTAATTATATTATATGTCACGATAATTTCATAATTTTGTTTACATTAAATAAAATCAATATATCGATAAGTAGCTTTTTTTTTACTTTGAAGTTTATTCACTGTTTATTAATTATAGAATAACTTGTGTGTTTAATGCATTATGTAGGTTTATATCACACTTTTATTTAGTTTTATTGACATCATATATATATTTTAGATAAAAGACAGGACAAACAATTTTGCAGTGTTATACTATACTTTTTTAGAGGTAATATCTAACAGAAACCCTTTCATCTGTGCTCCTATGTGCTAGCGGGACTACATTCTCTTTTTTGACTTCATAGTAATCGTAATGAGCCATGGATTTGTTATTTTTATATCATTCAAAACGTTTTTATTCAGGCATTCAGGCAAAGGATAAGGCGAGATTTATTATTATTATTATTTTGGCCTTAACCTTTAACCTTTTCATATCAAATTCATAAAATTTTACATACAGGTAAAAGCACACAAACATATTATTTATGCATCATTATTTTACACACCAGCATTTAGGAAGATCTGAACGTTCTACAGCTTCATCAATCGGATATACAAATTAATTTTTTGCTCTTAAAATCTGCTATATTTGATATATTTCTTTCGATTTTTCTTATTTTTTTATAAGCACTCCTTATTATAGAGCTCTAATTGTTCTATTTAACATAAACTCACGTTACTCATGTAATAATTAAAAAACAAAACGTAAAAAAATCCTAAGTCAAGTAGAAAGTGACATCTCTATTAAAAATTTTAATTAAAAACATGACATTTAATAAATTAACACTAATAGTATAAAAACTTTAATTTTTTTCTTTTACAACTTTGGATTTAATTAACTGCAATAATTTTCTTCTCGTTTATTGTACAATATAATACACTTTTCTGAAGTGCAGTGAAGAGTGTTTCTGAAGTTTTGTTGATCAGCGCAATTTTTTTGCAATATAAAATAGTTAAACGATCGTGAACAGTTCAATTGTTTGCTATACGTTTTTTTATCAAGTTTTCACAGTTCAAATACATACAACATTTTAAATCAAGAATATACATTATAGAATAATAATAATAATATAAATATAAAAACCTATTGCTAAATTAACTAATAAAAATGTCAATGCTAGAGGACTCATTTATACATAATATTTAATTTATTTATCTCAAAAAAATGTATCTAAACAATAAATAATAATAAAAAAGGTCTTATTTACTGTCATTACTAGATATTAGATTTATGTTTTATTAACAGAAAATTTCAAACGATATTAGTATTTCAATAATTTTCATTAAAAATTACCAAAAAAATTATTTAAAATAATTTTGTAACGTTATATGAAGAATGCTACTAATTATTATAAATTGTAACTGACTGTACAGTAAAATAGTAGGGTTAAATTGAGAGTTTGTACGCCTGATTTCGCCCAACAAAAGTAGTTAATTATTATTATTAATAGTTCTTTACTAAAAAAATAAATTATTTGACATTTTTAGAGCAAATATTAATAAAACAAAATACAAGAATACTGAAGGTTGTAACATTAAGGTTGTATCATTAAGGTTGTAAAAACTTACATTTAAAACTTATTTGGTAAAAAAAAAAAAAAAAAAAAAAAAAAAAAAGTTGAATGAGGAAGACTAATAATTTTTGGGACAGTATTTGAGCACATTTTTAGAAAGATTATAATTAGTAGATTCTATTGAAGTCAATATTTACCTTTATTAATTAAATTTCGGCAATTAATTCATGATTTAAAAGTGGCGGCCACGCCCCTAAGAAGCCTGTGTCGTTAGTCGTTTGTTTGAATTTGCAGCGGAGTTCGATCTTCTTCTGCAAATTCAAACAAACGACTAACAACACCGGCTTCTTAAGGGCGTGGCCGCCACCTTTAAATCATGAATTAATTGCTGAAATTTAATTAATAAAGGTAAATATTGACGTCAATAGAATCTACTAATTATAATCTTTCTAAAAATGTGCTCAAATACTGTCCCAAAAATCATGAGTCTTCCTCATTGTCTTTCTTTTTTACTGCAGTTTATTTCTAACACTTTTTCAATACTACTTACTTATTATGTTCATGCTGAACTTCATTGTTAAGTTTATTCTTATATTCCAATATTATTAAACTTTGCTACGTATCTCGCTCAACTATAATTAAAAAAAAAAAAAAAAAAAAAAAAACTTTTTTATATCGAGCAAAACGTGAAGCACCTTATAGAAAAACCAGCATAAAAATCCATGCAATCAATCTATTTACAAACACAACTACAATATCGAAGTAAATTGCATTCTTAACATAACAAAGATCTACAGAAAGTTTTAAACTCGTACTTTTCACGTACATGAATAAAAACTGAAAAAGGAAAAAAATATATGTATACGTATTAAGAAATGTAAAGGAAATTAAAGCTGAAATATCAAGATTATTACTGAATATTATAATTTATTTTTATAATAATAAAATTAAATCTATTATTATAAAATGAAAAGTATAAAGTGTTGACTTTTTGAATGAAAAATTGTATGGAAGTTTGCTTTTTATTGTGACACAAATCCTGCTTAAATTGATACTTTCGAGAGTGACGCTGGCACAAGGGAAATTTTTAGGAAATTAAAATGCTATTTTATTTCTGCTTTTAAATCCGGCAACGTTTATTCATTCTATTTATATAAGGTATTCAGTTATTGCTTTTTAACCATTCAATGCGTCAAGTATACGGTATTATAAAACCACCCGCACAAATTGTAATTGCATCATTGAGAAAAACTAATTATTACTGGGAAAGCAATAAAAATGTAATTTATTGCTTTTAATTTTATATGTAAACAAAAATCAAATGTTAAATGGCACCATCTTAAAGTAAAACCAATTAATTTTTAACTCGCTCTCATGTTAGTCAGTAAAAAGACAAACTTGCTGATTTCTTCTAAGCATTTGATTATGTAACTTCTAAGATTAAAAAAAAAAAGTGAGATAAAGATAAATTTAACATTTCTCTTAAATGTCTTATTTTTATTCAAAGTTGTAACTTTTTTAAGGGTATGGATTTTAAAATAATCTATAATTTCATTTAACTGATAAAATATTTGTGGGAAAACAAGAGGAAAAACTAAAAGAGAAAGTTTTCTCTGGACTGTATAAAATTGAAGAAGACTCCCTCTGTAAGATTCAATTTACGTTGCAAGCCGGTGGAGAAGTGGGTGGTGGTGGTGGTAGTAGTGGTGTGTGTGTGTATTTGGAGGTGAGGGAGGGTTAAAGGGAGAGAGGTGGGCATTGTTCAGTAACCGCGGGGTGGTGCTGCGTTGCGGGCCAAGCAGAAAGGAATGCTGAGCGGCTTGGTTAATCGAATTGTGGAGAAAACGTGCGAAAGAAAGAAAGTAGAATGTGGCAGCGATAAGCGAAAGAACGAGAGCGAGAGAAGAGCTAAGCATTATTCAATCCTAACAACGGACCAAATCGAGCTTCTCTCTCTCTCTCTCTCTCTCTCTCTCTCTCTCTCTCTCTCTCTCTCTCTCTCTCTCTCTCTCTCTCTCTCTCTCAATTCAGTATACACACAGAAGCAACAGAAAAACATAGATTCTCATTTTACTTAAACATGTCACATTTTAGAACTATCCAAGCATATAAATATATTTTTAATACATTGAAAACAATTCACATAAAATTAATTTGTTATTCTATCATACTATATTGTATTATTATCTCTATTTTTTTTATAAAGAATACAGTATAGTAATTTATACTCAAATGAATAAATAGCTACACATATACACTTCCATGATTTAAATTTCATTACGTTTTACCTCTGTTGTATTTTAATTATCAAAGGAATATTACTGAACAGTTTTGCTCTAAATAACTCCTGGCAATTTTCTAATCCTATACTATAATATAGATATTATGCATAAGAATTTTATAGAATTTATTTTCTAGTGTGGTTTTACAAAGATTTATATTCATAATAAAATGTCAAGGTTGTGGAAGATGCAGCAATATCAGTATAAAATTACTTTGTCATCTGCATTAAGATACATATTTATACAGCTATTGAAATCAAGGGGGGGATCTATAAATATAAATACACAAGAAAAAACAACATAATAACGCTAGCCCAATTTCAAGAACTTTATTTATAACAATATAATTTACGCAATATTGAATAGCTATACTTCAAAGCATAACAAAAAGGATGCACACACGATGACGTTAACATATTTTACCATTCCAATATTCATGCTAAATAAGCAATGTTATTCTGATATGAGAAAAGTACGCACAGAATTGATATGTTAAAATAATAATTTATTAATTGCGCGTATACAGTAGCATTATTTATACAGCGTATTAGCAATACTTATATACGAATAAAAATAAACGTAATAATCATTTTAGCTCACTGCATCAATATTTATATTCATAACAACATAATTTATTCTATATTGCATAGTAATTTTACTTCCTAGTATAGTAGGTAAGGTGTTCAGCATAATTACTTATGTTATTCCAAAATATCAAAATTTGTGCTCTAGAATATAGTACAAATATTCAATACAGCATCAATTAAATCACATGAATTATTTTTTTCCTTGCACAACAAAATTTTATTTTAACACTAACAGTTATAACAAATATTATTAGCTAAACACACCAAGCATTTCAACTACAGTCATGATGCAGTTAAGTAGAAAAATTAGAATCCAAAGTAGAAATTAATCACGCACTTGCATTTTTTTTTAGCTGCTACGCGAGGCAATAAAAAATTACCTGTCAATAACATTTTAATTCTATTAAATAAGTTAATAGAATGTGAAAAATATTAATTTTTTGAAACTACATAACAAATAATAAAATTGTTTTAACAAACATAAAAAAAAATATATATATACATAATGAAAAATTAAGCTCATCGATATTTATTTTCATTTAGCTGATCATATAGAATAAGCAACTATAATTTTTATATCCTTAACTTATTACATGCGCTTTTAGTTTACTTTTTTTTTACTATGCATATTAAATAGCCACATATTTATGATGCATATTTCTAAAACCAACCATGTTGACAAATAACATAAAAGTGATATTTATTAATTTTAACAGTATAAATTTTATTTTCATTAAAAGTAACTGTAATTTACTTTCATCATGCTCTAACAAAGAAGTTTTTATTACGTATTTTATTAAACACTATGTATAGCAATAGTAATAATAACAAAAATACACATAACTTTTTTCAAACTGATTGGTTAAAAATCAGTAAAGCTTTCACATCATTTCCTGATATATAATAAAAGTGGGTTGATATAGGGAGGTTCGTTCTTTTTTTTCTTTTTTTTTTAACACAAAACAAACTGGCATTCTATACTGCAGTGTGTTTTGTCGTTCATTGAGTGTAATATAAGCTAAAGCTTTGATAAAGTAGCGAGCGACTGTTCATTTCCTTTACTCTCCGGTCAATCGTGCCAAGGGGAATATCGGGAGGAGCAGGGGAAAGAGAATAGATAAATGCCAAAACTCACCCCTATCATAGCATCCCTTTGCTGTATCTTAAATGATCTTTTCCCTCTCCCACATCGCGACCAATTAAACACCATCTACCCATGAACCACTGTAGGATTACTAATTAAATTTTACATCGTAAAATGTAACTTTGATACTATTTTATATATGCGTTATACCGTATAAGACAAAAGAAAAAAAATATCATATGATTTTTTTTTTCATTTAAATTAAATTATTCGTATAAAAATCTCATGGGAGCTAACTTTATATTTAAAGTGGATTATACAATTACACCATTTAGTAACATGAGAGAATGAAAGAGAACGAAAACTACAGAGTATAGAAGGTTTTCTTTTATAATATATATAATATATTATATACATATATTTTTAAATTCAAAAATAAAAATGTTTTAAATTTGAAACATATTTCATATTTTTATAATTTATGTTAGGGTTAAGTAGATTAAAAATTTATATCATATCGATACAATGAAGTAATTTGAAACTTTGTCACGTTATTTCATTAGATCAAAATTTATTCGCTTCTCTCTCTCTCTCTCTCTCTCTCTCTCTCTCTCTCTCTCTCTCTCTCTCTCTCTCTCTCTCTCTGTTATTTCTTTCTCATTTCTATATGATTTGTGATGAAAATACACTAAAACAAGTTTTTTTTTAACTCAAACTTTTTGATTGCTGATGTAATTCTCGTACATCGAAAGAAAAAGGAAAAAAAAAAGAGTTTTTTTTTCATTACAATCCAAATATCGTTCCTTTGTTGGATAAATTGCGACAAAGTTATTTCATTTTGTGATAAAAATACGTTTGCTTTTTATCTCATAGGATTTTCTTTTATTTTGTTACTGTTTAGTAAAATAAAATAAAAAAATTAATTAGAAAAAATTCAATTAAAACTCGATAAAGCTTTTAATAAAAATTTTAAAATCTAGTTAGCTCAGTAACATTAATACTTTTACATTTTATAAAATTAATTTTTACTTTAAATAAGCTTAATTACGGATTATTAATGATTTTTTTTTCATAAGTATTATTAATTTTCAACATATACTGTACATATAGAAATGCATTTGGTAAACAAAGCTTGTACGGATGAGATTATTTGTAAGCAGTGACATCAAAAATGAACCTAAATAAAATAGAAATTGATTTTATTGATAAATCTTAGAAAAAAAAATTGTACAATCCTTTTATACTTTTAGAACTTTTTTTTTTGCTTTTTCCATATATTACAGCCTACGGGATAAATCAACAACACACGCTATATACTGTATATAAATAACATTAACTTTTATGTGATTTTTGAAAATACAGAAGATACATTTATCAGACGAGTCTTGCTTTTTTTATAACTACTGTATAATATTTTTAATGAATGCCTTATTTGTCATTTATTTTTAATTAGAGTTTTTCAAACAGTCTATTCAATTCAAGAATGAGAGTCATGGAGAGAGAGAGAGAGAGAGAGAGAGAGAGAGAGAGAGAGAGAGAGAGAGAGAGAGAGAGAGAGAGAGAGAGAGAGAGAGAGAAGTTTACATTAATTCATCATTGAGTACAGTACCATTTTTTAGCACAATACTTAGACACTTAAATTAAATTTTTAAATGAGCACCAATAATTTCATTTCACATAAAGTAATAATTAATAAGTTTTTCGTTGATGGGATTAAACTAAACCAATTGATGCTTATTTATTTTGTAATTTAAAAAAAATTGTTAAAATTACCATAAACATGAATTTATATTGAAAATATTAGGATTGTAACAACATATGTAAATAATAAATAATATTACAAATAATAACATACGGAAACATGGTGTTATATGTTTTTGTTTTTAATAATATTGTGAATTAATTAAACATTGATAAATATTACAATAATAATAATACAAAACTTTTAAATATTTTATTTTCATTTTATTCCTATATAATTACATATATATATTTATATGTGAAGAATTAAGTTTCAACATATTGCTTTGTATATATTTTGTTATATTATATGTTAATATAGAAAATCTAAAATTTGAATATGTAAATTTTAAAGGATTTTACGGTCTAGTAAGTTACATAAAGGCAACAGAAATGTGATCTAGAGCTTTGGAGAAATTGATCTACGTGAATGTAAGAGAAAGAGAGAGACAGAGAGACAGAGAGACAGAGAGAGAGAGATAAAGAGATCTTATAACATAAACTTTATCTAAAATATAATGAATTCACCTTTTACCTTAAACTTATTATAAAGTATATAGATGCCAGTTATATTGTTAAGAAAAGTTTAAAATATTTTTGATAACTTTTATTATATTTTATGTCTTTCATTTTTCATTTTTAAATGTTAAATATTTTTAGTAAAATATCTACATTGTTACTTAATTTTGTAAATGTAAAGACGTATTTAAATGATATTTACTTTTAATTTCATTTTGTACTCATTTAACACTATAATATAAAAAAAGTTCTAGACCTTTTTAAGCACGGTTCAATAAAAGTGACACAAAATATACCTTGACTTTTACGCAATTTCTACGGTGCTGGAAAACATTTGTTGGACTGACAAGGGCGGGTATCCTAATGAGACACGAGATGGAAGCTGCCACTTGGAGGGGTGAATGAACTCCCGACCAAAAGTTACCTTATAAAATATTACGCCCCCATACGCACTTTTACGGCAGTTATGGCCGTAAACGTAAAACATGGTTTTTACATGTAATTAAATGGGACTAAAATTTCATGAAATTTTTATTTTAGTACCTCGACGCTCAAGGGGTCAAATTATATGTAAAAAATGACGTAGTTTTCGAAAATCAACTTTTTGTGGCCGTAAAAAAATAATTACGGCTCCCAGGGGCTCAAACGCTACATATGACCCCTACTTTAGGTCATTGAATTGTCTATGAAAATTCGAAAAATATTTTTTTCGAACTTTAACAAAATTAGGCGGAAACTGCATAAAATTTGCCATCGATTGATGTATATTACATTGGGTTTGCATAAAATGCACCGGCGGCAGCGGTCGAGAAAGCGGTCATAATAGGTAGTTTTTGTTCGTGGCCGTAAAATTAACATAGGCTATATAGCCAAATTGGCAAGTTTTTGACCGATTAACATAAAAGTGATGGATCTTATGTAAAATGATGCGTTCTTTTCAATAAAATCACTTTTGAAATCGATATCTCAAATTAGGAGTCACCAGAG
The DNA here is from genome assembly GCA_949318235.1 of Ecdyonurus torrentis. Taxonomy (NCBI): domain Eukaryota; kingdom Metazoa; phylum Arthropoda; class Insecta; order Ephemeroptera; family Heptageniidae; genus Ecdyonurus; species Ecdyonurus torrentis. The sequence continues at coordinate 7,727,129 of OX439131.1, read as the reverse complement.
GCAATTTAATTATAGTACTCCCTCCTCTCCCATATAAATAGCATTGCAAGTGGTACAAAGTGACGAATAACGCGAGACTGGTGCAAAATAGGAGAAAATATATAAGAGTCTTACCTACCTTTTTTTGGGTCATTTTATCAGAATCGATTACTAAAATTACCTTAATTTCCAAAAAAAAAATTCCACATAAGCCCCTGTATAAAAGAAAAAAAGCTCTCAAAAAATCGTCAAAAATGACCCATATTTCTTAACAATTACGAAAACATTAAAATTCGTCAAAAGCTATGAAAGTTACAAGGTAGCCCCTGGCAAACTTTTTAAAGAAGACTATATTAATCTCCTTTCCATGTTCGTATTATGAAATTCAGACTATAATTTCTATTAGAAAAAAGGGCCTTAAAGTGGATCCAAAAATAACAGTTTTTTGCTTGTGTAGGCTACCCAAAATATTACAACCCACAGTGCACTATATCAGGATTGCTCAATTTTTTGCGCTCTACACGCTGGTTACCCTTAAAATGTCGTAACTCTACTTTTCACGACGTTTCAGTTGACAAAAGGGTTTCGAGGGGGGTCGAAAGAAGGGGGACCCCTTCTTTGTTTTTTGGGTCAAAAAACTTTATATCTCATATTTTCATGTTACACATGATTTTAGGTCAATTTTGCTGCCCTGATTACGAATCTGAAATCAGTTTTGCATAATTGTAAATATATAGCGTCACAATGCCAATTTTATTTTTTTGTCCTATTTAAACGCACGTTAAATTTCTGAAAAATGGACGAGCTAATAAGTCGCTTAATAATGCAAATACTCAAAAATATGCAAATTTCAAACACACTTTATTTTTACATTTACTTCCTATATACATCAATATAACACGCAAAAATTCAAAATTTTGATTTTTCATTTGCATGAAAGTTTATTACATATAAGCATAGGTAACACGCGCTCGTTACCGACTCACAGGCTTGCTGAGGCATCCCATCGTATAAAAAGTCGTATGCTGGCAATCATAAAAAATAAAATAAGTAAAAAAATGTAACAAATAGCCTATTTTTTTTACTACTCCGATCATCAATAAGGAATGCAACTCGTATAATCACGCCTTTTACCTCCACCAACTGTTGAAATCAAAAATAGCAAAAAAAAAAAAAAAAAAAAAAATACTATCCGCATATGTTTCAATAAACATGACGTAAATTATTTTGATAAATAGCATATTTGGTAGAAGGATCTGCTATTTCTCAAATATTTTTAAAGGCGTAGAACACATTGAACAAAAAACTTTCCTAATATCCTAAAATACTTAAATATCAACATTATTTTGGCCGGAGTCATTGATTTCTAATTTATTTTCCATTTACAAAATGTCAGTTGCGGGTTTACTACGTCACAGATCGCATGGTCCACGCGCGCGGAAACAGGCGAGCTGTGACGTAGTAAACCCGCAACTGATATTTTGTAAATGGAAAATAAATTAGAAATCATTGACTCCGGCCAAAATAATGTTAATATTTAGGTATTTTAGGATATTAGGCAAGTTTTTTGTTCAAGGTGTTCTACGTCTTTAACCTTTTACGCTTTAAAAAAGAATATGTTTATTGATAAAATTGCTTGGCAAATGATGGAGAAAAGAGTTGTTGTTTTTTGCTCAAAAAATCGAGATTTAAGATTACTTTACGGTATATTTTTACGTACGCAACACGAAAATCCACCGATATGTATAGATTATAGTAATAGGGAATTAAAGAATAATATATCGTTTTTAACATAGTTGCGGATAGTATTTTATTTTATATATTTTTTTTTTTTGCAATTTTTGATTTAAACAGTTGGTGGATAACAAATAGCCTATTTTTTTTACTACTCTGATCATCAATAAGGAATGCAACTCGCGTATAATCACGCCTTTTACATCCATCAACTGTTTAAATCAAAAATTGCAAAAAAAAAAAAAAAAAAAAAAAAAAAAAAAACTCCGCAAATATGTTGAAAACGATATATTATTCTTTAATTCCCTATTCCTATAATCTATACATATTGGTGGATTTTCGTGTTGCGTACGTAAAAATATACCGTAAAGTAATCTTAAATCTCGATTTTTTGAGCAAAAAACAACAACTCTTTTCTCCATCATTTGCCAAGCAATTTTATCAATAAACATATTCTTTTTTAAAGCGTAAAAGGTTAAAAATATTTGAGAAATAGCAGATCCTTCTACCAAATATGCTATTTATCAAAATAATTTACGTCATGTTTATTGAAACATATGCGGATAGTATTTTTTTTTTTTTTTTTTTTTGCTATTTTTGATTTCAACAGTTGGTGGAGGTAAAAGGCGTGATTATACGAGTTGCATTCCTTATTGATGATCGGAGTAGTAAAAAAAATAGGCTATTTGTTACATTTTTTTACTTATTTTATTTTTTATGATTGCCAGCATACGACTTTTTATACGATGGGATGCCTCAGCAAGCCTGTGAGTCGGTAACGAGCGCGTGTTACCTATGCTTATATGTAATAAACTTTCATGCAAATGAAAAATCAAAATTTTGAATTTTTGCGTGTTATATTGATGTATATAGGAAGTAAATGTAAAAATAAAGTGTGTTTGAAATTTGCATATTTTTGAGTATTTGCATTATTAAGCGACTTATTAGCTCGTCCATTTTTCAGAAATTTAACGTGCGTTTAAATAGGACAAAAAAATAAAATTGGCATTGTGACGCTATATATTTACAATTATGCAAAACTGATTTCAGATTCGTAATCAGGGCAGCAAAATTGACCTAAAATCATGTGTAACATGAAAATATGAGATATAAAGTTTTTTGACCCAAAAAACAAAGAAGGGGTCCCCCTTCTTTCGACCCCCCTCGAAACCCTTTTGTCAACTGAAACGTCGTGAAAAGTAGAGTTACGACATTTTAAGGGTAACCAGCGTGTAGAGCGCAAAAAATTGAGCAATCCTGATATAGTGCACTGTGGGTTGTAATATTTTGGGTAGCCTACACAAGCAAAAAACTGTTATTTTTGGATCCACTTTAAGGCCCTTTTTTCTAATAGAAATTATAGTCTGAATTTCATAATACGAACATGGAAAGGAGATTAATATAGTCTTCTTTAAAAAGTTTGCCAGGGGCTACCTTGTAACTTTCATAGCTTTTGACGAATTTTAATGTTTTCGTAATTGTTAAGAAATATGGGTCATTTTTGACGATTTTTTGAGAGCTTTTTTTCTTTTATACAGGGGCTTATGTGGAATTTTTTTTTGGAAATTAAGGTAATTTTAGTAATCGATTCTGATAAAATGACCCAAAAAAAGGTAGGTAAGACTCTTATATATTTTCTCCTATTTTGCACCAGTCTCGCGTTATTCGTCACTTTGTACCACTTGCAATGCTATTTATATGGGAGAGGAGGGAGTACTATAATTAAATTGCCTCTGGTGACTCCTAATTTGAGATATCGATTTCAAAAGTGATTTTATTGAAAAGAACGCATCATTTTACATAAGATCCATCACTTTTATGTTAATCGGTCAAAAACTTGCCAATTTGGCTATATAGCCTATGTTAATTTTACGGCCACGAACAAAAACTACCTATTATGACCGCTTTCTCGACCGCTGCCGCCGGTGTATTTTATGCAAACCCAATGTAATATACATCAATCGATGGCAAATTTTATGCAGTTTCCGCCTAATTTTGTTAAAGTTCGAAAAAAATATTTTTCGAATTTTCATAGACAATTCAATGACCTAAAGTAGGGGTCATATGTAGCGTTTGAGCCCCTGGGAGCCGTAATTATTTTTTTACGGCCACAAAAAGTTGATTTTCGAAAACTACGTCATTTTTTACATATAATTTGACCCCTTGAACGTCGAGGTACTAAAATAAAAATTTCATGAAATTTTAGTCCCATTTAATTACATGTAAAAACCATGTTTTACGTTTACGGCCATAACTGCCGTAAAAGTGCGTATGGGGGCGTAATATTTTATAAGGTAACTTTTGGTCGGGAGGTCATTCACCCCTCAGTGTGGCAGCTTCCATCTCGTGTCTCATTAGGATACCCGCCCTTGTGAGTAAAACTAGTTGCTGTTTTTTCATATACATATGTGCTGCAAAAAAATATGTGAAACAAGAATTAATTAATATAAATAAATTTAGCACTTAAAAATATATATAAATTTACATGAATTCAACATTATCTGCACCTAAAAAGTTTAAAATTGTGGGGTTTATTAAAGTGTTTTAGAAAACTACCAAGTTTGTAATTTTGTAAGTTCAAACTACAGTTCAAGTTGAGACTTTACATTCACCACAAGAGCATACAATAAGAGTCAAAAACTTTTAGAATACATTCTAAAATACACTTTAAGTATCATTTTTTTTATCTCCAGTTATTTATATTATTAAGTAAAGTCAAAAAAATAATGAATGAAATTATACTCAGAAATATGTTGTTTACAGTTTTCAGAAAAAAAAACACGTAAAATTATCAAGTGATTATATACGTTGCTCAACACATTCTGTTAACCCTTGAGTTGTTATTATTATTATTATTTTTTAGTGTCAGACTGATGTTGGAACAAAAGAAGTGTTGAGTGGTACTGCTTACTTTTAAAAAGACGTGACCATGTTGTTTGTTTTTGTTGTTATTATCTAGGGAAACAAAAAAGGTAAAAATAAAAATAATAACGAAAAATTATTATGTTTCTTTCTGTATAGAAAGAATGACAACTTAAAGATATATGAGGACTGAAAATGGTATGAATGTAACGTGAAGTCTACTCTTAAACAGTAGAAACGTGTGTGGCGCTGGTATGGAGAGAGCGAAGGAAGCGCCACACTCGCGTTGCAATCCCGGAGAACACCAACTCAGTCGGCTGACAACCGTAGAGCAAGCGACAACTGAAACAAAATTTAGAGAGAAAAATAAGGGAGAAAAACAGAGAAAGAGAGGGAACACGCCCCTTCAAAAAAAAAATATATATGAAAACAAAAGTCTCAAAAATTTGAACTTGTCAACTATTATTTATATATAACGTGTGTTGTTTTTTTAATGTGCCACTTTATTTTATCTTGAATTTTTTTTTAGATATATACTTGAAGTGTTTCTCATATATAATAAAGTTACATAAAAAATAATATATTAGTGTCATGTATTTTCTGTGTAATAGTGATTATTTAGTGCCAATTTTAATTAAATATAAGACATATTACAATTTTATTGAGAAAACTACATGAAGAGGAGAGAGACAGAATGGCAATAACGTGCTTTTCTCTATTTCTGCTCCTGCTTTTAGAATGCGGTAAGTGATACAATGTTTGTTAATAAAAAGATAAAAAAAAAAAATAAAATAACTAGATGTATTGTTTACAGAGAATACAATGAATACAAAGAGTTATTACAAAAATGATTTATGATTTTTGTTTCATTATTACTATTTTTTTTAAAATTATACAATATAAAAAAGAATTGGATGAACATTTTAAATCATATATCTTGTCGGAAGTGGTGCATTGTACTTTGTGACTTGCTTCAATAGAATATAACAGGACAAAAAAAAAGTAATTTTTCATATGTGGAAGTTATAAGAGAGAGAGAGAGAGAGAGAGAGAGAGAGAGAGAGAGAGAGAGAGAGAGAGAGAGAGAGAGAGGTTGACGCCCGTGACAGAAATTCACATTTTTTTTCTATTCTTATCAAAGTTAAATATTTTTAGACTTATCAATACACCTTCCTTTCTATATTTATTCATTTTTTTTATATACTTATATGAACTTTATACATGCATGATTTACGTTTTCTTTTTACGATATTTCATTTTAAACGATATATTTTTTTTCTTCGGAGATTGTAACTATCAAAATTATTTACATGGAGTACAATATTAAGTAATGAAGTTGATAAAAAAAATATCATTGAAATTACTTAATTTAGACGAGTTAGAAAATGGTTATAGATGGAAACTAGAGATTATGTTATTAGCCCTCTTATTTCTAACGTTTATATAAAAGCCAAGGGTGAACAAAATTACATGCCTCTTATATATGGTTTCAGCAAACAAGGTATAAGCTACTCAATTTAATTTTAACACTTTTGAAGTCAAAAAAAAAAAAACTTTCTCTTATTTTGATTGACGTTTTAAATGAAGGGAAGAGATCATTTAATACACGCAAACCATATACTGTACATAACAATTAAATGTATTTAACTTTTTTTTATATATGTAAAATAAATTAATAATGTTATATATACAATTAGTTACATACTGATTTATTTAAAACTTTTCATTGACTTGTATACAATTTTAAGTTATTCATGATATTTATTATCCAAAAAAACACGAATGGAAAAAAAATAAATATATGTATTTTAGAGTGTAAATACATTTCGTGACAATTTTAAATTAAATATTTTGTATTTTAATATAGAACTGTATAATTCTATTCATTTTTAATGTAATATTAAAATTTTAATTAAAATTATATGATTACAGTAATAAAATTTTTTAAGAGATTAATTGTATTAGCATTGAGATAAATTTACCCCTTTTTTTTGTACAAAAAGCGCGGGGTTTTGTTCTCTTGTTGTATGCTTAGTTTGTCTTCAATTAGTAAAGAACGCATAAATTTATCAGGAGGAGTAAAACAAGATCTTCTAATTGAGTTTATATATTTTAGGATGAGGGAAATAAGATGAATGTTTACGTAAATTTATGTTATGGTAAATTTTAGGGTTGACATACCTGATGTTGTAGGAGTGAATTAATAAGAGAAATAAGAGGACTAGGGTGTATGTATGTGTGAGAAAATATGTGTGTGTGTGAGAGAGAGAGAGAGAGAGAGAGAGAGAGAGAGAGAGAGAGAGAGAGAAAGAGAGAGAGAGAGAGAGAGTGAGGTAAATGGAGAGACGACCCGGGGTGAAACTAATATCAACCAACTGAGGGTAAAAGCGGGAATATCACCTCTTATAAGCAAACTCTGTATCAAAAACTTAGATATATACCTTAAATTTTATATGTAAATGTCTTTTTTCAGATGACTTCAGTTTAATTAATGCTATTGAATTCATAAATTTAGTATTTATGTAAGCAAAATTAAAATGAGTGTTTCTTTTCAAAAAAATTTCAAACTTTGGAAACTATTCTATTTTTGCAACAATTTTTTTCCCCAGATACGTAGGAGAATGTTTATTTATTTTTTTTTTTATTTTTTTTTTTTATTGAGCAAAACAATTGTTTACAATTTACAAGCCAAGGTATAATACCTTATCGGCTTGTTCAATTATGGTAATAACACAGGATTTCACAGGATTTGCAGAGGTTTCTATGCTCTCCATTTAATTCCATGCTATATAAAATATAGCATGATAAATATCACTTATAAAGGACTTTGCTTTACTGAACTTTACAATATATAACTTAAGAAACTTATGGACACAAATAAAAAAAAAAAAGAGTGAAAGTATGAGAAAGTTTATATACTGCAAGAAAGGTACACCAAAAAAATCAATTTCCTATTGTTTCTTTATTTTATTCTTTTTTTTTTCTTCCAATTTCAGAAAAAAAGTATTCACGGCAGCCATTTTCTTTATGCACCTGCAAGTATATGCAACCATTTGAACAAATCTGTTGTGCAGAGTGCATAAGGTACAGGATACATCATAAAATACCATTTTTTTATTGCATTGAAACTGTATTTTGCATTTTAAACATTACTAGAGCAATAAAATATATCAATAAAAATTCAATATTGAAATAACTGGAACTAGTATGCAATATTTCAATTTGTAATAATATTTATTACACTCAATATAGTTTTCATTATGATTTTTTTTTTTGTAGATTAAAAACTTTTTATATTTTTTTCAGAAACTTTTTTTTTCTGCAGTATAGTAGCAATGAAAAAAATATATCGAAAAAGTTTGAGTAAAAAACGTATGTAATATTCTTGAACACAAACGAAAGTATTGTAACATCTTGAATGAAAATGACATACAGCACATTTCTCATGTTATTTGAGTCAATAAGTAAACGTAAAACTCGCACAAATGTCACTCACTGTCATTCTTTGAATATATTTTTATTATTATTATTTTTATTTTCAAATCACCTTCACTTTCGTGTCAATAAAAATTTATTTTACATGTTTACTACGGTTTCATAGTAAATTTTATTGTTTCCAGCACGTATTGTCTAGTATGTAAAGAAACTTCCGAAAAAATGTTGTAAGTTTCGTGACTTATACTTCTGACTATACTTTATTGCTAATTTAATTTTTTTTAAATGTGACTTGATCAATTAAATAATAGATTCTAAAAGCATACTAGAACTTTTATATTTGTGAAATTTTTATTTTTATATAGTGGAAGATTTTAATTAGCCTTTTTTTTTTTTTTTTTACATATATAAGTAATAGAAGTGACGATCTGGCACAATGAACTGTGTTGAAATTTGTGCTCAAAAGAATGAGATGATAAAATTATATTTAAACACGGAAAAGAGTAACTGAAGAGTTAATTATTGTACGTTGTCTCATCTATGCTAATCACATGATTGTTTTTAAACATTTAAAAAATTGCGCTAACTTTTCAATATTATTCTTATGGACGCGCTATAAATATTAGTGGTAAAATATGTTACCACTATTGTGTGTACAGAGTTAACTTTCACCACTTTATAAAAAAGTAAAATTCTTCTACATGAGAACTCTTTTTTACAACAACATAGTAAGTAAAACAGATAAAACTAAAAAAATAAAATATTATGTTGTAGAAGTTCAAAACTATGCTGCACAACTTAATTTGTGATTTTTTACCCCTGTAAATGACATTAGATGTTTAAAAAGCTACTTCTAGATATGTGAAACCAATTTTTTAAGAAATCACAGCGCACATAAGCTTATCCATACAAAAAAATTGGGATGTTTTTAGAAATAAAAATTAGTGTAACTATTGATATCTATTAATATCGAGTATTCTTATTACAAATTTAAAACTACTTTTTATTGCAACATAAAAAATCCAGTAATTTCATAAAATAATATTTTTTTTGCTTTACATGCAAAATTACAAAAATTTAATAAATTTATATTTTACATATTAAAACCCTTTGCGTTTTGCTAATGAATTATTTACATACTTTTCAACTCACAGTAATTATACTCATTTCTACTAAATAATGCAACATACACGCAGGCAAGGCAGGGAAATGAGACCAATAACATTTAGACATGAGAATATTTGTTATTTGCCGCAATCACAATATTGACCAGCGTGATAGATTGTGGTGAAATTAGTTCACTTAATAGTGATTGAATTTATACCTTTAGGCTAACAGATTTGCAATCATGCATCCTAACAAAACCAAATCCAATTTAAACTTACTATAAATTGTTACTATATAAATTTTCATAGATAATGCGCTTACTTGCATGTTTTAATATTATATCATATTATTTAGTAAAAAAACAAAAAACAAAACAATAATTATAAATAAATGAAAAAAACAGTGTTTATGTTTGTTTTTTTATGTTAAATGTAAATATAATTTCTTGTTAAACTTTAATCAATATTAATCTATTTTATTATGCTATAATGATGCATGTTAATACTTTTATAATACATTATTGGTTGTAAGCATGCTACATTATTCTCTCTCTCTCTCTCTCTCTAATGTGTTGCATACCTAATCATAAACTGCATGCATTATATAAACGAATAAAAATAAAATTAAATAAAACTATTGTAAGGTAAAAAAGTAGTTCATAATAAAATAGTGAAATATCTTTGCTCTTTCATAATAATTCTTATTTTTGTTTTAAACAATTTTATAAAAGTTTTACTTTATAGTAAAGAGGAAAAAACAACAACTATATAGTAATATATTATATTTTACTATAAATATTGTTTATAGTAAACCATTTTAATAGGATTATGTCTTATTAACTATACTGATGAAATGTAAATACCTTGCTTTGTTGTTTCTATCTTTGTTCGTATTTATTCAAAATATTATTCATTTGAATCTGTAATTCATTCAAAGAATTTAAGTAGAACGACACATTCTTGTTTTCATATGCTTCATATGTATGCCCACATAAGATTCTATAAGCCTATGAAAAAGCAAGATATTATTTTTTTTTTAATATTTCGTATTATATTATCATTTAGAGTATTATTTATACAATATAATTTTATATACCCAAAAGGAAATAATAACAATAAAAAGACATTGGGTGTTAAATGTTTTGTGACCTCTCTCTCTCTCTCTCTCTCTCTGTCTCTCTCTCTCTCTCTCTCTCTCTCTCTCTCTCTCTCTCTCTCTCTCTCTCTCTCTCTCTCTCTCTCTCTCTCTCTCTCTCTCTCTCTCTCTCTCTCTCAAATAAAATAAAAGGAAGAGAAAAGCTATAGTATATAATACATTATATATTATTATACAAAAATAAAAATTGTCAGTATTTATATATTTTTGTACATAAAAATATATTTCTAAAAAATTCATGGTTTTTAAGTAGAAATTTTACAGACTGGAAAAAAGTGTCGGTTCTTTGTTTAACCGGAATCACTCTCGACTGACATATTTTTTGGGGAGGAAAAATATAAATGTGAGAAAGCTTACTCATTCATATGGTCAAACGTTAAAACGCCATGACTCGTTTTAAAAGATATTCCTTTAGCTTCATGGAATCCTAAAAACTTTATGTTTAAATTTATTTATATCACCATCATGTTAGGGTGTTAAATGTTTACATCATGGCTTTGATCTTGACTTATAAAATTTTATATATTTTTAGTATTTTGAATTAAACATAAATTTATGGCATGTATTTTATATTCAATTTATACAAGGCGTTACTTTGATGTATAATTCATACAAGTATGCGTAATAAATTATATTTTGGATTAAAATCTATTAAATTTATGTTTAAGAACCTTGTAAAAACCAGGAAATATGTAGTTATATAATAAATATATATGAAATAAAAAGAAGATTTTAAAAGAAAAATGTTTAAATTATATAAATTTTGACATATATATATTCACTGAACCAGGTTTAAGTAAAATTCTCTAAAATCACGGAATTACATAAAAAAATCATGATTATTTTATACGTCAAAATGAAAAATAAATTTACGAGTTATATAAAATTTGTCATACATATTCAATTTTAACTGATGTTTTTTTTTTTCTTTTATATTACTATAGCAAATAAATCCTCTAAAATCACGATTTTCCTTTTTCTTTTTGTTTATCATGATTATTATTATTATTTTTTTTTTTTTTTACAAGAGAAAAAGTTTAAGTCTTAAAGTTTTGAGGCAGAAGTGACGGAGAAAATTGTGTTCGTGAGTTGTTACATAAATCAGTAGTGCGTGAGAATTTTCTATCCATGATTCTTTTTTAATGATGAAACCTTATACATGATATTATTTTAAAGAACAAAATTTAGGCACAAAAGAAGATAAAAATCGTATATTTAATGAAATTTTTTGTTTAACAAAAAAAAAAAAAAAAAAAAAAAAAAAAGCAAACCCTTGAGATGCATAAATAACATAGAAATAAATAACATCTAAGGGCGTGTAATGGAGAATGATCCTATATTTCACAAAGAATTATCGTTATCGTTGTTTTTATATCGTTGTGATACTAACATATATGATTATACGTAAGCATAATAACAATTTTCAGTCAAAATATAAATAATAATAATAATAAAAAAAATATACAGTTTATTTTATATATAAAAAAGATAACCTCTCTCTTTCTAATATATTTTATGTCAATAATAATAATAATAATAAACTGAAATGAGGTACTCATAATCGTAACTTTGCTTCTGCTAGATGAATTATCTAGCAGACAAGAGTTACGTTACGATAAAATAGTTTATGGGATATTTTATTTTGTATGTATATTTTTCAATACTCTCATATAAAAAAATTGAATTGAGCTTCATGTTTACAAAATATCTTTGTTCATAAACCTGACCTAATATTCTTTGACCTGAAAATACAAAAATAATAATAAAAACTAAATTTGCTTGCAATCAACTTTTTTTCTAATATGTATCACTATCAAGATCCCAATGTAATGATATGTATGATATATTATAGAACATAAAAAAATCATCTTTCTTCTTACGATCCTGTTAGGATGGATAAAGCTTGCGATTATGCAGTATATGCATGTAATATATGTAGTGACTTGAATTTGGCCAAGTAGACCAATAGTAATAGTAATTAATGGCTTTTATTGAATTAAAATCAGGTCTCAATTTAACCCAATCGGTTTACGTTTGGTAAGTTAAATATAAACAACCAAAAATTTCATTATATTTTTTTGTCTTTACTTATCCTTTTTTAATACTTAATAATGCTAATTTTTAATTTTAATAATAATAATCCCACTAATTAGTAAAAACATACCTTAACATTTTGTGTTTAATGTAATAAGTAATAACATATTATTGTATCATTTCATTGAATTTTTTTTTCCATTACAATAGATTATAAAACATTTACTCGCTAAAGTGTATTATAATAAATTCACAATTTTTTTTTTTTTTTACATGTTTTAAACTAAATGGTTTAAAAGTATTCTTGAAGCCACATAACACATAATGATCCACGTAATTACCAGACTGTTTAAAAAACATACAAGAGAGATATTGAAGTAAAAAAGTCTTCAAGTCGCGACTATAGAAGTTTTATATATTATACAAAAAAATAGCTTACATACGCAACTCCATTACGCACCAATTCACAACCATTTACATAAACTTTATTCTTTTATTTCCCTTTTTTTTCTCAACAAAGACCACCCACAATGCTCTACTTTTATATTAAACAGAAATTTTATTCATAAAAAAAAAAGAGAGCGAAAAAATAATATATATATTATGAGAGTAAAGAAAAGAAAGCCACATGGGAACAGTTTGCATATCGCTGGCTTGGCATTATTCTCACCAAACCGGACGTCCCTTTCACATCGTAATATATGTATATTTGTATTCATATAAAAAAATACAGAGTATTCTTTCTGTCTCTTTTATTTCTTTTTCATAGTTTTTCTACTTTTCTTAAATTAACCAAGAATTGATTATAGGTTAAAAAAGAAGAATTTCTAATTCGTTTAAGTTCCTAAAATCGACAAACATGTCACAAATAAAACAGTTTATAAAAACATGCACTTTGGAAAACTTTTGACATTTAAGTTGGCCTTTTTAGTGGTTTTAGAGATTTCTCAACATTGGTAACTTTTTGTTAGGAGTTCTAATCACCCTTGCGACCCCTCGCAATGTGAAACAGTTTAACTGAACGACCTTCAACTTTGACGAAAAAAAAAAAACTGTTTAAATGTTCTCAGCTATCACAAGCAGATACTTGAAAAACATTGGCTCTTAGTTCTAAACTAGCACGACGCACTTTAAACTCTCTTGTTGTCAAATACATAAGTTTTGAGATGGATCTGTCGTTAATGTAACTTTTCACTCATGCCGCGAAACAACTAAGAGCAATGTAATTACATCTTGTCAAGTTTTAATGAGTTTATATGAGCTAAAGTTAAATATCTTGTCTGCTTTAAATTTTAGGTATTTAGAATTTCAGCTACTTTTTCGTGAGCTTTTCAAGCTAAGCGTTGATAATAATTTTTAAATATTTAACATTTGCACAATAAAACTAATAACGTAGAAAAAAAATCTATAATTTTATTATTATTACTGTAAAAGGTGATCATGCAAACGGCTTAGCAAATATTTTTATTATTTACTGAATAAATTTGATAATATTCTGGTATGTATAAAAAATAATTTTTTCAACAAAAATATTTTTCTGATAGTCAAAAATGTGTATTATGTAAATTTAAGAATGCCTGCATTGGTAATATTTATTTGAACGTAAATAAACAGAAGTTTTAATAAATAAAATACGTTTTGACTTTTTCATTATTTAATATCAGTAAAATAAATATTTTATAGAAAAGCAAAAATATTTAAACGATATATATATCTTTTATATTATATAATATGTATATACCATAAGTTTCATTAAAAATGTATTATTTAAAAACACGACTGTTATTAAAATATATACATATACCTTAATATATATATACACTGAACGGAATATAAAATGGTATTTACTGTTTTAGAACTTTTGGCTATAAAAAAAAAATAAAATAAAAAGACAATTGTGTTTTATTTTATTGTCTTTTTAGTCTTCTGTGTTCTTATATTGAATAAATATGTAGTATTTGTTTGAAAAAATTATATATATATAATTCATCAATGTTTAAATTATTAAATATAATCTTACTAATTTTTTGATAAAGAAGATAGAAAAAATCCAATGCAAATGTTATGTACATAATAAAATACTTTTTGGTATACTTTAATATGCATAAATATATCATATTTAAAAAAAAAAATATGAAGTGTCTTTAATCCGCATATGTTGATGAAGTTTCATTCCTATCAGTCATTTTTATATAACTCAAATGTCATTAAATACAAAATTTAAGCCATTTAGGTGCATAACTTCAAGGATATAAGCTGCTTTTACAATGGTAATTAACGTCAACGATTTTGCGTAAGCAGACGTATTTTCACTATAGTGGCACTGTGAAAAATATTACAATTTGAGGTAAAATTTTACGTCCGTATTCTGAAAGCTACTTAAGATAAAATTATAAATAATGAAAAAGTTTTTATTGACCCAGGCAGTTCATATTAACAAGAAGTTATAACAAGCGTTGGTTTTGTCAATATATATATATATATATATATATATATATATATATATATATATAATATATATATATATATATATATATATATATATATATATATATATATATATATATATATATATATATATATATAATATACAAATTATGTAAAGTAGTAAAAAACTAATTGATATAGCTGAATTAGCTGGAATTATAATTATAATAAATTTTTTTAAACAGCTAACTATAATTTATTTTAATATATTTTATAAATCTTTAATTCTAGAATAGATTATAATATAAATAATAAAATATTTTCTATTCATTGTTTAAACTAACAAGATTCAGATTTAACCAAAAAATTATATTAAGGAATCTTTAAACATGCGCGTCTGTGCAAACGCATGTACTGTACATCAAGTTAACGTAATACAAACAAAGCTTTAGTATGTAGGTGGAGAATAATATGAATATAAAGTGTAAGGAATGAACAGTATAAAGCAATGCAAAGCGAAGCAAAAGCTTGAAGCAGCTCGCAGGCAAAAATGTTTCAAGAAACATTCTTACGTTACGTACGATACTTGCTCATTCTTCTTTAAAATGCCTGTTAAGAAATGAAATAAAACGTTAAAGATTTTAGTTTTTTTAACACAAAAATTAAACACTTTTTTTTATAAATTTATCTTAATTAATTTTAATTCTATATAATTTAAATAAAATATCTTTAGATTATTATGAAAATAAGAATGCTGTTATTAAAAACTGTATTAATATTATATATATATATATATATATATATATATATATATATATATATATATATATATATATATATATATATATATATATATATATATATATAATATTTATATAATATTCTGTACACGATGAATACTAATTAACTCATGAATACGTGTTTGCGATTTTTGGGTTTTTATTTTATTATTTATTATTTTTATTATTTACTTTTTTGCTTTGAAACATTAAAAAATTGCAGCCATTTTTTTAACGTTAATAAAGAAAAAGCTTTTCAAGTAAATCCTTTAGTATGAAACGAGCTGTATAATATAATATAATATTTTACAGAGAAAACTATATTTAAGCTGCTAAAATATTATATTATTATTATTTTTTTTTTATTATCCTTATTTAGTTGAAAATATATTTATACGTAATACTAATTTATTTATAGTTCTTGTGTTTTGAATTAATACAACTATATTACTGAAATATTATTTATATACTTAAGAGGGTTGGAAACAAAAGAATTGTTTTGATCTTGATGATAAAAATTTAGTGATTAATGTACAGATTAGTTTATATCGTAAGAGTAAGATAAAAAACTTGACTGCATTGACAGGTCTTTTGGAGTGTATACTTTTGAACTGTTAACAAAATACAAGTCTTAATATGAATATAAGTGAATAAGAAAAATGAAAAAGAACTCTCTACCACACAACAGTATAAAACCAACAGTGTGTGATTTAATATAATTAAATAAGAGAAGGTGAATGGATGAACCGTCCCGAGATAAGTCTGGCTTGTTGTTGGTCAATACCACCTTGCACTGCCTAGACTGGTTTGGAGAAGGAATAGACGTGTCAAGACTAATAATTTCTATTACCGTTTTACCTATGACACACTGGCATACGCATGGGCATCACCGTGCCGTAGAGCACTAAAGCTTATTCAATACGACCTCTGAAAAATCTGCACATACCCACTGAGAAACGAACCACGAACACTTCAAATCAGCACGCACACCACAGCGCCACAGACTAGTTTTTTTTTTTTTTTTTTTTTACAATTTATCGTTACAATTTTCCTGCATTCTAATCACGACATTGCTATTCATTTACGTACAAATAAAAAAAAAGTCAATCAATGGTATAAATTTTGGGCAATTGAGATGGAAATGGATCACGTAGTTAAAGTGAAGATTTGATGATGCCGTGTGTCATCAGTGAATGACGTGAGGACAAGGTAACCATGGTTACAAACCTGCATGAGCACAAAACTTGACGAATTGATTTCACACGTTTCTTTTCATAACATCGTTAACCTTTGCCACACTACGACAAAAATGTTATATATTTTTGTAAGATATTGACTTTTTATTTTATTTATATTTAATATATATGTGGAAAAATGTTTACTTTATTGAAAGGGTGAGAGGGAGAGGGAAAAAAATGAAATTTTTATAAATAAAAAAATAAATTGAATTTTTATTTATTTGATTTAGACATGTAAATAAAAAAAAAATTATTTATTAATATGACAAATATTTAATAAATATTTTTGCCATAGTTGTCATTTTTATATTATATTCTTTTTATAGTGGAATGTAAAATTCTTGTCTAACTTTTATTATAAAAAAAAAATTACGAAAAATATTGATTTTAGACATTTTAGTTAATAGAACACGTATTTGGTGGATTTTCTATCAAATGTGCTTTATCAGTAATTTTAAATATTAAGTATTTCTAACACATCATTGTGGTTTGCGGGTAACCAATGAAAATCCAGTCTAATTTATGTTGAAATTTTTGGTTTTGTGATCGTATTTTAACGAAGTAGATACATTTGAAATTTATGCTGAAAATTTTATAAACAAGTTTATAGATAAATAATTTATATATAACTATAGAGAACGTAATTGAATCCCGTCTTTCGGATGGTAATTGAGTAAAAATTGACACTTCATTACTTCATAAAATGAAGTTAATTATCACGAATCTATGAATATTTTATAAATAAATATTTTCATATTTCAATTAAGCTTTGAGAGCTAATAAAAGAAACAAAATAACCATGTAATCAACTTTTAATGATGCTCATTTTAGTTTTGAGGAAAGATTCTTTTGTCTTTTAAAAACTTGTAACAAACGAAGAAAAAAATTATTGTGTGCTACACAAATAGATTTTATTTCTTATATGATTTTATTATTATACTTCTTCTTCTTCTTCTTCATATTATTATTATTACAAAAATTCATTCACAGCCATAGACCATATAAACAACATGCGCTTTTTAATGAATAAACACGAAATGGGATCTTCAAAACTGATGACAATTTTTACCAAAATGTTAATATAGCCCCACGAGAAAGCTTAAAAATACTGTAAATTATGCAATTTGCGTGATTATTTATGTTTCTGACGTCAGAAACATGCAAGAATTAGTAAAAAAAAAAAAAAAAAAAAAAAACGTTGTGCGGGTTGCATAAATTGAAATTTTTAGATCGGGTTTTGAGACAAACTAAAGTTATTTACGTAAGTCCCATCAAGTGATTTATGATATAAATGCATATGTTTTCTTCTGGTCTATTCCTTTAAATATTTTTATATTTTCATACAAATCAAAGACCTTTGATTGAAGCAATGTTTATTCATCAGTTTATTTTGCATCCATGATTCCATTGTGTAATTTTCTTGTCCACTTAAATATGAGTGACACCATGTCAAAATACTTTAATAATATAAAAAAGCGGATGAAATTGAGTAATAAAATTTTTATGTCATTTTAATTATAAAAATAATATTAAAATATAAAAACATTTTATATAGAATTTTTTTAAAAGTTATATACAATATGATAAATAAGGAAAGGGAAGAAAAAAAGCTCACAAATTTTCGTGGAAATGTTACAAACTTCACAACTTACAAAAAAAAACTTTTACAAATAGTGTAAAGAAAATGGTTAAAGTAGTATTAATAAAGCATCATCAAAATAGAGAGCTGTATACCGTAAAATACAAACACATGATATATATTTTTTTCGTCGTAAAAACTTTTATACATACTAAGCTATATTATATTATAATATAATCTTTCTTTCTTTTCTTTCTTTCTTTCTTTCTTTCTTTCTTTCTTTCTTTCTTTCTTTCTTTCTTTCTTTCTTTCTTTCTTTCTTTCTTTCTTTCTTTCTTTCTTTCTTTCTTTCTTTCTTTCTTTCTTTCTTTCTTTCTTTCTTTCTTTCTTTCTTCCTTTTTTTTTTTTTTTTTTTTCTTTTTTTTTAGTTTAAGTAAAAAAAAAATATATATTTAATTTTACACTTTTGTCATTTTTATTTAAATAGAATTTTAAACTAGATAATATAAAAATTTAGTTTTAAAAACCTTCATAATGAGGGCATGAGAATGAAAAGTTAGCTTTTCTATTTTATTGTTTATACTTAAAAGTAAAACATGCGTGAAAAAAAAAAAAGGACAACAATTACTAACAATTATTTGTAGTTAAGAGAAATGTCTATAGTTTAAATTGTACATACATAGATTGCTGACGAAGTATTTTTTTTTTAATACGATATTCACACTAATAGAGAGAATGTGTGGTGGAAATAATACGAATGAACATATTAACTAAATACGTATACGTTTGCACGAGTTGCACTAACAATAGTCATTTGGAATGATTGCAGTTTAGAATAGATCCTATTACTGGAAATTGTTCTACCATATTCAGCTATTCTCTCTCTCTCTCTCTCTCCGATTAAAGACTCAACAAAATGTAGAAAAAAAAATCCTAAAGCTTTGTCCCATTTAATTTTGGTATCTACATAATTTACAGATTTTATTGACTACTTTTTCCATCATGTATATGTATAAGTGTTAAAAAAATCCTCTGTGTTTCTGCCTTTGCCTTTATATGAATTATATTTTATAAGCAAATGTGTACAGTTTTGTAAATATTTAATCATATTAAGGTTCGAACATACAATCTCTCCATGTTACAATAAACTGTATTCAAAGATTTGTCATTCTTATGAAAAAAGGGTTTGCATTTTTTAATCAAAAGAAAAACTCAATGAATAATATATATAATATATATATATATATATATATATATATATATATATATATATATATATATATATATATATGATTTTGATATAAAAGTGTTTTGGAGTTTATAGAATATTGAAGTGTATTTATTTACTCGATAAAAGCTTTTTTAATTACATACATTGAAAGAAGTGCTTTAAAAAAAGTAATGTTCACACACGTACAATTGAATCAATAATAAATAAAATGTTCTGTATAAAAATAAAATTAATTTTATTTTGTAAGTTACAAACAAATAATAATAATACAGAACCATATAAATAAACAATGAAGATTTATATTATTTTGAAATAATTTTTAAATCCAATTTAACATTCAACAGTAATATTATATATTATTGTATTTAATAATTAAATATAGCATATTAAATTAAAATATACGCAAGTTTGTAATTTTGTTTAATTTTTGAAATATTATAGCCTTTAGTTAATAAACATAGTAAACAACAAGTTTAAAGAGGAGAAATTTGTTCTGAGAAAATTTATGATATATACATATTTTACAATAGCTTGTGGCAAAACACGGTATTGTTCTATATACACGGGAGATTGGCCGAGTTTTCTACACATGTAGAGAGAGAGAGAGAGAGAGATCTGGAAATACAGATATAGATACTCTCCCGGTACTGTGACTTAATTAAATAATTGCCTTTAATATTATTATTTTAGGCAAATATTATTAAATAGGCAAAGAGACAATTTTTTACGTACAACTAAAATTGCACATCTTGTAAAGCTTAGTTACCTACAAATAAGCAGTTAACATGAAAGCAAAAATGCAATATGGTTCATATTCATTAAAGACTATCAAATAAAATTAGTTCATAGTACCGAATCAGTATCGATATGTTTAAATCAATTAGCCTTCTCTACTATTATTTAGTCCAACACATCATTCATTCTATACAAGAAGGGGAGAAATAAATAAATTATTGTAAAAGAATATCATATTTCAAAATAACGATCATAAAATATTATCTTTTATTTGCGATCTCTTCAAAATTGAAACAAATTATATTTTGGTTGTATAGCAAATTAAATTATGAACTTTTGCTATTGTAATTAATATCCATTCTTGTGATATGAAAAATTGAAAGATAAAAACATACCTAAAGAGAAGAATGACGGTAATTGCACAATCAAAATTACACACTTGTAGTATTGTTATATACTAAACACATAATTATAGAGGAAATATAATTATAATTAAAGTGTTACTTATTAATAATAATAAATAAATAACAATAATTAATAATAATTACATTATAATGAGCTATTATTATTTTAAGTATTATTAATTACATATTATGATGATAGTATAATTATTAGTCATATTAATTATAATTTATAAAATCAAAAATTAATAACAAATATTATTTTATTACTTTTATTTTTTTATTTAAAAAAAAAGAAAGAAAGAAATGTGCAACAAAGTTTTTGTGAGATTTAAAATTTAAATTGTTTATTGTGGACGTATAATGCTTACATTTTATGGTTTTACAACATTGTGTGTATAAGAGAGAGAGAGAGAGAGAGAGAGAGAGAGAGAGAGAGAGAGAGTGCAACTAAAAAAACATAACAAAAGAAAATGATTTCTCGAGGGGCAGGCTAAAAACATCGCAACATGAACATAAAATTATCAACTCAAAACAGAAGAGCAACTCAAAAAAACTTTTTGAATAAAAGATAAAAAGATAATTTTTTTTTAGCTTGTTATACTTTCTAGTGCCATCTTATTATATAAAGTATAACTTACCTATATGTGTAGTCCTCTCTCTCTCTCTCTCTCTCTCTCTCTCTCTCTCTCTCTCTCTCTCTCTCTCTCTCTCTCTCTCTTTCAGCGACTTAAAATTTATTGTTAATTACTTTTGTTTATCACTTTGAAATTAAAATTTATTTCTTAAGTGTTTCCATTATACCTAAACATTATTATATGATAATAATAATAATAATAATAATAATGACAATAGCTACTTTTATAACATACTGTATCATGCAGTATAGTAAATTTTTACTTATTTTATATAGCATATCATAAATCTAGTTTAAAAAAATAAAGTCTTAATTATAATCGATAGAACATATCCAAGCCATGAAATCATTATTTTTTAACTTATCAACTTTTTTATTACACTTTATCAACTATATATCTCAAATTTATATATATTTTTTTTAAAGCTACTTTATATACATAACATTTTTAAACTCACTTTTATACTTTATTTATAATGGAAATAAGAATAATTTTACAAAATTAAATAAAATGTTTTTATATTTTTATATAAAGTTTTTAGAAAAAAAAAACTTTTGGTGTTAATTAAACAAGGATTTTTAAACACTCTTTTAACAGCTAAATCTTTAGAAATTTATTATAAATTTTGTTATACCGATATATAAAAAAATATATATATGTATATTTTTTTACACGTATCAAATTGAGTGAATGGTACATGTACAGTATCTGAATAATCAGTTTTAATATTTTTTAGTCAGTTGGCTTGAAATAAATTTACAGAAAAACAAACAACCAAAGAGAAAATAGATAGATTTGACAATCTCTCAATTGTATGTGAGAGGTAACGCATTGAAAGATAGATTAATAATAATAATAAACTAATGAAATGATAAAAAAATATGACAAAAATTCAGAAAAATAAACGTCACTAAATCTGTTAAATAAGTGAAACTTTTATGAACAAATAAAAAAAATGATATTCCAAACGTTGAGAAGGGGTTAAAAATGAGTGGACGAAAGAAAAAGTTGGTAACCCTTAAAATCGGTGACTACTTCTTGGTGTTTGCAAACAAAGACTTACAAAAGTGTGTAGTGAAGAAAAAGAAAAAAATATTGAGAGTAAAAAGAAAAACACCAAGTATGTTTTCTTGAGTAAAGAAGCAGCAACCATTTAAGATCTGTGAGAGAGAGAGAGAAAAAAAAAAAGAAGAATAAGAAGAAAAAAAGAGAGCCTTCTGGTTTTCATCTTAAAGCTAGTTGTTGTAGAAAAGCTCGCAAGTTCTGGGCGTGCCTTGTACGCAATAACACAAGATTTACTTTTGGTATAGCTTTGTTTCTTGTTGTTGTTATATATATATACCTACTACAGTAAATCCACGTAGCATACGTAGGTAGGCGGGTGGTCGGGCAGACGCGGGCGTATCACATTTTGCTGACACGAGTGTCATTCTCACTCACTTCGCACAACTCAATCTAAACAACCTTTCTCTACCTGCTCTCTCATCCATTTCTCAGTTCTTGTTTTTTTATATACGTCTTTGTTTAAAGTTTATGTATTCACATACGATACGTAATATAAAGTTTCTTCAAAAATACTGAAAATATTTTTGAAGTAAGGCAATTTGATGTTACATAAAGTAAGATGGAATAGCATTGAATGTTATTTAAATTGTTGTGTTTTTTTTCAACAATAGTTTATGTATAGCATTCTTTATCTCTCTCACTCTCCTATCTCTTTTTATATTTTCGTTTACTCGCTAAACTAGAGACACGCCCTTAAAAGAAGTACAAAAAAAAAGATAACAGATTTGTAATTGGATTAATATTTTGTGATTCATCTCCAAATATTCGTAATTAAAAAGACAAAAAGAAAGTCAGAAAAATAATTTCACTAAAAAAAATCTGTTAATTATTTGCAATGCTGTATCTGGCATTTTTAGCTCTTCATTAAACTTTAATTCAGCAATGAAGATAATGGGACTCGCAAATACTTATTTCTTGTTAAAAATAAATTAACCCTCCCCCCCCTAAACTCTCTTAAAATAAAAAGAAAGAAAGTTATTATAAATTACGGTTCATTAATTTTGAATAGGGGTACGAGAAAAACTCATTTTCTTTCTCTTTGTTTTATTTTATTTAAAAAAATATGTTTTTTTTAGAGGTAGACTTTGATAAGTGTAAAATATCCATCACTTTGTGTGATATTACTATTTTTAGTAAATCTGCAATATTAAAATGTCTGTTAATTGCACTGTGAGGCCCACACAATCGAGAGCATTAGAGAAGCACCAAATTGCTGAACTTTATTGATTTCTGACCAACAGTCACACTGCTTTAGCTATCTAGACTATACCTAGAGAGATATGATCGAGCTTCTTCACATTATTTTTGTTATTTATATATTTTTTATTTATGGTTGTTTTTATACCTTGACTTTGACAAAATAACAAATTGTTTGACATGGTCAAGTAGGTTCTTTGTTTTACATTAATCAAGATCAGTCTCTGCAAATAATAAAATTCCCTACGCATTTTTTTTATCTCTAGAGATAGATTTGGAACTTTTGTAAAAGCAAAATAATGTATTGGAGTTAGAGAGAGTTAGTTTTAGAAGAGAGAGATCGCTTAGTGCCAAGTGCGTGTGTATGCAACCGTTTGGGTACTTCTGTAACGCAGGTTGCCTAAACACTAAAATAAGCAGGCACTATAAGTTCTGTGACGTAATCTAAAAAAATTTAGTTTCAATATCTTAATGAGGAATAGTGTTGTAGAATGCTATGTGATTGTATCTTGTTTTTTTATTTGTCTTATTTGCCCTCTTTATCATTGACAATGATAAAGAAAACAAATCTCCTTTGGCTGACTTGGTTATAGAGTCGTATGATTTAAACCCAAACATGTGTATTTAATGTAATAAGCCTATTTGAATCTGAATCTAAACCAAAGCCTATTTTGAATTAAATTGAATCTCAAGCCCAAACATTTATTTGATATAATGTGTTCTTATACAATAAAGCCTATTCGGAATTGAATTGAATCAGAAATAACCTAATGTTAATTAAATAGTAATTTAAAGTCTTAGAAAAGTAAGTGAAAATTAAATTGCAACAATTTTCTGCTATGGATAATTAGCAATCATAATAACATAATATGTTATAATAATTAATATGTTAATAAAATATTATTATATATATATAAACTAGCAGAATTCTTTTCTATATTTGAAATATTAGTTTTCAGTGCAGTTGCTTGTACGAAAATACACAAACTTAAAAGCAATGTAACTTGACTATACTATACAACACGAAATACGTGATAGTGTCTCACTATATCCCCGTGTGAATACTTTATTTTTTCTCCTTCCTCTCATATGTACTACTATTGAGTATTAACTCATGTGTATATTATACGTTCAATAAAAAACCTTGGTATCAAATCTTTATCTATAAGAACACGTAAGAACGATAAAAATTACACGTACAAGTATATATGATAATCTCATGCTGATATGGTCTACTAAAAGTGAAATGACTGGATTTTCACGTAAAATTAAATTACTTGTAATGTGATTTGCTTCGTTGCTTTCAAATTATATACTAATAAAACTTTATTTACCAAAGAAATAACAGAAAAAAAAGAAACTTTTTTCTCAGTTATACTTGCAAAGCAACAAAGTTTTGTGACATGGATATTATAATCTATAAAAAAAGAAGAAGAAGAATCCTTTTATCTCTTTGTTCATTTCTTCTAAACGTATGCTCTAAGATGTGCAAAACTTGCATATTTTTTTTTTGTTCTTTTCGTCATAAATAATGTGATATATTTCTGATATAAAATACACTTTAACTTTCAATAAAATCTACAAGATATTTTTATATACATCTTAAAATATTACGTTTTATTATATAGCTTTAAAAAGAGAAGAGATGATTTTTAACGTTATGAAATTGATCTTATAGAGATTATTTAAGATTAAGGATATTACAAAACCATATAAAAGTGGATTTACTTGTAATACAGGGGAAGAAAAATAAGAAGCAGATTTTATGTTTTTCAAAGTCTTAATTACGAGTAAGGCAGTTAGTAAAGAAAATAAAAGTCTGAGTTTTTTTTTTTTTTACAGATTTTATAGATTTAAAACTTTTGATAAACAAAATAATGGCAAAAATAATCAATAAATGGAAAAAAATTGTATTATGTTACAAAAATCTACCCTTAAGCTAATAAATATTAGAGATACGTTTTTTTTTTCTTTTTTTTTTTCCTGAATGTTGATTTAAAACTTTTGCACCTGTAATACTAATTTTGAAAAATAAAATAAAAATAATAATATATATAAAAAAGTTTACCCCTTGAGCATGACAGTATACAAATTCTCTCAATGATTATATTTTGTCAATTCCTTATAAAGTATTAACTTTCCTTGTAGGCAATAATTATAGCAGCAACAATAACAAAAAAAGTCTTTTCAAACCATAAAAATCAATTTTACGTATAATTTGATTTTGATGTAGAATACAGTCATAATTCAATCACAACTCACTTCAATTTATGATGTTTACAGCGGTATAAAATGGAAGAGATAGATTTTATATTTCATCAAAAACAAAAAACAAAAAATCATAAAATTATGCGTTTTGATTTTGATTTTTTTTTTTTTCGCAAGATTGTTTTTTTCATAACGTGCATTTCTTTCATACAACAATTACAAAAATGAAAATAATAATTTTAAAAGTATGCATACTTTTATGATTAAAATTTTTTTGTTTCATGAGGCAAATAAAAATACGTCAAGCATAAATGAGAGAAAAGAAAGATACAAATATACACTTCAATTTTTCTTTACCGCGTGGGTTTAACTTATAGGTTTCTTTACATGTTGTTGTTCTTTAGATGGGATTCATTAAAATATTTAGTTATTCAATTAAAATTGTGTTTTAAGTTGTGAAATAAATATCATATATATAAGCAAATAATATAAAGGTAATTTTGTTGTTAATATGTTTACATTATTAGAAATAATAAAATTGTTTTTACAGAATTATATTACTTTAATTGAATAAAAATATGAAATATTCTTTCCTTATATCAATATTTATTAATTTCTGAAAATATTATTTGAAAAAAAATATAGTTCCCAGAAGCCATCAAAATAATGTAATAAATATTTGCTTTCAAAATTTGAACTTGTTTTTTATATTTTAGGTCGATAAAAACCACAGCCAGGTTGAAACCACGCAACGTGCACCCTCTTCTCGTGACGTGTGAGAATTTCACATCACGAATATATATATATATATATATATATATATATATATATATATATATATATATATATATATATATATATATATAACCGTCTCTATTTCTTAAAGTTAAAGAAATAAAATACCAACACATTTTTACACTTAAAA
Organism: Ecdyonurus torrentis; assembly: GCA_949318235.1. NCBI lineage: Eukaryota > Metazoa > Arthropoda > Insecta > Ephemeroptera > Heptageniidae > Ecdyonurus > Ecdyonurus torrentis. The sequence goes on along the minus strand of OX439131.1, from coordinate 7,700,400 downwards.
GGTGTAAATGGATTCACTTATATCGTTATTTTATAAGGTTATTACATACTAAAATATAACTATTAACTTATATTATATTATTTCTTTTTATAACCTAATATGTCTTTACAGATTTTAATCAAATAGAATTTTATAATAATGTTATATTATCAAAAAGTGTATTATAAAATTTTCTTTAAAATTATGTAATAAGAATCAAATAGTAATAAAAAGGAAGAAATATATTATTTTAATAAAATAGAATGTGATGTTAAAATAGGGGTTTTAATGTAAGTTAGAAAGAGAAGCGTATAAAGTGGTGGTCATATATAGATGAAGTTAAGGGGAAAAAAAAAGATTTTGTCGTATTTTAGTGAGTCGTTTATCTGCAAAATCGACTCTGAGTGTCGAGACAATTGCTTCTTTCGCTTTCTACAAGCTCCATGATCTGCTGATATTGAGCCTCCAACTTAGGAAAGAGAGAGAATTTGTGTTGATGTGAAAGACAGAATTCTCTCTCTCTCTCTCTCTCTCTCGCTCTCTTGCTTTTGTACCAAAACGTCTCTCTTTGTGGTCTTTGTTCTAAAAAGGATTTCTAAGTCTCTCTCTTTCTCTAAAGCTACAGCGTACTACATATATTTTGCTACTTGTAACATACATAATATACCAGTTTTGCACCCACATTTCCATGCTATTAAATTACTTCTATAGTAAAATGTAATGATTGCAGTAAGAAAGCAATTTATATTAAAATTTTCATTAACTATTATAATAGGTTTCCTATTATTATTATTAATGCAGATTGTAGATAATAATAATTATAAACAGAGATTTGTAATGAGACGGTTTTTTAATATATAATGTTAATGACTTCAAAACTTTCATTTGTACAAATAGGTACATCTTTAGAGGCTGTGCTTAATGTTTAAAATATAATGAATATAATTTGTTGCAGAAATAGCATACAAAAATGGAAAATAAAAATCAGTGCTTGATTTTTGAACTCTCTCTCTCTCTCTCTCTCTCTCTCTCTCTCTCTCTCTCTCTCTCTCACTCTCTCTCTCTCTCTCTCTCACTCTCTCCCTCTCTCTTATCGTTATATCCCCTTTTCTCCTTGTTTGTAATAAAAATAACAATTTGAACTACATTAAGACTCAGAAAATAAATTTTATACTCATTGATTTATATCTATTCGAAAGACTTGATTTATTACTTAATTTGAAAATTCCTGAAAAATAATAATAAAAAAGTAGAAAACATTCATTAAAAAAATAAGTCTTTTTCATTTCACAGTATATTATTAAAATTAAAGTAGACATGTTTGAAATAACACACTAACAGTTAGAAATAAACAATTCTACCTCAGTTGTATTTTTTTTAAATAAAGTAATAATTTTGATTACTTCATCTACTATCTTAAACTTTTATTATCACATTTTATTGCAATCTCTCCCTAATATCTTTTTTTGCTCTCTCTAAAAAAAAAAAAAAAAAAAAAAAACTTTCTTGATGCTTGAGAATCGCTTTTATTTTATTTGACATTATCTTAAACCCCCAGACGTTACTTTAGAGGGTAGATCTTAACGATAGCTGTGAATCTAAATTTAAATGTGTAGAAGAAGTAGGTATGAGCATTCTCTGCATTTTTTTTTAAATCTTTACACTTTTTTTTTAATTTAATTTTTTTGCGTTTACTTTTGTGCGTCACAGAATTTTTTAACAGTGCTTCAAAAATATTTATAGTTATTATAAAAATAATTTTTAATTATGATAAAACAATAAAAAGATAGCAAAATGTTTGTATAAAAAGGGTTAATATAGGAAATTTGCTAAGTAGTATTTTATTAGTATTATTAGTAAGTTTTAATAAATCGTTCAGATATAGTGATGATTCTGATTTTTCAAGAAGATTTTAGTTAAGAGGTGATTTTATTTTAGTTTCTTAAAAACAGGCAATTGCACTTGCCTAAAATACATTAGTGGTGAACATTAAAGTACAAATGTACAGAAACACTATTCTGAGTTACGTCATCACTACTCTTATCCCTCTGTGTACTCACTCATTCTCTCACATACATACCTCTCTTTATTTATCTAGACTTTAATGTCGAGAGGGTGTGTGTGTGTGTATGTGTGTATGAGAGAGAGAGAGAGAGAGAGAGAGAGAGAGAGAGAGAGAGAGAGAGAGAGAGAGAGAGAGAGAGAGAGAGAGAGAACAAACCACGTGTTGTGGTCATACAGTACATCGCCTTGGGACTAAAGAGCGTCATTACGTAGAGCCAAATGACCTCATCTCCATCCCTATTATGTCCCACAACTTGATGAGAAAAGAGACCCCCCCACCCCCCTCCACACACACATTCACTATAGCTAAAGCAACCGTGATTATCCATACTAAAATGTCACTTCTTTTTTTTCTCCCCCGATTGTAAACAAACTTTATTTACTTTCAAAACATAATGTTTTAAGATTGTATAATAACGTTAAAGTATAATTTAAGGTACGTTTTTAATACATTATTTAAGCATATAATATGATTATTGCTTTTGTTGTTAATGTACGTACTACGTACTGTGTGGTTTATGCATCGTTTATGTCTTATATAATAGCTTTGTGAAACTCATGTGAAAATGTATAGTAATAAAATGTTAACTTTAAAATATATCTAGAATATAATGAACGTTTCATTATGACTTTAAAAAACATCATGCGCTTTCTTTGAGTCATTATGGATACATTTATCATTCCTGACTATGGCACATATTTTCTGAATCAATTTTTTTCTGCGATTGCATTGCAAAAGGAAAAATAAAGTTTACTTTTCTTATGATGGGAAAATCCACTGTAAATTTTCACTTTTTTTTTTAAGCTTAATTACTATTGAAGAAAAAAAACTAAAGAGATAATTTGCATAAAATAATAGTAATAATATAGAAGCAATAATCACAACAAATTTTATCGATAAAATCATGATTTGAAATAGTATTGAACATATTAAACTGAAGCTTCAGATATATAACATAAATTTATGTGAATTAACTGATTAGTAAATAAAATAAATCACCAACTTGGGAGAGAGAGAGGGTATTAAAGTTACAATGAATTGTATGAACAGGAATAACGTGTTGGTCAAATACAATTTACATTATGTGAATGATTTAAACAAGCAATAAACAGGTAATTATCATAAATTGGAAATTAGTGCGTGAAAATACATAATATACGTAGTTTAAAAATCACAATGATATGTTTTAGTGACGTCATCGTACGTCATGTAAAATTTTTAATACAGTACTTGAAAATTTTGATTGACATCTTTCATTATTATATATTATTATTTTAGAATTCATAAATTTTGTATCTGCCAATTTTTTTTTTTTTAATGACGATAAAGTTTAGTGTTTTCAATAATTGAGCTTTGAGTTTAACTTTTAGATCTCGTGTAAGAAGCTTACTTTATGATGATTGAAAATTAAATAATAATCATTGGAAGTTTTTTGTATGATTGGCAATGCAATTTTACTTCGAGGGATGCCGTGATTTAATTTTAACTTATTAAAAAAAAAAGTTCCAATATAAAATTAATAATATTTTAAAATGTCGTTCAAAATTATCTTTTTGTGAGCTTGTTTCATACTGATTGTTATAGTTTAAATTAGGGCAAAATTGTCATCACTAATGAGGAATATTATAATGTAAGATTTTTTTTTTTAAATAGTCTTTTTTTGTGGCTGTCAATCATATCTGCGAGAAATTTATACATGTAAAAAAAAGGTATTATTATTTTATAGTTTAAAATACGTTAGATAATTATGTTATAATGAATGTTAAATTAGATTTTTTTTGTGACCGTCTATATAATAAATCTAACACAGCAGGTCACCTACCTAGAGGATAAACAATGTATGTTCTTTTTTTTTTTTCTTTTTTTTTTTTTTTTTTTTTTTGCATGCGTATAGCGTTCTCTTCGTCTAGGGGTTATAGCAGTCTCTCCACTCTAGTCCCTAGTCATGGGACCACAATTTACTCGTGCCATAGCAAGTTTATGTGACGAAAATAAAAAAAATAACAATAAAAAAGTAAAGAATACATCACTATACACCAACACAATTTTGTCACTCTCTCTGCTTCAACAATACGGGTGCAAATAAGTAATAAAAAAATTTTAAATATTTTTCATAATTGAAAATATTTTTAAAAGCAATCTTGCTTACAGTTTTATGAGTTTTACATGTTTGTTTTAAAATGTCAAGCAATTTTTCCTTAAAATTTGACTCTGTAAAGCTCGAAAAGGCAAAGAAAAAGAAAAGAAAAAGGGGAAAAAAGCCTGGGACTGACTTTTTTTAGACTGGTGTGATTTAAACCTTGGATTCAGTTAAAATCAAGCGTACATTTATAAAAAAAAAAAAAAAAAAAAGGCTTGGTAAGTTTGAAGATTGAGTTGAAGCTTGTATAGAAGCTCTCGAGAGTCTATGAGGAAAAAAGCTTATTTTTCCTTATACAAAAATTATTTTTTTAAAGATAGACGTTGTAAATTAAATTAGGAAATTCTTACAACTATTAATAAAAATTGATTTCATTTATTTTTAGAAATTTGAAGGATCATATCAAATAAAAATTACAAACTGTTATTATTTATTATTATTCTTTAATTAATAATTTTTTAGTTCAGACTTTTTTTAGTTCAATTTTTGAGCTGGTACTTGAACCGGATTAAAGTTACAGCTTTAATATGAAGTTTGTGTAATAGTATATTCGTAGTTATTAACAAAGGAATAAACTACAAAATTGTTATTAATAGAAATGTTCTAGGAGACGAAAAGTGATTTATTATTTAGTCCTTTAACTAAATTTCATTTTCAGTGAGGTAGCAAATCCTGAGTTTATTAATTTTCTAAACTTTATGAAAGAGTTATACTTTTTAGAACACACAACAAGAAATTTTGTTACTACAAAAGAGGGTTATTCACATCTAAATAATAAAAGCAAAAATGTAAACAAGTGTCTTTAAAGAGAGTAAAATAATATATTATATAGAATAAGGGACAGGCAAACTTTCAGACATGAGCTGCTTTAGTGAGATTTAAAACGTATTAATAAATATTCAAAAATTCAGACTATACTGTATATAACATTAAATAAGCAATTAAAAAGTTCAACAGCACTGTATACATAATATACACAATTCATCTAAATTGTATTCTTTCTCTCATTGTCTTTAATAAGGTCAAACAAAAGTATATAGTAAAATGTTTTTAACCACAGTTAGAAAAACGAGCACGTTTTAAATTCATGTGCAATTCAAATTAAAGTTCTTTATGACAAACACTAACTGTCTCTTAGCATCGTGTTCTCTTGGACTTTATTATTAAAAAATATACAGTGTTAAAACAACATTAAAATATAATTTGTAATATATTATATATAATATAACTCACGAGTCCATCTATCCATACAATAATAAGTACATATATATTACATATATAGTAATATATATAGTAATATAGTTATATATATATATATATATATATATATATATATATATATATATATGTTTCGAATGTTGAATTTCGAGCGAGGTTGCATGATGATAAGAAATTTTCTCGGTGAAATAGAATTATTGTCTTACCTTCTGTGAAGAAGCTAAAATTATAGGTAGAGAAAGTCATTATAAAAAGAGAAAAATTTTAGAAGCAATAGAAATGGCAAGAAGGAAAAATGAAACAATTATCAGTCAACCAAGTTTTGAATTGCCACGCATTTGGATCCCCCTTTTGAAACCATTTGATAAGAAAGTACCATGTAATCGTACTAAAAATAAAGTCAACGTTTCGCTTGCACCTGACGAGGCGCGTACGCCCTCTCCTCCCCCCAGGAGGTCAGCACGGCAGAGAGTGAGAGTTTAGTTTTCAGTTCTGAGGAAGGAGACAGACAGTATGTATCATTTTTGATATATAGTCTCCGAAAACGTTAAACATTGTGTGTAAATAACATAGCTATGTAATTTTTAAAAAGACTGTGAATTGAGTGTTTTTATAATTATGTACAAAGTGACTATTATTTTTTCATTGTTATTTAAAATAGTGATAGCAGCGAGTGTAAAGCCCAGTGTCTTCACAGAAGGTAAGACAATAATTCTATTTCACCGAGAAAATTTCTTATCATATATATATATATATATATATATATATATATATATATATATATATAATATATATAATATATATATATATATATATATATATATATATATATATATATATATATATATATATATATATATATATATATATATATATATATATATATATACATATATATAATATATATATATTATATATATATATATATATATATATATATATATATATATATATATATATATATATATATATATATATATATATATATATATATATATATATAAGGCTTATTAATAGAAAATATATTACTTTACTATTACTCCGAGTTTCAATTTATATTAGAAACGTTTATAGAACAATATATTTATAGTTAATTGCTTGTTTAAGTACAAAAAAATAGTGTAAAATATTGAATTTTAAAAGCACTGACATGTAAAATTGATGGATAAAGGTAAAATTTGATACATTTTTAAATAAAACTTTTGTAAGATTTGATAATTTCGAAATCTAATAAAATATTTTTGTAAAACATTGCAATCGGTGTTTGTTTGTTGCAAATTATTTTTGTTATTTATAGGAAAGATAGCAATCATTAAGCTTGTTTTTACAAAGGAGGGAATGCAATATTAAAATATAACAATGAAGTCTTATTATAGCAATAGACCACAATGCAAATTTATAAGAGGATAAAACTTTAGGTACACTTGATATGTTTGATTAGAATTTTTCTGAGTACCACACAGAACAGTGTAACATTTTTTTTAGCAAAAAATTAAGAAAAAAATCAACTTATTCTGAATAATTTTTAAGTTATACTTTTTTATAAAACAATATTCATTAAAAAATACTTTTAACCCCATATCATAAATGAAAATAAGTAAAAGAGTAGGTAGAATTTAAAAAAAAGAGAGAAAGAGAGAGAGAGAGAAAATTGAGTTGTGGTGATTGCAAAGGATATTTAAATTGATGTTTCAAAATGACAGGAAAAATAGTAAGGAAGACAGAGATAAACGCGATAAAAATATCAACTCTTCAAATTTCACTTTAAAAAAATGTATACAAATTTCATTTTTATATTTTAGTTATATCCGTTTCCTCTGTATTCATTATAAAATAATATGATGATACAAAATGTGAAAAAAAAATGTAGAGAGAAAAAGAGAGTTTGTTTTTATTATATATATATATATATATATAATATATATATATATATATATATATATATATATATATATATATATATATATATATATATATATATATATATATATATATATATATATATATAAAGTGTTGATTATTTTAATAATGAGTCTACGATGATGCCTCATTCACTCACATCAGTTATAGAGCAGAGAATATATAATAATATCCATGTTAAATATTAGAACTATACACCCCATCCCCATGGGCAGTGATTGATAACATTGCCGTCAGCGTGAGTGAGCTCGTCCAACACACGATAATTATTAATTCTGCGTACTACGCTTTTTTAAGCTATAATAATAATAATAACCGTTATTATACAGTATCCTTTTTAATGCCTTATATGTATGTGTATATTGTACATGTTTTTGTTTTTATATAGTAAATTTTAATATAATATTACTCAAAGTTTGATGTGAGATTTTTTTTATATATATTAATTAATATTATAATATTATATAACTTTATACTAACAAAATTTTATAATTAAATCCATAATAATTAAATATAGTGTTAAGAATTTATTGATTTACTATTTCAGGTTATTATTATTATATTGCTTAAAAATATGGGCATAACTTTATTTACTTTAAAAAATATATACATAATAATAATAAGTTTTGATGTTTGCATATTTTGAATACAATTAATAATTTATCGTTCAATAAACTGTATCTTAAAGGAAATTCTTCATAATTTCGAATCAAGTAATTACCATTTTGTAACTAATTAAAATTTCATACAATTTTTCTTAGTATTTATATATAAAAAACGTTTACATAATAAAATTGACATTCTATCAACACACATTTTTGTAATTAAAAAGGCATTTCAATTAAAATGAAAAAAACTGAACGTGAATGTAATATTTAAAAAAAAAAGGTATACGTTGATTGAAATGCTATTAAATACGTAACGTTAGCATCACAAAAAAATCACTACGAAGAAAGTAATTTAAAGTGTCGATCAAAAATATGTCAATCACAAAAATTATTGTTTACCTGTAAAACTTGTATTTTTTTCACCAATAAACTAAATAACAATAAAAACCATTTTTTTAATTAAATTTAAAATAATATATTTTTAAGTTAAATAAATTGTTTCGTTTTTAAGTTGCTTTTAATTTGTTTGTTTCAAATTAAAACATTGACAAAATTATTATTTACAAACAAAATTGCTTTTTTTTTTTTTTTAACAAAAACATGTAATTAATTAAACTTGATAAGCAGGAATAACAGTAGTAGAATAATAATGACTTAAATAATTTAGCAATAAATTATCAATTATTTGATTTTAGTATACTGTATTCAATGAAAGAGATTAATATTTTATTTTAATATTGGTTTTAAGAATTACTTGCAAATTGAATATAAATATATTATAATTCAATCATAGACCATTGAATTTATACAATAGAATAATAATGTGATTTATTGATACATGATTGAATAAAACGAGAATCATTTAGAAGCAATTCAAGCGACAATTTGATTAAATTTCTTTCTCAAACTAGCAGTTCAAAATGATTTTGATATGTTTCAAAAAAGTGATAGGAACTATTTGAAAATATTACTGTTTTGATTGTCTTTGTGAATCGTGTCTTTAGGCCTAAACCTCGCCCTTTGTAACTTTTTTTTTCTATCACATTCAGATTATTCATTTGCGTAACTTTGCGCAACAAACTAATTAATATCATACCATAACTTTAAATGGGAATAATTATTTCACTGCATCAAGTTATTTCTTAACTGATATTGTTTATTTAAACTTAACTAAATAAACTTATAAACTAAATAAGTCCTTATAATATACCTATTTCTATGGACTTTACTATATTTAATCGTAGCCGTTTGTTCAGTATTTGAGCGTTAAAAAAAAAACGAAAAAACAAAAACAAAAACAAAAAAGAAAAAAAAACGAAAAACGAAAAACGAAAAACGAAAAAACGAAACTTTGCAACAATGCAAAAAGAATTCCGTTTACAACAGTACCATTATAACATTTTGAATTTTAAATCATATTAGTAGTTAGCTGGTTTAAGTGATTGTTCATCATTATTACAAGAAAATGTCAAATAAAAACACAATAGAATTTTTAGAAAAAGTTAAAAATGCTCGAAAATATGGTACTACGTCATACAAAGATGTATCAAAATCGTCAAACGTAAGAGGTGGGGATAAAAAACAAGAAAATTTTTCAGCTCTGTTTGAATCATCTAATTCAAGGCTAACATTTAAAAGACCACCAGCTTCAGTTGCACCGTCTAATAGAAGCAGATTTACGAGAAAATCAGAAAACGAGAAAACGCAAAATTCCAAAAAATTTGGAGATCTGGTTTCTCAAATTAACGACCTTGCAAATATTTTTGACTCACCTGATATAACAAGTCAAACTAAAAGCCATTTGGAAAACATCTCTAAAAATTCTGAAAAATTAAGCAGTATAGAAAAGGAACCTTCTATTGATAAAGAAAGCAAAATTAGCACATATATTAAAGCAACAGATACCGTAAAAGAATTTGAATTAGAATCTTTAATACCTGATACGAAAAATAAAGCAAATGAACCAAATAAAGATCAGGAAACAATTGTCACTGCTCAAAATGATCTAGAAATAAAAGAGTTAAAACTTAATGAAAATATAGAATTAGCAGTAATCACTGAAATTTTGGATACCAGAGCTGTTTCACGGTGCGATGACGGCAAGGAAAAAGTCTTGGTTTGTATGGAACAAGGAAACCAAGAGACAAGATATCGTGCAACTGCACTGGTTCTCTCTATCTACCAAGATTTTCTCCATCTCATGACACAGAGCGGCATCAAATTAAAAAACTTCGCCCTCCACCCCAAAGTTAAACATGGAGTTGCAGCCGTCATCTACATTTCCGGTACCACCTTTATGACGTTCCATGGAGCACATATTTGGGACCTTTTATTGAAATCTGGCATTGTGTCTATCACAATATTATAATTATAGTTTCTCGTCACGTTATGTTTCAATTTTTTGTTAGTAAATTGTAAAAAAAAAAAATTAATAAAAATAAATAAATAAATAAATATATAATATATTATGTATAAGATTAAAAGTGAAGTAAAATTAAAATCCTGACCATCAGACCATGTTTTATTTTTGAAAAGTAATATATTTTAATTATGAACGATAAACTGTTACAGATTTTACGTGCTTTGAGTTTGTCAGAGTTAAATCAAATCAAAATCTTTTGCATTACATGTTCAATTTCATAAAATATGAAATGATTTTGCTAACTATTTATTTAAATATATTTATAAACTTATAAATTACTTCAAAACTGAACGATTATAATAAACGTGAGTTGCAAATGAAATATTTTTAATTTGATAAGAATATAGTTTGCTGAAAACCACTATTTATAAAATTATACGTTTTATACTTGTCATAATGTGGTATAGATGATTCATTTCTTTTACGTTATATATTATAATATATAAATGAAATGTTGCGTCTAAAATAAATTGTGACATGAATAAAGAGAAGGCGTCATAATTTATGGTTAAAAATGAGACATCTTCACATCTTCTCGCCCAACTAGAGGTGAAATTAATGGAACACTTCCCAATTTTTTTCTTCTATAGCATAACATTTATATTTTGTGGATATTACAGTCAAATGTCTACTTTTGCAAAATGCTTGCTTTGCATATTACAAGATATAATATAATTATTTTCAAACTTTACTATTTTACGTAGAAAATTTTATATATTATTATAATTTATTTGTAATATGAACTTTTAATTAAATAATTTTACTACCTTTATTTTATATAAAAATATTTAGTTACACCTTATTGTTTTGTTTATAAAAACCTTTTTTCTTCCTGTGCTTTTAAATTTAAAGAATGTTGATTCAGCAAAGTAGTTAGTGTAAGCGTTTTTTTTTTTTTTTTTTTTTTAAAACTTTACTGGCACCGTAAAACAGTCCATGTGCGTCCATCCTATTTATTTAGTGTTTTTGTATCATTTTCAACGTGACCCTTTTTCTGGGTTTTCTACTGTCAGCACAATTATTATCTGTATCTATATACTAAAATATATAGAAAAGTTGGTGTGTGTGTGTGTGTGTGTGAGAGAGAGAGAGAGAGAGAGAGAGAGAGAGAGAGAGAGAGAGAGAGAAACATAATAATATGCAAAAGAAGTCTTGTAAAAATCCATCGAGGTATGAAATCTTTTTCACAATTTATCATAACTTTTTGTGTTGGCATAACTCATATATTTTATTCTTCTTCTTTTATGTTCTATGTGTTACTTTTTGCTCGCTCTCTCTCTTTCTCTCTCTCCCTTCTGAAATTTTCCCACCTTTACAAAGTAGTTCTCTCTCTCTAATACAGCTTCATTGGTTCAACCTACCACTGTTACATACTAATATGTAAATATTATTTTTTTTTTTCATATACAAAACTGCTCATTTTTATTTGTAACAATGTAAATCACGTCATAAGCAATTTATAAACAAATAAATTTCAGCAACACTTTATACGTAAGATGTTATATCTTATTCATTCACACATACTCATAATAAATATACAAAAGAGTAATATTATAGCTCTATGATATGACAGTAAATGTATCGCATGTTTCAAATAAATAAAATATTCAGCACTGGTAAAATATAAAATATAAAAGACAAGGTATTATTTTCATAAAAAGAAAGCACTAAATATAAGCATTATTCACGTATTTATAGCAGGGGTTCGGACCCGGACCCGGACCCGAAATCTTCCAAAACCCGAGATTTTGGACGGGTCTTTGGGACCCGGGTCCGCGGACCCGACATTTGAAAAATACGGGTTTATAGTTTAACATATTAGTTTTTAAACTATATTTTGTAACTTTTAATACAAAGTTATTACTTTTATAATTTTAAACCAATAAACATTTTAAAAACATGTCTTCTAATTTTTTAATAAAAATATTTTGTATTTAAAGTTTTTTAATATAGATTTTTATGTAATGAGCGAACAAAAAGACAAAACAAAATGACCAATGTTCCCTAACTTTTAAGTATTTTCCTTTTTTTAGCTAAATACAGCAAGACTTGAAAAATTATATTATAGTTATGTATACACATACAAAACATTCTCATAAACAAATAATTATGTCCATATATAATAATAATAATAATAATAATATATATATATATATATATATATATATATATATATGTGTGTGTGTGTGTGTGTGTGTGTGTGTGTGTGTGTGTGTGTGTGTGTGTGTGTGTGTGTGTGTGTGTGTGTGTATGTTTGTGTACGAGTATGTATGTATGTAAAACTTGTTATAATGATGGATAATGCAATGCAAATTTAATACCTTTTCTTTGTTGCTATACTACAATGAGATGCAAATAATTTATATAACAATGTGGGGACAATAATACCAACAGTATAACAACAACAATAATAACAACAAAGCTACTAAAAATCTATAATAATATCAACGTCAAAAGTATTATTTACAAGTGAAACCCAATAACATAACAAGCAGCAGCAGTTTCTACTGAACCATATCTTTTTAATGATATTTCTATGCAATTGGAAAGTGACGTTAACAAGATAATAGGTGATTAAATTATTGTCATGTCATTTCAAAATTTGATATGTTTTGAAACAATTTATGTAAAATACTATAATATTGATGTGTGCGTACAACAAAATGATATTGTCTCATCTGTTGTCTATCATTATTGTTTTTCCTTGTCCAGTTTCACTGCATAATAAAACAAAGACTACGTTATACTGTGAATAGAAATCACTTTCATTTCATTGACATAATCTAATCTGTAAGTGGGAATGAAACGTCAATTATGCTTTCAGTATTTAACTAATTTGAATTTACTATATAATGAATATTTATATGAAGTTACAATAAACTTATGATTCATTAAAAAATTTGATTTATGAAATGAAGTGTGTTTTAAACATACAAAATTAAATCTAACTTGAAGGCAGCTTATTTTTAATATAGTAGGAGTGATATGTATATGTATGTACTAGTTTTGAAATGAAAATAGCTCAGGGTGCCAAAATTTTAAACATGTGAGTTTTTTTTAATGTTTGTACTTTGTACAAATACAGGTTAACTTAATATATATATATATATATATATATATATATATATATATATATATATATATATATATATATTTTATATATATATATATATATATATAGATATATATATATATATATATATATATATATTTTATATATATATATATATATATATATATATATATATATATATATATATATATATATATATATATATACACATACACACACAAACAAAAATAAATACGCTGCTAGCTAAATTTCAGCATCAATAATAAAAAACATAATTTGACATTTTGTTTGGCGACGATGTTTACACCATACGATGTTTTGTTTTCAATAAGCAAATTCTTAAATAACAACATTTATGCTATGATATGACATATTTATGCAAAATAGTTTACGTTATAATTAATCGTAAGAGTTGAAAAAATATTATAGGCTTTAATATCTTCCTTACCTTACTACTACAAAGAAAAAAAAAAGGCGAAAAAATATATTTGAACTTCAAATGAAAACAGAAGAACATAAAAGTAAAAGCTTTAAATATTTACACTACACTAAGTTGTATTTATAGTTTCACTTCAATGTTACAGTACATGGTTTTAATATTAATAAAGTTGCGGTGACAGCAAGATGATAGAGCTTGCATTTGTGATTAAGGGCTGTTAGAATCAAAGTTGGTTTGGTATACGTATAGGTAGGTAGCATGTGCTTCTCTTGTAGATGATTGGTATTATACAATGTATGACATAATGTACATAAATCATTCCTATGACCAGTCACTCGCACTGATGTATATCTAATTAGCTAATTATAACCAGACTCCTCCCTTGTCATTTCTAATGCAAACATATTCGATATTATATACATAGAACATAAATATTGTTTTGTATAGAATATAAGTTTAGCTTATTTGCAAACTTTTACACACCAAAAAACTATATAAGGAATTTTGGTTATACTGAATAACTTCTATATTCTAGAGTACAAAATTTTGCTATTTTGAAATGACATTAGTAATTATGCTGAATATCATTACTACTGTGCTATATGGTATAATTGTTCTGTAATATAACATTATTTATGTTGTAGGTCAATTTGCTGCATTGATCTAGCATTTTTATTACCTACTTTTTATTTTGTCCATATATGTAGGTGTTAGTAGATAATCTATAGTCAAATTTATGTCATTTATATTAAAAGTAAAATTTATAAAATTTCTACACTGTAAGATATAATAAATTGTGTAGCAAATTAAATACGCGAAATATTATAACTATTGTATCTTTTATGGTTAAATAATAATTAAATAACCAATTAATAATTTTTTATTAGAATATAGTTACAAAAAAAAATATATATAAAGGTAAACAGTGAAATAACTCATATTTGACTTTCCTTTCGGTGTATATTTTAAACATTTATAAGTATTTGAAGTATAAAATTGATTTTCTAGTTCATTATGAGTGGAAACATTACCCGCATGTATTTTATTCTCTCCTGAAATTTGTAGGTCGATTTTGTCTGAAATAATATGAACGCATCAGTATTAAAAATATCATATAATATGAAAAAGTTTAATATCACGTCTTTTAAAATAAAGACTTGAAATTTTATAACATTTTCATGGTTATACCGTACACCATAGACATTTTCGTGGCCCGAAAAATATCTCATAAGAATGCAATATTATATAAATATATATAATACATGCCTTACGTATTTTTTATTCCAAGAAAGTGGAGGTAAAATATCCTGAAAAGAATTTTGCTTTACATTTTTATTAAAATTTTATCTTACCTCCTTTACTTTTCTATAAAACTTTACAGTGTCTAACAAATTAAATCCAGTAACTAAACCCACGAAGTCCCACATATTATATATTATCTATATGCTTTACCGCGTACGAAAAATTGTTATTATATTTCAGATCTAATCTTGCACATTATTTAATATACATAAGAATGACTTTTAGTTAAACCTCCTAGACTAAATTATACTATTTTTTTGTTACATTATATATATAATTTATATACTCTGTTGTTGCAAAAATTTATAAATCAAAAGTTATTTTCTGGTGTTGTAATGTATCCTAATTCAATTTATTTGTCTGCGAAAGTGAAATATATCTATAATATAAAACTCTACTATACAAATGAAATATTGGTGGGTTTTAGTTGATTCTGATAAAGTTTTATTTTATAAAATTTGAGATTATTTTGTAAAATATAATATTATATATATATTTATATATAAAAAGAAAGGAAAGCGTATTTCAGAAGCAGAGAAGGAAGTAAAAGTTTGATAATTACAGTTCATTTTCTTAAACTTTTTATCATGAATCATTAACTTTACAAAATCTTAAATAATTATATTTCTTAATAATAATATTTAAATGCTATTTAGTATAAAATTTTAAGCGGGTCTACAAATGATTTATATTTAAAATTAAATATTATGTATTAAATTTTTAACTTTAATATAATATTTCTTTATTTTTTATTCTACAATCAATTCATTAGTCTAAAATATTTAATTACCTATTCTTTAAAGTCATTATGTTATTTTAAATCAGAAACAAAACTATCCCAAAGATACAAACATATATTTTATTATTTATATTGTAATTTTAAAAATTTAAAACTCGATTATATCTTTTTGTTTCTGTATTGTCGTTTTACATGTATATAACATAAAATTCTTTCTTTTTTTTCTTGTCTGTGCTTGCAAACATAGAAATAAAATGTAACTTTTCACATAAAACTAAAAAAAAAGAATTTGAGAGCTTGTTATACATTCGTTCATTGGAGCGGCAAATTATACAAAACAAAAAACACAATAAATTGCGATACTTAGACTTAGACTTTTCCAAAGAATTTTTTTTATTTATTTATATATTATTTTGTTGTAGGAAGTTATTGGTAGATTTAAAGTACAGCTACTTAGATGTTCTTTTATTATTTTTTATTTGTGAAATATCCTAAAGATTCGTGTTCCGTGAGCGAGCCAAAAAAATGTTTATAAATGTTTTGTTATCTTTGTATTAATAAAAACTTTAGGAAATTGGGAAGAACTTAAAAAAACAAAATCAAGTACATCACATCTCAAGAAAAAAAAATCCACTCGTAATAATATTTTAAGTTTATTAAAATTCTGTATAGTGAACCTTTCTTTAATGTACGGGAAAGCTTGAAACATTTACTCTAGATGTCCAATGTAATGACTAATGACTGCATTAGTAAGATTTTAAATTTATTTTATCTTAGAAATAAATTATTCTTGTTCCTTGTTTTTTTGTTTCAATAAACTTTAAAATTGTAATAAAGAAATTATTTCATGATTTCTAATTTACTTTCTGATATTTATACAGAATTAAAAATAATTTATAACACAAAATGACAACTATTAAAAAAAAATCTGTGTATAGTTAAATGAATACACCAGAGAAAAACATAAGCATTTATATCACAAAACACTTGATGGGATTTACATAAATAACATTAGTTTGTCTCAAAACCCAACTGTAGTTCCGTAGCAGTGATCAGAATATTCGATTTATGCAACTCGCACAACATTTTCATACTAATTTTTGCATGTTTCTGACGTCATAAACATGAATTTTCACGCAAATTGCATACTTAACAGTTTTTTTACGATCTCTCGTGGGGCTACATTAACATTCTGGTAAAAATTATCATCAGTTTTGAAGATCCCATTTCGTGTTTATTCTTTAAAAAGCATATGTTGTTTTATGTGGTCTATGGCTTTAAGTAAAATTTGGATCAACATAAACTAGTTTCTTTTATCTTTATATTTATATAAAGTTTAAAGACAGCAAAAGACTTTTGTCTGGTAAGCAAAGAATGCTGACTATGTACAAATATAAAAGTAACTCCTTTCAATCGATATTGTTAAGACGAAGTGGCAGAATAGCAAAAGTCTCCAAAACTTTGAAGTGCTTCATTGTAGTATACGTACAGTGGCTTATTGTACTATACAATACGTAGTATATATACGTACTTACTGTATTAAGGTATGTTTTCATAAAAGAGAATTATTGTAGATGAACGTGATTTGTTCCACTTAATAATAAAGTTCAAAACTCATGATAAATGTCTTTATTTAGCTCAATACAAAACTTTATATAAATCAACAATTCATAACTCATTTTAACTCTTGTGCTACTTTGAATAATTTTAAACTATATAATATAAAATAATTACTTAATTTCAAAATATTTCATAGAATATAAATTTGTGGTTTAAAATTGTGATATTTGTGAAATAGGAAGTAATTAAAAATATAAAATCACATTTATATGATTTATTCTTAATATCAAAGCAATTTATTCATTTTTAATAGTAGAAGTTTTGGTAAACATTAAAATAGATTTGTTTAATATGAAAATATAATATAGGATTTTTAAATAGTATTTTTTAGGTATCAGTGTAATTATGTAATGGTATCACTTTCTCATATTATGTATTTAACATAGTGAATATAATCCTTTTTTTTTTTAAATTTAGCAGTTCACCTTATATAAATGGTACTCAGGTTTTCTATTACGCAATATCTACATCAAAATATTTAATATGTGTATAATAACACTTACATTCAACGTATATTTTTATTATCTATTTTATGTTATACTCCCGCACACATGTAAAGAAAAATTTCAATATATATAAAGAAAAAACAGAGAGAAAAAGAAAATATTCTCGTGTTTTAAACGTAGAGCTTATGATATCTACTCGTGGTTTTTGTTTTTTAACTTTTTATTAGAATTGTAAGCCTAAGAGAGTATAAGCTTTGAATATTTGAACCCGTTGGCGGTTTCTTGCAAGACTCTGCCTCTCTTTACTCCTGTGAGGCGTATGTCAAGTCTTATACTAGCACAAGCTAGCTCGAAAAAAAAAAAAAAAAAAAAAAAAAAAGAAGAAGAATAAAAAAAGGCTTTTTTGCAATCTCTTTACATCCCGTTGCTTTTACCTGCCGTTTCTAGCGTCTTTGACGTAATGTTTTAGCCTTCTCTCTCTCTCTCTCTCTCTCTACAAACGTTGTATAAAAATACATTTACCTTTGTATTTCACCGACCCTCATCTCTCTTTCTCTTTACATTTCTCTCTCTCTCTCTCTCCCCACAAAAGACATATCCATGATATAAATCTTTTTTAATTATTTCTTCCCATATCCATCATTTAAAAAGAATAATACATCACATTAATACTCATCCTTCAAAAATATATTTTATTGACTTGGAAAGATATTAATTTTGTCAGTTATAAAAGTAGAAAGACTTCAAATGATGAAAAGAGAACAAAAATCTCACGTAAACCAATTTTAATATTACTGGTTTTCCAAACCCTAAGGACATTTTTTTTTTCTAAAACATAACCTTACTTCCTGATCATTTCCCTAAAAACGTATTGCCAGGATATTATATCGTTATATCTGTATTGATTTTATGGTAAAAACAGACAATGGTTTTTATTTCACTATATACCTCTCATCGTTCAGTAAGTTTTAATAATAATAATAACTTTCTCTATAGATGTAATAAAATTGATAAGAAAATTTTGATATCTATAATAATATAACCTTATATTATTTCCTTAATATAAATATGTGGAAATACATATGGGTATAATATTATATCTTTATATTATATTAGATATATCAAAGAACATAATAAATACGAGAAAATAATATTATACTATATATAGAGTTTTGGTAATTAAACTTTGTTAATTACAAACCATTAAATATGTTATATGTTCTTTGTAATAAAACTCTTCAATTTATAGTGATTATATAGTATTATTATTACTTAACTATACAGTAGAAATTTATATATGAAAATGCTGGTGGCAAAATAGTAAAAAAAAAAAAAAGCTAAAAAAAGCTAAATAAGCTAAAAAAAAAAAGCTAAAAAAAGAAGAAAAAAAAAAGCTTTATTTTTGTTTTCAGAACAGATTTATATTTGGTGTAAATTATAATGGATTGCTAAAAATATAAAAACTATAAATGAATAATGTTTTAATGTCTATATATTAAAAAAAAACTCTTTCCAATTTATTATAGTTAGAGTGAGGAATATGAAGCTATACTTAATTTTACTTATGATCTATTTAAATCTTAAACAATTACTTCTCTCTCTCTCTCTCTCTCTCTCTCTCTCTCTCTCTCTCTCTCTCTCTCTCTCTCTCTCTCTCTCTCTCTCTCTCTCTCTCTCTCCCTATTCTTTTGCTAAATTTTAATGGATTCATATTAATAATTGTTATATTTTTAGAATTCTTTCTAATGAAGAGTAAATAATTTGAGAAAGTATTTAAACACACGAAAGTTTTCTTCTTTCTTTCTTTTTTTTTTTTTTTTATGAGGAGAAAAAAATCTTAATAATTGCAATTTTAGAAAATTAAATTTTTGTTTGCGTAAGCTCTTACTATACCTTCTCTTTACCGTCAAGTGACATCGTACTTTATCATGAGTATGTCACCCAAGATCCACAATGTCAGCTTGAGTTTCTAATTTCAAACCGCCTGACTTCATACGTAATATATCTTTTTACTACATCTCATCTTATGTCTTTGTCTTCTTTTTTTTTTAAATATATTAATATAAAGTAGAAGAGAATAATTAAAAGTTTTCAAAATTCTTTTAACAAAAAAAAATACTATACATTATTCAACATAATTATTGACATTAAAAATTTAATTTATGTTATATAAAACTTTATGTTTTAAAAGAAATAAAAATGATAAAAAGAAGTAGAAAAGTAAAGTATAAATATGAAACGCTATTGTTTAAATTAGAGAAGAACTCATCTTTCATTTTCATCTGTGTAGCGTATTGTAATTGTTAGCATGCCTTTGGCAATGCGAAAAGACAAATTAGTTCGTACCCCATCCTCCCTCACCACCCTCTCTTAATAACCTACTCTCTCTCTCTCTCTCCCCATCTTCTGTTTTGCGTCATTATGCCAGTCAGCATGGGTTTGATGGATATACACATCATAGAGTTCTGACAGGAACTCACTTGCTTCACATATCACAGGAACTATTTACATGTGGGCTAATTTAGTGTGTAGTAAAGTAAATAAAAAAAAGTGTTTCCGGCGTGCAATTAAAATGATAGAAAATTGTATGCGTGAAACACAAGATTTTGACATTTTCAGAAAGAATGCACGTCAGAATGAGTCGATAAATCAATTTTTTGAAGTTAAATTACATTTTGTATAATTTTATTATTATTATGACTATTTTATTTAAAATATATTATACCAGCTTTCTGTAAAATAATAATAAAGTTCCCTATTAAAGAACGTAAAATAGTGTTTAAAATTTATAAGTTTTCAATTTACAATTTTATGTGATAATTGCATATATATATATATATATATATATATATATATATATATATATATATATATATATATATATATATATATATATATATATATATATATATATATATATATATATATATATATATATATATATATATATATATATAGCTCTTTTGCATTACTGTACATGTAAAATAGTATACAGCTACCAAAGAAAATAGATACTGAAAATGTCAATAGGTAAATATTTTCAATGTTGATACAAGGGTAAGTTTATATGGGTTAATGTAGAGTAAATATTAACTTCAAACAGGTACTGATATAGTAATATACAATCTAACCAAACTTACTAGATGAAATACTAATTTATTTTAGTATTATTATATATACTGCATTAGGTAATACTGAAGTGTACCTATTCTAATTTAGTGCTTACCTATTGAAATTTATAGTTAATTATGTAACGTACTTGCCTTTTCTATTCCCCCTCCTCCGTGCATAAAAACTTAGATAAAGTTAATATTTTTTTTTAATTAGCGCATTACTTACTTTGCATATTAAATTATTTACTCATATACATAATTATGTATAAAATTTTGAAAAAATATCAAATGTTTAGTAGTATTATAGAATATCAAGTTGAATAGATAGGCAGATCATGTGTTTACACAGTATTCTCATTTAACTTCATTAAAAGTTTTGTAAAAGTTTAAATAAAATTTTATATTATTAATGAAAGTTACAAAAAGTTAATTTTAAATGTGTCTAAAAATGAGCTGTTTATTTATGAATAAAATAAATATATTTTAAGACATTATATTATATATAATTTTTGCCCCTTAAAATAGAATTGTGTTGTTATCACTATGTTTTTGTCTCGTTAAAATGTTATAAAGTAGATGAATATTTCGTTATCTTAACAACCCTTGACGATCTCTACACGCACATTAGTCATCATGCTAAAAAAAAAAAAAAAAAAAAAAAAAAAAATCCAACACAAGGATTATAAAGTTTGAAGTTGCATGGAATATAATAATTGTCACGGAACCATAAGTCAAGATGAAGTTATTCTATATTTTAGAAAAGGGGTGGATGAAAAAAAAAATTTGAAGGGTGAGAAGTGAGTATAAAATTTGAAGGGTTTATGGCGTAAGTCTCATTAGTCACGGTTGTCTGTGTGTTACTCACGTTGGTTACTTTAAGGTAAACCCTACATAAATTTTATAGTCATCCAAGACTATTCTTACTAATATTTATTATTAACGATAATAGTTGCAAAATATATATGTAAGTTCAATTTATTGTGTGGTGTAACTGTGCTGATTTTTGTTGTTGTTGTAATAATATAGCGTTTAAAAATTATATTATCGTTTGTCAATAAGCCTCTGTATAAATTAAATATCTGGTCAAGGTTTTGTAAAATAGGGCTGTCGAGCCCTCACAACGCCTTAATAAAGTTTATTATTATTATTACTTCTTATATTAAAAGTATAGTAAATATTATTCATTTATAACAAGCGTCAAATCTTTCTTCAAAAATTTAGATAATTGCATTTTTAAAATTTTTATGAAAATTTATTATTATTATTCTTTTTTTTTACTTTTATTTCTATGTATACGCACGAAGTATATTATTATACTGTACACGTTTAAACGGGAAAAAATCTCAAATAGAGCTGAAGTATTTAAAATTCAGGTTTTAACAAAATTCAAGATCAAATTCAACTTCTACTAATAGAAATTTACTTTAAATATACAAAAAAAAATAATAAATAAATAAAAAATAATAATGTATATAAGAAATAAACATTTATACCAAAATTATCACTAATTAATGAAATGACTTATTAATAAGATGCTTAAAACTTGTAATATAGATATAATATTACATTGCGTTACATGTTATATAATTTGTAGGCAGCTGAAATTTTTTGGAAGAATCCACCTTAAGATTCGGGTGTGTATAATGTATGTATGTATGTGTGTGTGTTACTTGTATGTATTGATCAATAGCTTGTAAGAGAAGCAAAAACTTAAAATAAGTATATCATGCTACTGACGTCGTGACGAAGCACAGATCCTCTTGATATGGCATACACAAGATCACTGATACAACGAAAACACAATCATGAGTACTTTCAAATTTATTAATAAAAAATTAAAAAAGCTTTTCGTTTTACATTTAATTCTTTTTTATTATAATTATAAAACACACATATATACATCCCTTTTTTTTTAAAAAAAAGTAATTATTCTTTAATTTTTTCAAATTTATACAATGACTTTGTTTTATTTAAAAATATATATATATACATTTATATATACTGTATATATATATCCTAAAAGACGATGGTAAAAGTTTTTTTATGAAGAGGCTTTTCATTTACATTAATTTTTGTTGAAAATTTTTGCAAGTCGAATAATTTTTAAATATTAGCCTACTTTAGAAATGGAGAAAAAGAGAGAGAAATGGAAGTAATATTACAAACTGGAAATTAGATTTTTAAAGTAGAGCTCAATTTACATGTTTCGTGTTTTGTAAGTTAGAGAGAAACTTTCTTGTTTACATCAGCTTAATTTATGATAATTTGGAGAACATATTCTTATCTCACAACAAAGATGGAATTTCACTATTATCTTTAATTTGACACTCAAAAAACAAAAAATTTGCATTTTTTTTTTCCAAAAACTTTTTATGCAAATTCATAGATAAAAAATAAGTACATAATTATTATTTTGAGCATCTTTCTTTATTGCACGGAGGAGATTTTTTTATATAATATTCCGCAATTACTATTTTATTTATTGTGTCTTACGTATAGAAAATATAAAACAAAGTAAATTTCATTTTTATTTTATACTTTTGTGTGTAAAGATTACCCATTTGCACTTGATAATATGTTCCATCTGTAGTTTAAAGGTTATAATATGTAGATGCCACTTTGACGTACATACCTATGAAATACGTCTCGATGTGAAGAAGACGTTTTCAATTAAAGCCATAGACCGCAAAAAACAACATGTGCTTGTAAATGAATAAACACGAAATGGGATCTTCACAACTGATGACAATTTTTACCAGAATGTTAATGTAACCCCACGAGAGAGCGTGAAAAAACTGTAAAGTATGCAATTTGCGTGAAAATTCATGTTTATGACGTCAGAAACATGCAAAAATTAGTATAAAAATGTTATGCGGGTTGCATAAATCGAATTTTCTAATCTCTGCTACGGGGCTACTGTTGGGCTTTGAGACAAACTAATTTTATTTATGTAAATCCCATCAAGTGTTTTGTGATATAAATGCTTATATTTTTCTCCGGTCTATTCCTTTAAGAAATACCATGTCTTCTGTGGAGGTGTAAAAACTTTTGGAGCCTTAAATGAAAACTATATTTATTATTACTATTATTATGTGCAATGCATTAATTTATCTCGACCCTCTTTTAATATAAATAACATATAATTTTTGTTGAAAATTTTCTGCAAGTTGAATAATTTTTAAATACTAGCCTAATATATTATATATATATATATATATATATATATATATATATATATATATATATATATATATATATATATATATAACTACTACCAATCTGTGGAGTATAAAATTACTCTTTTGAAAACTTATAAAATTAAATGATAAATAAATTATTTATTGCTAAATGCAACTTAAGCAAAATGGATTTTGTATGTGCATCTATTCATAGTATATATATATATATATATATATATATATATTATATATATATATATATATATATATATATATATATATATATATATATATATATATATATATAAACTGTTTGTAGCATCACATAAAAACATGCATTAAAAACGAAACATTTATACAACTAACAAGTTAGCCACGTCTTTTTAAATTAAAATACAGAATGATATATTACATACAGTTTAATTTAACCTCAATAAATTATTTAAGTTGTTTATTTTTTATTTTTTTAAATCGTAATAAAAACATATTATATATTATAAAAAAGAACATTTTAAAAGGATAAGAATTTTTATTGAAATCTGATAGCATTAAAATGTGTTTAAATATTTTTTCTTCTTTTTCTCTCTCTTTTTGTATGTTTGTAACTTTATATTAAAATATACATTTATTTACTCATACTTTTATGTGTAATTTTTCTGTGGTAAAAATTGTTTCTTTGAACCTTTCAATTTATGTACAAAGGGAAGATAATTCTTTGCTAACTCGCCTAAGAGTACTGTACAGTACGTTTACCTTTAGTACCTTTCACATTATATAGTATAACAAGCTTATCTTTGACATTGACTTTGTCAATGTTTGATGTTGAAAAATAAAATCAATTCAGATACATTATTTTCTGCAGCATTTTTTTTTTTTTTTTTTTTTTTTTTTTGTAAAATTTCTTTATTAGTGAATAGTATAATAGTAAATTGTGATAGCGAATAGTAATAGTAAATAGTAATAGTGAATAGTCTCAAAATTGTTATGGATTTTTATAAGTATATACAAAATTTATTAGGGCATAAAAATTATCAAAAATTGTATTCTTTGTTTCACGATAAGATATAATTAAATTAAAATTAAACTATAGACATAAATAGTTTGTGATATTTTTTAAATTACTCGTCGTTTAAGATACTTTTTGTTTGTTTTTTCAAGATTCGTGATTATGTTAAAAAATAATTAAATCATAACAGAGGTTTAAAAATTATAAAACGTTATTTAAGAATTGTATATTATATTAAATTTGTATAGTTATATAATCTGTCACAAACATTATTTATTATTTTCTTACTTATTTATTTTACTTTATTATACAAGTATTTCTATTTTTTAACTATTTAAATGCATTAAATGTAAATTTCAAAAGATTTTTCTGCGATCAATTAAGTTCAATCACCAGGAAAGTTTAAATCAAAGATGTAAATTGTATTGCATGAGCTTACATAATAGAATTGCATGTTTATCAATCTTTCCGTCACTATAGTATTTCTTTGTAATAAAAATCAAAGGGCGGAAAATTTAGTTTTTTTTTCTTTCATAATAATCCTTTTTTGAGCCAATAATTAATTAATGCAACTTTGTATTGATTATTTTTTAAATTTCAGACCTATTTTAAGGTCCTTAATCATCAAAAAATGTTGGCATTATTTTTACTTTACGCCTTATTTGAAAGTATTTTGTATTTTTGTGAGCTTCATATGATACATTATAATATATTATTATAATATATTATATAGAAGAGAGAGAGAGATTATTATATAAATACTAAAAAAAAAAAAACTGGCAAACATAATGTAGCATAAAATACTTTATAAATAATGATAAAAATATATATAATATATTGTACTGCTAAGGTAGAAATTTTAATCTTTTTGTCATCTTTGTTGTGGAAAGTTGAAAAATTTAAGCTTATAAGTGATTTAATAAGTTGAAAAGTATAAAATTTTTAGTCCTTTAAAAAAATTCCCTTAACGCTATTATAAAAATATTTTAGAGAACTCGCATTCGCGTATTAACGTTTGAAGTTTTATTATGATTATTATTATTTTCACTACGCGTATAGGTTCAAAAAGAGCTGCTTTGATGTGTTTTTATACTCAAAATTATTATTACCTAATATATTTTTTCCTATCCCTGTGAATGTAATGTAAAATTGTAAATAAAAACAAGGCTAGAGGGTGATGCGGATATGCTCAATAAATCATCATTGTTACTGAATAATCCCCTCCATCTAGCGTATTTATATCAAAAATACAAGTAAAATATTATGTTCCTTCATAACTAAAGATTAATCTACATAAATATATGGCTAAAACTGTAGGAATTATCAAAAGGTAAACTTTGGTGGGAGGAAAGTTTAGTTTTATACTCATGTATAATATTTTAAAATTATTACAGAGTAAAAGAATACTTAAAAAGCTTTTTAACTTTTTTTATTTCAAATTGAGGATTTGTAATTGATTTAAAATAATGATGTTTAAAATATGTGCTTTTCTATATGGCTATAGATGCTTTCAGTCATTAAAATTCATTCGTTTTAAGTCAAATTCTAAAATTCTGTATAAATAGAATGTTATAAAAAATTATATTTTGTTACTGAGTTTTCCAATATTTTTCTTATTTAAAAAGCATCAATGTTTGTTATTTTTTTGCATACATTACAAACAAAATTTTGGAACTTTTTCTGTTTTTATATTCGCATATTTTCAAATACACAAATAGCTTTAGGGGAATTTCATATTGCAAACTTGTTTGCTGTAGTGATTTTTTATTTATTTTTTTTTTTCGATGTAACAAGAAATTACAACAAAAAACAACAATAAAATATTTTAACTTTCAACTTGAAAAAAAAAAAGCATTAAAACATAATATATTATTTTTTATTTCTTACAAGATAGAATTAATGAAAGAAAATTGTTGTGTTAAATTGAGATTTAATGACATATTTATACAAAGAGGAACATAAAAACGCAACAAAATGGAATTTGTATAACTTTTTTTTTCAAACATAAAAAATTCCAATATCCTGAAGGTAAAAAAGAAAAAAAAAAGTTTTTATATAATTAAATTTTCGTCAAAGTTTTTGTGTGTTATTGTATAAGATGTGTCGTGTTTTGTATGCTTCGTGGCTCCCATTTCTCCTCTCTCGGCTGGCTCTTTGCCCTCACAAATTGCTAAATAATGCAAGAGGATATACGTATACGCTCTTCTACTACTCCATCTCTCCATGCTTAATATGTGACAAAGGTGTGTGTGTGTACATCTTTCAGCAACTGTGGCTATTAACGCGTGAAAAAACTTACTTCTAAAAGCTTCGTCTCACACAGTAATAGGGAGTAAAAAGGAGAACAAAAGAAGATGTATTAAGAAAGACAATAATGCAAACAAAATGTATATGTAATATTTAAAGAAGAAATGTTGTTCTTTAATTTAAATATTAATTAAAAATAAATATGATGTTTTATATTATGAAAGTTATTTTTCATTTCTTGCGTTAAACTGTAATTTAAATATTTAAAGTTTATGACTTTCTCCATTAAAGTTTTTCAAACAATTACTTTGATTTTTATCTTATTTAATTTGGCCCAAGCTAACATAAAATTTGAAATATAGACTAATGGGTGGGAAAAAAAAACTTGCTAAACGTGAATTTAATGCTGAAAAAAAATTGTGCTTTATAGTTTTTTGATGCAAACAATAAACTTTAAAAATCTTGCAAGACGTAGTAAAACTTTGACTCTGAAAGCCCTAAGTTTTCAATTTTGGAACATAATTCTTTACAAAGGCGGAACAACGATTTTACGCAAAACTAATTATTTTTTGTAGTTTTTTCTTCTATCTAAGAAGTCTAAACGCCAAAACTAAGGTTTCAAAACCTTATATTTGTATTTTAATATTGTAGTATTGTAGTCACTAAGCGATAAAAAAAAAGGTTCGTTACAAGAATGGAAATGATATAGGTTTACAACGGCCAACTTTGTCGAATATTTTTGTTTATTTCACAATAGTTTTAACACCCATGATGTCATTTACGTTGTTACAAGTAAAGACACGTAATTACTAAGATAATTTGCAAAAATGAGTATACAAAGTTTTCAAAAAATAATAATAATAATAATAAAAAATACCTTGCTATTTATATTAAATATTACTAAAATTATATATATATATATATATATATATATATATATATATATATATATATATATATATATATATATATATATATATATATGTATGTATTTTTAATTTAATTTGACTACTGATAGTCTTTTTTCCCGGGATCTGCATGAAGCATTATGCTAAACATTCATAGAAGGTACATCTCATTTTAATATAATTACTATACACGAAGTTCTCTGGAAAATATTTTAATATATACCATAAAATTTAAGTTTGAAAATAAAAATTTTTTACTTTAAAAAAAATAGTTAATTAAATATGTAGATTAAAATTAAAACGCTTGCAGACTTAAATTATAGAAGAAAGAATAATAAAAAAAAGCTTTATTGGTGTAATTAGTGTTTGTATTTTGTTAAAACTTATTATTAATAATGTTAGAAATAAAGTTACGTGAACAAAAGCGTGAAACATTTTCATATATTACAAAATTAATCAATAATTCATTAATTTATACCGGAAGTTATAACAAAATGCTTCTTAAAAGCTTTGTCTAATGAAAATTCTTAAATATCATGACTTTTTATTTTTCTTTTTTAGTTCATTTTTAAGATAAAAAAAACTTTTGTAATATCCTGTTTTCAAAAGAGAGAAATTAAAAATATCTCTACATGAATATTTTCAACTGCTTTGACAGGTTCGTGTAACGTACAAAATATTGATTTCAATCTTTGAAAGTAAACCTGTACTTACTGATTTAAAATCATTACTATTTTGAGTGTGTGTTACTATAAAAGCTCCAATTACTGCGTAAGATTAAATCATGATAATATAATTTTATGTCTGTTGTTAAAATATAACCACAAAGTTTTCTTTATATATGTGCGATAAGAAAAAAATCAGGCTTTATTACTTTCAAATAGCTTTTTTTTTCAAAAGATTGAAGCCGTATTACTTGAATGGTAATTCTTCTCATGTATTGGGAAGTTGCAAGTGACTTATATGTATATACAAGCAAAGATAGATTATAAATCTTTTTCCTTCATAAATACATAAAATTTCCATAATGACAGTCACTCAGATTTATTAATTTTATCATAAAATATGAAACTTAATTATTTATAATTATATTTTATATCTAATAAAACCATACATTTTTGTATTATACACAACACTTCATAAACATAAACATTAATTTTAAAAAATCAATACAGGATTTAAATTGCATTTTTTTTAGTTCTACATAGAACAATATTTTCTATGTATAAAAGATTGTAATTTTATAATTAATCCCTTGATGAAAAATGATATAAAATATTAAAATAATAAGCATAAATTATTTATTAAAAAGAAATATTACAGACTTAAACCATATTTTTATATTTATATAATTTATTGATAAAGTATTTTTCTATGGCATATTATTAAAATTTTAATATTATTAAAATATAAATGATTAAATACTTTGATAATATTTTAAAAACATACTGTATATAAAAAAAAAGTTGTTTAGTTTTGATGTTGACATGTTAATGCAGTTATGTCGCTGCGGTGGATTTGCAGTTAATTCAGTATAATATTATGATGAAGTATCATACAAAACAAGAAGAAAACAAAAACTTTATTTTTCAATGAACAATCACCTACTATGCCGTATATATGAAGCAGTAACATTTTATTAAATTAAATTTTCAATTCAATATTACCGCAGTGACATAAAAAGTAATATTTATATTGTTTTTATAAATAACAATGTAGTTTCAACTCTAGGAAATTGTATATATTTGATGTTTTAATTTAATACTTTGATTTTTATTAAAACTTGATTATAGATAGATAGATAGATAATAATTTTTATTGAGGCCACAAAAGGTACAAAACCCACTGAAGTGGTCCTCTGATTATATATAGAAAGCTTAGAAAGTGTAGAAAAGTTTAAATTTTACGATTAATTTATAAAAATATATATTTGTTACTAGTATTACTATGATATTGAGAAGAAAAAAACAACATATAAATAGTTACGAACATTATTATTTTTACTTTACTGTTTTTGATGGACTATCCATTATAAAATTATATATAGTATAGTATGTATACTATACTATATATATACTTATATGCAACCGCAGTACTTGATATACATAATATGTAGTATAAAAATAGTATACAGATTTTAACGTTAACTATTGTGTACTTTGGGAGCTTTATTATATTTCTAAAATACTGTAAATTGTTAAACACACACACACACACAATAGGTTTCTTTCTATTTTTTTTATGGAATGCATACAAATTTAATTAAATTTGAATGATTTCACAATTTAATTATTGTTTTCTATGATATACGGGAGATAAAATACCAATGAAAATGTTATAACCATAGATATACAATCATGCAACATATGATATAATTTTGCTGTGCCCGCATGGAAGTTAACAGAGGATAGAAACTCCGATTATTTGCAATATGTGTGGTATCGATATAGAAATAGAAAAACCTCTCTCTCTCTCTCTCTCTCTCTCTCTCTCTCTCTCTCTCTCTCTCTCTCTCTCTCTCTCTCTCTCTCTCTCTCTCTATATATATATATATATATATATATATATATATATATATATATATATATATATATATATATATATAATGAAACAACAGAAAACAAAATTGTATACGGAGAGTTTCGTGCGGTTATTGCAGGAAGGCTTATGTCGCTGTCATAAGGTTGATTGTTTGATACTGCACGTTTGTTTCGTGACCGCACGAGAAAACATATATAGTAGTAAAAAGAAGTAGTAATGTCGACTCCGGAATACAAAACTACGTATTATAATATTACATGCAACAAAATAAGAATATTTATATAAATACAAGCTGTTACAATTTGAGAAATTGTTTTAATAATATTAAAAATACATTCTCAAGATACATTATTATAAATTGTATAGTGTAAGTATTGTAAAGAGTAGAAAATGTATAAATAAAAAGTTAAATAATACGCTTTTCATGTTGAATTACTATTTAGCATGCAGGTAATTTAACCCTTTTTTTAGGTTTTTTTTTTTCTGTTTCTGTTAAACATATAATTTAGTAATTTATTTCCGACAATTGAAAATTTTACACTCTTATTAAATTATTTTATTTTAAATTACTTATTTACCACATATTGACATTTATTTGAAGAACAATTTGACATAATAGTTTACATATTTAAAGCAATTTGGCACGTCATATTGGGGGGGGGGGGGTATCAACAGTCAAACACTAGAACATTTTGAAATTGAACAAACTAGTGTTACCGGGTTTTAATTGCAAATTATTATAATAATTAAGTGTAATTAAGAAGGCAGAATTAAAATTAGTATGATAGGCTTAAAATTCCAAAGGTTCACCACCATCATACATACAGTACACATAATTATGTTCTTCAACCTTTCTCCTTACTAGCTGGGATTAAAAAACTGTACAGTAGGCAACTTTTGGAATTCATGAATTTGTGAAATTCAGGTCTACAATAGAAATTGTAAAGCGGGTTGCCTACTTTACAAGTTTACTCTCCAGTTTGTGCGGCTACAGAAGGGCTAAAGAACAACATATGTAAATAAATATAATAGCCCCTTCTCGTAAATTATCGAGAGGAATTTTTTTATTATTATTTTTATAGTTAAGTTATTTTTTTTTTACCAGGGTTTTCTTAAGTATCTCTGAGCAAAAAGTTAGATTTTCTTGCCATTACAGCTTTTATTAAAAGCACTATCTTATTTTAGCCTTATACAATCACTTCATTTCGTGAATAAAATTAGATCAGCATTTATAATTCAAATTTTAATACAATGTGAGCTATATTTTATAATTCTATCAAGCTTAAAAAATTAAAGTTTAATTAAAAACCGCACAATAAAAAAAGAAATCTTTCATAAAATATGATTTTATTTTAGAGTGTTATTTCATAAAATGTAAATAAACTCTAAAAAAATTTGAATACTTAAATTTTTATTATCCAATGTATTTTCTTCTTCATTTCACTCAAGCTTTTTATTATTATTATTTATTTTTGTCTTCTTTTTCTAAGCAAATGCGCAAGATCCATAAATAAATACATAATGACCTGTATTTACAGTATAACTTTTGTGTGTGCGTATGTCTGTGTGTGTGTTAAGTTTAAAACTATGCGTAAAGAAGAAACAAACTTTATGTTGGCTACCCGCACTTGAAGTAGCTTTTTTATGTAAATTTATATGCAAAACTTTGCAGTAAACACATTATTTAGGCCATTAGAGTAAAGCAAAATTTTTAATACTTTTCCCATAATAATGTTTTATGTGACAATTTTTTTATAAAACCATATACACATATATAAATATATAAAAGCTTTAGTTTGTAAGCTATTATTTACCTTAAGATTGATTTCATTTTAGGAAGTTGTATATTAGAAATTAGAACATATTTATATGGAAAGCAGAAATGCCTTAATTGATGTGCTATACACTCTGTAACTAGCTTCTATTACACAATGCTTAGTTGCTGGGCGTCTACTGCATTTCTGTGTTAGAATAAAGTGACTTTGCAGCGTAGTTTTATTTCTTTGGTGGTGAAAAGTATTTTTGCTGTACAACATAATAATAATAATAAGATAATAACTAATAACTTTATTAAGTTGTTGTGAGGGCTTGACAGCCCTATTTTACAAAAGCTAGTTGACACAACATATAGTTAATTCTTCAGTCTGTTCTTTCCTGTGTACGAAATTAATAATAATATTGGAACTCTATATTGCTTTCTTAATACGTAAACATTTTGATGTAATAGGTTTTAAAAATCATTATGAAGCTATGATTAATACCAATTATTTAAAATAGCTGACTTAAAACTTTTTAATTATATTAAATTGTAATTGATTTATATATAAACTGAACGTAAATTCACTTTCAAAAGACTTTTAATTGACCAAAATTACTATCAACAAACGAAGGCATTTATATTGAAGTAGTGGCAAACTTTGTAAAAACTTGAATCTTACTTGATCTAGAGGCTTACAAATTTGTTGAGATTGTATCTTTCTAATTGAATTATTACTGTGAAGTCACTAAAGTGTGATAAAATTTTCTCACTTATATTTCAGCTCGTGACTCCTATAAGTTTTTGAAAATAGTGACACATTCTGATCAAGTCAATTTTCCGTCCTTCATTACCCCTCCCCCCCCCCCCCCCCCAAAAAAAAGTCTTTGCCTTCGTCTTCTCACTGCAACTTTCTCCCCTTTTTTAATCCAGCAATAGCTTCGGGTTGCATAATAGTTATACAAAAACTTTTTGTAATATTCTTTTTCTCTTTTTCTTACAATTTTCTCAAACATATTAATTTTGCTTTAAGCTACAGTATTAAAAATATATATGTATATTAAAAAAAGAACAAATCTTGATGTATATAGCTTTTTTTTCAGTCTTTATATTTTCATAATATTTCTTTTGATAAATTTTTATTTTAAAATATTAACTTCCAAAAAGACTATTTTTTTCTTGTTGTGTTGACACTCATAAAAATACATAATACCATCTACAGAAATCATACCAAATATAATAACTCATTCTTTTTCATTTTTTCTATTATTATTTAAAAAAAAATATTATTTTTTTTATAAAATTAAATTGAAAAATATTTTAGCCAATAATTATATTTAATTTAATTTTCAAAAAAAAAACGTGACTTTCTTATTAGATTGTTGTATAATGATAAGTTTAGTGTCTACAGTTGAGAGCTCGTCACTGAGATGAAGCGTGACGTGAGCACGTAGAGCTCAAGCTCACACTCTCGGCATGGTGTATTATCCACGTGGCAAGCATCATAACTTCCAGCAAGGGAGTGACAAAATACTCGGGGTATCAAGCGTGACTCGGGAATTAAGTCATGACTTCCCGATTGTGTATAAGAAATGCTGTGTTCAGAATATCAGAAAATATTTTTTATATTATCTAGTTTTACACTAGACCATAAAACTGTAGCAACTTTAGATTTTTGTTTCGGTTTGAGCGCACTAGACAATCACAGATGCCGCGCGAAAAATGCAAGGAGGTTTTCTATTCTTTAGCATCATGTGAAAATATTCTTTGATAAGTTTTTGAGGGACAAAAACTGATTTACGTGTTATAATCAAATAAAAATAGTGCCAATATTATAGTCACCAGGACCAACATTTGTCCAGCAAAATTAAGAAAAAAAATTGTAGTGACAATTTTTATTTCAACATAGTCTATAAGATTATTTTACACATTGATTTAAACTTGCGCTTCAACGCTATTCTTGAGTGGAAAACAACATTTATCAGCATAGGGCTGCAAATGCTATATTTTGCAAATTAAAAAATAGAAACTATTACCCGTGATCTATAAGTTTTTATAGGTTAAAATTAGCAGTTTACAAGCGAGAAAAAAAATACAAACACGTAACTTTCTCTATGATGTTTGTCTATGTTTAAGCATGGCGTTGGAGCGCAATTTCATGCAACGAATAGTCTGGTTTGAACTCTAAACTTGAGCATTCAGTAGTGTTTTTTCTTTGACCTCCAATCTTTGAAAATTAACGGTTAATTGATAACAGGAAGAAAAAAAAAAATAAGAACACCAAAGGGGACAAAGCTCACAAATATATCCGTTAATTAAGAGCAATATCGATACTTTCAAGGACTTTCTTTTAAGATCAAAGAAGTTTTGCAAAACTTCTTTGATCTGAAATGCATGCATCTAAATGAAGTCTCTTAATTGCCATTTTTTAATTTTTAATCATGTTAAAAGATCAAGAAAAGTTAGATATGATAAAAATATTTATGGATGATATATTTAAATTGTTATTAAAATTTAAATAATAATAAGTATGATACAGAAAAGTATTATCATGAGAAAGTTAACGTTTCACTGAAGAGTTGTTTATAAAATATATTTTTATATTTTTTTTAAATATTCCACGATATAAATTATCTTGAAAAGTAAATAAGTTATCAACTAATGATGCATTAAATAACAGTGGAAGAATAACAAATTTGTTTATTTTATATCGAAAAATGTTTTTCAACATTTTTAAGTGGTTGTATTCACTTCAATTTACAATGAAACTTGTTTACTATATTATATAGTAGCCTTGCCACTTTTTATTCCATAACTTAATTTATTTATAAACTTCAACACTAATGAAAATTTTTGACATATTATTGATTGATTTTAATTATCTTTTTTTGATTAATATTTTTCTATACATGGGTAATAATTCATGTCAATATTTAAAAAAAAATGAACTAAATTTTCACATCATTAAACTTTATGTTAATGCCTAAAAGCTATTTAATATTTTACTAAAAAAAAACAACTTTTTTTTTCAATATTTTTTAAAGCACAAATAAAAAGTTTGATTTTTTTTGTTCGTATGGTATCATCATTATAAATTAATCACATCAATGTTATTGATATTTTTATTTACTTTTTGATGTTTATTAATGGTAAAAGACCTCACAGTACGACTGTCTTTTATATATCCTTGATTTTCCTAATTGAAATTTGACTTTCTCTTAAATAGAGATTTAAATTAAAAAAAATATATATATATAATAGTTCATTAATTATTCTTACTGTTAGTGTACTATACTCGTACCTAAAGACAACTTGGTTTTAAAAAATTATTATTAAATTTAATTTAAGGTCATTCATACAGGGCTTAATCAACGTTATTACATGAACTTTGGCCACAATTATAATACAATATTAATAATACATAAAAACAACAGTTTTAACATATCATAACACAAACTCGTTTACCCATTATCCATTCTAAGGTAAGCACATAGGCCTCGTTATGTAGTTTGTGACAAAATAGCTTTTCAGTAAAGAATATTCTCAAAGAAATCTCATTCTTGCCTTCTATCTATATGATATTTGTGGTCATCAGTTCTCATATCAAATTTGACAGCTACATGAAGTAGGTTTAAAAGAGGCAGCCACAAGCTAAAAGCAATCTCCCAAGTCCTAGTAGTGAGGCTTGAACCATGTAATATACAAAACATTGAGTGATGACTATGAAATGTGATGTGTGTGTGTGTGTGTGTGTGAGAGAGAGAGAGAGAGAGAGAGAGAGAGAGAGAGAGGAAGGGGTGAACCGAGCAACGCGGTATTCCATTAGAGGGTGTAATGGATGTGAGTGGGTTAGAGTATATAGCTGGGAAGTACGGGGAAGAATAGACAAGTCAATGAGTTTCACTGCAGGCAATTCTATGATACAACTTCCATGCGGCAGACAACTTGCCAAAAACTTTTAACCAAACCCTTCTTTTTCTCTCCCTTATATATATATTTTTTCACACATAAAACCTCTATCTTTATGGTAAAAAGTTTTTAAAAATATTCAAATATTGATTTTTGTTTTAAAATATTGATCTTATTTTAAGTACGCGGTGCACTTTATTGCATTTAAAAGTCAGAAATATAATTTTTCTGCATTGACAAAAAAATATAATAATTGATCGATGTTTCTTGTAAAAAAAAAGTTTTAAAACCAGTTTTTCATCTGGAATCAGAGAAATACTTTTACATTAAAAATAAAAATGTAATAAATTATAAAATATAATACGCTTGGTTTCTTTTTCTACAATATTATATATAGCTAAGTTTAAAAAAGAATGTTTCAACATCCATCATATGTTTGCTGTAGAATTTATTGAGTAACCATTTTTCATTTTTATATAATATATATATATTTTTTAAGTGTACTGAAAAAAAAAATTCAATCAGTTTAGGAATAGCCAAATCATGATTATATAAAATAATCATCTAATCGATTACCACAATTAGTTTTGGAAGAAATTTTGCAACGGAAAAAAGAGATCAGTATAAAAGTAATATTGAAAGAACAAAAATAATGAAATTATTAAGGAGGAATAAAAAGCAATTTATTATAACATTGAAGTTTGGTTTATGGTGTAAAAAGTTAGTCTTTGGTGTCCTATATATTTTGATATAGTAGTAGTCCCATGCTAGTAGTATTATGTGCAGCAAAATGAAGAAACTTCTTGTTTGTTCGGTATAGATGGAAAGAAAAAAAATCGAACGAACATTGAATAAGAGATCCAGTTTAGTATCTACTTTAAATTAAATTGATTCAATATTAGTTAAACTAATATCTCGCACCTCACTTTGTTCCTTATACCATTTTGTTTCTATTTTGTGTATGAGTGAAGTATAAAAACAAATTTGGAACAAAGTATTGAACACTTGAATTTTATTTTCATTTTATTTGAACTAAAATTTATAATTGCTCGTATATAGAAAATTTGAACAAAAACGTACTTACTTTTAATTACATTTCAAATACTACTTTAGTGAGATTTATAATAAAATAAATATTTGACAACATAATAGGAACATTGTTTACTGCAATGCGTTACTGTATATAATTATCAAGTTAATGTTATATAGTACATACATAAAATTTGGTGTATTACAAGAAATGCGTTTACCTTAGATGATATTTGTACGAATTATTTAAGTATTTATAATAACTGACACACACTAAACAAAAAAGCGTATTATATGGCATATAAAATATATTGACTCTGTTTTACGGAGAGCATACAGTTCTGTTGGTTCTATAGACTTTCAAATATCTTCTCAATTGGTATCTTACACACATTTCCTCGCATTATATTAATAAAGAATTTAAGTATACTTGCCTTGCAATTTATTTTGAGATACTGCACTTTAAAATAATTTTATATCTTTGTATAAATGCTTTTATGTAGCCCTAAGCTTGAGCAGCAGCAGAGAGAGAGAGAGAGAGAGTGAGAGTACTGAAAAGTGTGGGAAAGACCACCACGTATAGAAATTTTTTCCATCTCCAATACTGCTCTTTCCTTGAGTCTGATAAAAACCACTAAGAAACGCTATTCATTTTAATAATGAAAATTTATAAGACGGTTTGTGGTAAAAATACATTCATAGTTACTTTACAGTTTTTTCCCAACCTTATATTAAAGTGGTATCCTTTTGCATTATATTACATTTCAAAAAATATATATAAAAAAAATACATAAATTATAATTTTTAAATATATTTTATAGTTATAAAATAAATTATAACAGTTAATAATACATAAATAAATAATATATACAATATTATGTAATACAGAAAAAAAAATCAATCAAAAATGACCTAGATTTTATTTGATTTATGTATTATGATAAAATATGTAATTTATTAAAAAAATTGCAATGTAAAGTTATTTTTCAATTGAAAAAAAAAAGTTTTATATTTTTTGTAATGTCAAAGAG
Source organism: Ecdyonurus torrentis (assembly GCA_949318235.1). NCBI lineage: Eukaryota > Metazoa > Arthropoda > Insecta > Ephemeroptera > Heptageniidae > Ecdyonurus > Ecdyonurus torrentis. The sequence continues at coordinate 7,661,710 of OX439131.1, read as the reverse complement.
AACGAATCGTCATGTCTCTTTACTTTAAAAGAAGATGGGAAATTGAATTTTTACTGCGAGACTTTTAAGTGTCATCTCCTACTGCTTTATGGAGATTAAGTTTGACTTACTTTTTAGCTCAAAGAAAAAAAAAAAAAACTTTTACATCTGGAATTGAAGAAAAAAAAATCAACAATGCAATTTTCATACATATAAAATAATAAAGTTTAAAAAATATATATTTATGCAGTTTTATTGCAGTACTGTATAACATGAAAGTTGTTGGACTCCCTGCAGTGTAGAAACATTGAGAGTTCATGTTCTATAATATTTATAAGTACCTTAATATAATATACAAAGAGAAAGTAACATTATAAAATAGTTTTCTTTTCAATGATATGGTAAATCTTTTCATATCTTTCTCAGATTGAAAATAAAAATGAGATAAAATATCATTTTCTCTCACTCTCTCATTTCTTTGCTTTTTTTCTTACTTTTTTTTATCACGGAGCTCTTATATTTCTTTGAGGTGATAGAAATTTACGCAGCTTTTATAGAATATTCTATTTCAAACGCATGAAAGGCATTTACATTTCAGTTATAATCACGAAAAAAAAAAGGGTCTATAAATTTACTCAGCCCGCATTATACGTATAATATAAAGTTAAAGAAAAACTTGAATTAAATTAATCAGTGCCATTATGTGCAATTTTACAACATTTGCATGAAAAGTAATATCATCATAAAAATTAATTAGGTTAATTACAAAGAAAAAAAAATATATACGTCATTGGACAAAAAATCCATGTCCATTAATGTTTCAAAATGACAAAGAAAATATTTTATGCACAAAAAAGTATAGCATACAAACACGCTAATAGCAGGTTATTCATTTTAAATTTATTCATTTATATATTTTTTTTTTCAAATGCTTGTATGTACAGCTTTTGTTAGTACAATTAATAAAGTAAATTACACGTACGTTGCGCAATAAAACAAGTGCAGATTGTTGTAATTTCAGCCTTCTCTCTCATTTAATTTACTGCATTCATTAAACTAATTTTTAATGGTATTAAATTCTACTCTCTGTTTATTTTTACTTTTTTTTAATGTAACAATGCATACCTTCATTATAACACTTTTAACAATATTTTAAAATATGCATACAAATAAAATATTTTCAATTTTAAAAGTAATGTAATCCTAAAAATAAACATGTATGCATTTGACTGAAACCAAAAATGTAAAGCACTAAAGAACCTTAAGAAATGGTATATGCTAATATATCAACAAATCCGATAAGCAAACAAAATGCTTTAAAAAAAAACTGATAGCATTAGATTTTGTATACGATTTATTTAAATATGATAATAAAAAACAATGGTAATAAAATTCTGGTAACAAAAAAAAAAAATCCGTTAGAAATTGTGTTATCTTCAAGAGAGAGAAAAAAAAGTGGATTTGAAAATATCATCACACAGTTTGCGTTTTAAGGCAGTCCTTTTTTTTCTGCTCCCTTTGCGACTCTTGTGACTAAATCGAATGCGCCCACTCTGTGAGACGTGTCATAACGTTCTGATGGTCCCCGCAGGAAATCTTGAGTAAGGGCAAACCACACGAATTGCATTATGCTAAGCTGTCTACAAAACCTGAGTGCTTTTCTTGGCCTGTGTCAAATATATTTAGAAAGAGAGAGAGGCCAGAACATTTCGTGCATGAAATAAATGTGACTCTTGCATCCCAACCAACTCTAAAACAAGAAAATATCAACACAGCAGCACAACTGTATTATATTCTTTTAACACAAATAAAAAAAAAAATTATAGCCTATATAGCCTATACACATGATATATATAATAATTTCTGTAATTTTCCTTTTTTAGCAGTTAATATGTTAACTTTATTATAGGAATCAAGCAGCACCAAAAGTTGGCTTGGTGCTGCAAGTCTATGTTTATATTATAGTATAGTATTTAAATTACAAAAAACAAAAATACAATAAAAGCGGTGGGAAGATCACTCGGTGTGAGTGCTGATTTAAGATAATGAAAATTTATAACAGTTCAGCGCGTATTCAAATTAAGCAGTGTTGGAATATCCCACACTAAATTTTAACCAACTTTGTGCAAAGATAAAAAAAACAAAAACATGTAATACATGATTCTATAACCATTATTTGACGCATTAATATCTTTATAAAGACTTGCTCAAAAACTTTCAACCAAATATATATTTTAAGCAACAATTTTTGTCATTTTTATGAAACAAAAGCCAAATAAACAAACATGTATTATTAAGATATTGAGCTGGTCGCGCGAGACGATATTTTCATTTCTCATAAAGAACACAGCTTTTTAAATGTAGTTGTTGTTTTTTATATATTTTTTGAATGAATGCCAAGTAAAATTTGATCTATGTTTTAAAAATGATACAAATGTTGGGTTAATGTTGCCCCCCCCCCCCCCATTCCTTATTTCTTTGATATTCATAAAATTTGAACTTTGTTCAATGTTTTAGAAAATTAATATTATTTTTGTTAACTGTGTTGGATTATTTTTCGTTTGTATAAAAAACATGAATATTGCAATTTTAAATAAAAATTTCAGATATTCATACATTACTGGTATTATATATTTTAACCATAAAATATTATATTAATGAAACATTTTACTCTTTTATTACTACTTTTTTTTTTTTTTTTTTTTTTTTTATTTAGAAATTATTATTATTATTATTTTGGCATGAAATCGAGATTTTTTTCCTCTGCATAGTAAACGTGAAAAGAATTTTCATATTATTATTATATTTTCAAGCAGAACTAACGTATTTTTTATATATTATATTTGTTGGAATGACAAAAAAATGACACATAAAAAACTTTAAAAAGAATAAAAAAAAATGCATTTGATCGTTTCAACAAAAAAGTTAGTTGAGTTATCAATCATTGAGTAAAGATATGAGCACGTGTCCTGACAGGTGAGCTAGGTGAGACGACAATGCGTGAGTGTGTGTGTGTGTCTGTCATAAGCTTGTCTTGTGTCACGGAATCTATACATACGCTGGAGTAGCAAATATTGGCACAGAAGAGAGAGAGAGAGAGAGAGAGAGAGAGAGAGAGAGAGAGAGAGAGAGGGAAGGAAAAAAAACGCGATCCATTACCACGATTACTTTGCAGCAAAAAAATGGTGGATAAAAACCTCCCGAGAGGATATTCTATATATTATTTTTTTCTACTTGTCTTATATTAGAATCTCGGGTAAAAAAGGTAAAAATTTACGGTTGAAAAGAAAGTTAGTGTTTTTTTTTTTTTTTTTTTGCTTTTTTTTTCTTTCCCACAAGTTAGTAAAAGGAAAATGCAGTTCAGTTTTACCTTGATATAGTTTTAAAAATATGAATAACACTCCGAGAGATTGCAAGGTATAAAATATATTTCGAAAAAGAAAGGTAAGATAATAAAAAGTAATGGTTAAAAAAAAAAGTCTTGAAATTTAACATTTTATTGATATTATTTAAATATTTCTAGCATTACAAAGGAAACGATATTTTGAGTTAGGATACAGACAAACTTGTTAGAAAAATAATTAGCTTGAATCTAAACAAAGAAATTAAGTCTTACATTTTGAAGGAAAAAAAATTAGTCCGTATAGCTATAATTGCTATAAAATTAGATTCTCTGAAAAGTAATTCACGTTACTAGAACACTTTTATTAATAGCATTTTATAAATTGAAGAAAATTAAAATGAAACAAGCATTGCTCTTAATATCTTTAAGTTAATTGCAAGAACTGCAATTAAATTATCAATTTTCAAGTGAAGGAATCCTCATGAGGTTATCTTGACTATAAAATAAAGTGCAGAAATTTTATTTTCTTCCTCATGTCACTTATTTAAACATAAATCGGTACAAAGTTTTAATAATAATAAAGGAATCTAAAGTTTCTTTATGATCGTAATAATTCGTTGAAAACAATAAACAATTTGCAAGTTTATTGCCATAGAGAACTAGAAAAAGAGCTCCATACTTAAAAAAACAAACACATTTTAATGTACAATATCACTGCATTTTAGTGTGAATTTCCTTAAACATTTGACTAATCAATTTAAAGCAAATACATAATTTTATTAAACCATCAGAATAGGAAAAAAACTACCCCCCCCCCCCAAAAAAAGAAAGAAAAAAAGAAAAACATAACCAAAATACCGAATGAAGGAAAAATGTAACAAAAACATTCACAAATTTCCTCTTCCAGGTAATTTCTTTCTTTAGGATTACAATTTAAGTAAGTATTTACCAAAGGATTAACAAAAAAGAAATAAAAATCTCTACTTAATTGAGCTACTCTAAAGAAAGAAAAAAGAAAGGTTTTAAAAGCGAACATTAAGAGAGAAAGAGAAAGGGAGGGAGGGAGAGAGTAGAAAAAGAGTCTGGTATGAAGTACATTTCACATGTGTTTTAAACGATGCCACAAACACCACAAAATGCAATTAAAAATTTGCATTGTAAGCACATGTCTTATCATAATATAATATGAAAGAAAAAATATTATGCGGTTTGTTTCAATAACTTGTATATTTAAACCTCCATAAAGGTATTTACATACCTGCGTTACCAATGAATGTTTTTAATTCCACCACATGAGTTTAATATGTAAATTTTTAACTGGCCATATCTGTTGTTTACACTATACAAGCCATAAGATATTAGATATTTTATTGAACCAGGTGGTTCATATTGTTTCATTTAAAATAAACATTGTTCTCGTCAATATTTTAATTTCATGTACAGTAAGCGTATAAGTGAAGAAAATTTATAAATGTAGTTAAAAGTTAAAATAAAATAAAATTATTATTCACATAACAATACATGAAACTAGAAAATATGATATTTTCTAACTATTGAAATATTTAAAATATATACATTAATGTAAAGTACTGTTTGCATAAAGTAATTAAAAATATGGCATTATAGTTTTTATTGACTTAATATTGTAAATATTTTCTAAAAATATATTTATAAATTAAAATGTAGATTTTTTGATACCAACGCTGAAACTATTGCAGACGTGACTAACATCAAGTGAATCGGCAATGAAAGTTGATATTTCTGTACGTTAAGATATCAATCTGATATGAAGATATTTCTTTTAAATATTTAGAATTAAAATAAATCATTGAATCAACCATAAGAATTATAAAACTATGAAAAAAAAAAAAAAAAACTAAGCGAGGGATGTATATATCAGAAAGGATGTTATATTGCAAAGTTGAATTTATTTATTTATTTAAATTCCATTCCTGAAATTGCTATCAATGTAAAAGTTTTCCATATGATTAAATATACGTAAATAGAAATCCTTGAAGCTATTTATAACACTGCGTCATAAAAAATATGTTGACATAATTTTATGCAATATAAATTTATTGTGTAATATAAACTGCAAATGTGTATTTACACCATGAAAACGTAATTTTATGTCAGAGTGTGAATTTCTCTTCACGAAAGAAGCATAATACACCATCACGCCTCGTGGTTTACTGTAACAGTAACAAAAGATAAAACAAACTGCAATATTGATTCAACTTTAGTTACAACAAAAATAATACAAAGAATACAAATTCCAATATATTTTTTTAACAACATTCAATTTTCTCTGCAATGTAAAATTTTATTCACAAAGAGAATTTTTTCTAACTTATAGATAACTTTAGATTGTATCTAGTTAATGTTAAAAATATATCAACGTTTATGGTTTTAATTTAAAGTAAAAACTTTTATAGTATGATTATAATTTTAAATGCACTTTTAGTTATAAAATAAAGTAAGAGAGGTATTATATTGAAATTAACAAAGTATATACGTTCATTTCCTTTATATGTGTAACTAAAAACGCATATTAACGAAGTTTTTGTGACCACTAGCATACAAGAGAGTAAGAAAGAGAAAGAGAGCTATTTACCCTTTTCCATAGCAAAGACGAAAGTTTGCACAAGCTTTTGTTTCACTTTGCTAGTTTTGAGTTTGCTTGCAACTGATATCAATTAAAGAATGTTAACATAAACATTTACTTTCTCTCTACTTTTCCCCACAACAAAATTTTCAACCTTCCAAAAACTTTTTGAGAGAGAGAGAGAGAGAGAAAGAAGGGTTTTAAAATTTATTGCCTCTCTTCTACCATGAATAAAATTTTCTAAATAGTATTTTAGCACTTTTATATACTTTATAATAGACCAATTTTACACTTGACAAAATCTTTTTTTTCTAATGCAAATAAATAAGCCACTAACATAAGACTTTAATGAAAAAAAATTAAATAGATTGGTTTTGTAAATAAAATCGTATATTGGTTAATTTTTAAGTCATTTTATCAATCAATATTAAAATCTTGAATAAATATATTTTACTCGTTCACTTGAAAATAATTTTAAATATTCATCAATCAAAAAATGTTAATATTTAAAAATAATACAAAAAAATTGTTTTATAATAATGATTTATATAATATTTAAAAAGAATAAAAAATATTTTATGTATATTCAACAAATAACACTTATTTTACATCACTACCAATAATATTTTATTTAAAATTTTATTCTCTATGTAAACACAAGGGATAATTTATAAAATAATTAAAATACATATTTAAAATTTAAATTTGTGTTATCATATAAAATCTTCTTTTTTTAAATTCATTAAGCTTTATAAAAAATATTAAAAGATGAAAATGAATGGAAAAAAGTTTGATGAGCAACGACCGTGTTATAAAGTATAAAAGGTCATTTTTTTTTTTTTTTTACACACGATGTTTACAACTTTGTTGGGACTTTACTCTTAATGTAAACGTTTGCACACACTGCATGAGTAAACAGCTCACAAAATGGCAAAGAAGTAGCGTTGCTTTTTTTTTAAGTCTTTTTAAGCCGCTTAAGTTTTTTATTTTTTTTTTATTTTTTTATTATTTTATCTTACGTTTAAACCATATAAATATTTTTATCCCAATGGATAAATATCATATTTTTTAAGTGTATATTTTAATGTTCTTTATTGTTATTTTAAATTTTATTGTACGTACATAAACATATAAAAGGCAAAATATCATATTTTAAAGAGAAGGTTTTACTTCTATTGTTTTTAAAGATTATTATTTTGTTACAAAATATTATGAAATATTCATATTTTTGTGCTTTTGTCATTTTCTCTTTTATAATAAGTAAACAAATAATGTTCCAATAATGAATGGTTAAAAAAAATTATACTAAAATGCTTTTTGTAAATTGATAAATATTTTATAATATAAAATTTATAGTTTTATCGGTTTGAAAGCTTTTTTTTTTTTTTTTTTCTTTTCATGATAAATTATTACATGATTCATTTTTTAAGGTGTAACGTTTTTTTTTTTTCATGTTATTTATACCTGCACTTTAATTCAGAAAGAAGGCGTATATATATAATATATAATGTAACGAGCTTAGGTGCTCTGTGAATATAATTTATATATTATACAGCGTATGAAAGTAAAAATAACTTAACTATAAATAAAATTGGTTTAATATTTTATCGTAATTACCTTTAATAGTGATATTTCATTAGTTTTTTTTACTCTCTCTCTCTCTCTCTCTCTCTCTCTCTCTCTCTCTCTCTCTCTCTCTCTCTCTCTCTCTCTATTAAGACAATACGTGTAAAAGTTCTTCATAGTACTCCTAACTACATATTCATTGTATAATTATGTAGCTGCTTGTGATGTGATGAGATATTAAATCCCTAGAGGGTAGAGAGTGAGAGTGAGAGTGAGAGTGAGAGAGAGAGAGAGAGAGAGAGAGAGAGAGAGAGAGAGAGAGAGAGAGAGAGAGAGAGAGAGAGAGAGAGAGAGAGAGAGAGAGGAATTTTATTCCACCCCCTACAAACCTCGCTCTAACGCCAGTGGACATACCATTCTGGTTCAAAGCTACTGAAAGTTGCTCCTCATCCGCTTTGAAAACGGACCTTACCTAATTGTCTGTCCATACTACTTTACCATTTCTCTCTATATCATCATTAATGAAGAGCTATATTTTATATATAGAATCTGCTTTCATATATAATATATCATGAAAACATACTCAAGCAATTTTCTTCTTATATATAATATAATATTGGTCAACTCAAAAGCAAACTTACTAACGCAAATCATAATTTCACCATTTTATTTTATAACAATTTTTACTAACCTCTCTTCTACTGTTTCTTTATGGTCTAGAGTTAAACATAATTTCATAATAATATAATTTTAAAATACAATATAACTGAAAGGAAAAAGGGATTAAAATGAAAGTAAGCAGTGAAAAGTTTTAATTACAAAAACACTTTAAACGTACATTATAGATTTTAATTAGATTTTTATTAACTTTTTAATATTTAATTTAATTACTGTCTTATTAATACTAATTTATTAGATATTATAAAATGAATGATATGATTTGTTTTTATTGTATGTAATTTTCTTTTCATTGTATAATAAAAGAATGTTAAATTATTGAATATTTGTGAAAAAGAGCAATAAAAACCATTTATTATATATATATATATATATATATATATATATATATATATATATATATATATATATATATATATATATAGAGAGAGAGAGAGAGAGAGAGAGAGAGAGAGAGAGAGAGAGAGAGAGAAATACATAATACGTAAAAAACTAAATATCTTATTAATCATGATTTATGCAGTAAGACTCCTAATTTCCTTGATATCAATTATTTAAGTTATATTAAGTATGACTGTTTATTTCTAAAGGAGTATAAAAAGAGTTCAAAATCTTAAAACATTTGAAATATTTGCATTTACTCACGTGTAAAAGTAAATAACATGCAGAACGATGTATAAATATAAACACGGAAAGTAAATTTCTAAACATAGAAAATGTGCTTTATATCATATTTACGTGTTTGTAAAAAGAATAAAATCAACACATCTGAAATATATTACATGTTTTTATATATTTTGTCTTGTAAGTGAAAAACAGTATTAATATATTTGAAAATGTATTTTTAGAATTTAATACTTTCTTAAATGTTTTTTTGTGTTTTATCCTGCTTGATTTCTTTTCACTGGCATTCTTAATCAACGTGTTTAATTTTGCACTTCATTAAGAGAAAATTGAGAAAGCTGCTTTGAAGTTTTTATAGATTTTTTTTTCTTAAAGTATTTTAAACTTATAATAAACCTTTGAATAGCTGTTGCAAACCTTTGCATGGAATAATATTATATATTATATAAATTACAAAGAAACAAATGTCTCAAAACTCTTACACACATTCAATCCTTAAAAAGTTATTTGTAAAGTATTAAAATAGCATTCAATTTTTTTAATTCGTTATTAGCGCTCTACTAGCCCCTTTAGTTTTTATAGTATAGGCAACCTGTATGTTATATGTACCCAAACGGTTGCATATGCAGTAGGCGCTTCGCCTTGCACTGTAATTACCTTCCCAAATCGCGTATCTCGGATCAAAATCCAATATCCAAGTTCTTCTAAGCACTCTAATTCTTAAAAAACATTATTTTATTTAATTATGGTCCAATTCATACACGGAGGTCTAATTTTGAACCATTGTGAAATATCAAAAACGTCAATCACTTTATTGTAAACTGTATGTCAAATAAATATTGTATCACATGCTCTATAATTAATAACTAAATAATATGCAATTAATATTTTAAATATTTAAAGCGTTTTACACATTTGTGTATGTGACATCAATGTCAATGAGTGATTGTGAATAAATAAATATTGTTCAATGAATAGAGGCTAATAATTCACGGTCAGTAGAGCATAATACACTACGTTCACCTCAGACCCCTAGAGCGCTACAAATTACAAATGAAAAACACTAAAATGTAATATAAACCCCTCTCTAGTTTTTTTTTTTACTTTACCACTGAATAAGCTAATTGATATGTGTTAGAGAAAATCAACTCTGATTTTGGAAATGTATTTAATTTACTATTGTGACAATCAGAATAAAAAACAAACAATAAAACTTTACGTAGTTTGAAATGAAAAAAAAAAAACTTAAAATAAGGTTTAAATTTTAAATTCAGAACCAAACTATAATTATGATTATAACTATAATCAAATATCATATGTGCTAAATTTTATTTCATTACGTACTTTAATTTATGATTTATTGTAAAATAAGTAAGAAAATTTGTAAAATTTACGAAATTTAAAAATACAGTTTTCTGATGAAATTAATAAATAAGTTGAAAAATTTACTGCTATAAACGTCGAGATTTTTTTTTTTTTTTTTTTTTTTTTAACATTTTATTCATTTTATTGGTGCGTAAAATTGTTATTTCTTTGATTTGAGTTTATCTTCTCAGAGTTTTTTTTCTGAAGCATTTGCCTTCGTGAAATTCCGCATGCTTGCTCCGGTGCGCGAGGAGTCTTATTTCCTCTCTCTCTCTCTTTCTCTCTCTCTCTCTCTCTCTCTCTTGATATGCCACTGCTTATCATTTTAAAACTTTAGACAAAATATATATAATTTTCCATTTGCCAATACACACCCAAGAAAAAAAAAATTATATATAAAGTTACAAGCAGAAGCTTTCAAGTTTTCAAGAGATTTGAAATGCTTTTATTTTTAACTAGGCATTTCATAAAAAAAGAAGGAAAAATGGTTCAAATTTCATATAAGATTATTTGTCATTTTTTTATGTATACATTGATTTTTTTTTTTAAATTTTTTTTTTTACAATCTGTATATGGCACGATATTAACTTTACGACTTTGTACATAAAAAAGTACATTTTAGTAAATCTTACACCACAATATACGCCAGCAGCCAAATGCTTTTGTTTTGTGACGCAACAATACCATCACTTGCGGGGGAAAAAACGTGACATTTTTTAAATAAACATGTAAAACACAGTCGTTTTATTTTATAAAAATAAAACTTTGTATGGTTAATTTTTGTTTGTAGAGAACGCTGCCAATAAAAGCTATGGCTTTTGAAGTTTTTGCTATATTTAAAAGCTTTTGTCATGCAACAGTGAACATGTTAATTTGATTGTAATAATCTCTATATCGCTTTATTTAAAAAATAAATGTACATTAGAAAAATGAACCAGTGATGATAGTCAATATAGGGTGTATGATTTATTCAAAATTATCTAGGATTTTAATTATCTATTAAGATTTTGTAAGACAAGAAAAACAAAATACTAAATTTTGTCAATTTTTAAAATTACTTGAAAACATGTAGGTGAAAAACAGCTCATCCAATTAATTTGTTATTTTACATACCTTTATTTTTTAATAAAAAGAACTAAAGCAGTTGCCTTTTTTATTATATATATATATATATATATATATATATATATATATATATATATATATATATATATATATATATATATATATATATATATATATATATATATATATATTAACAAAGAAATGATCGATAAATGAACTGCAAATTGAGCCAATAATGTCGAAGTAACTATATCAATTACTGTGACAAGTGCCAATTTATCAGACTGATTTGTTTTGAAAAGTTTGTCAAAGAAAACCTCTGCACAATGCTTTATGAATTGTTTACATTCTAACTTGTCAAACTTTATTTCCTTTCATTATTTCAAAGAGGGGAACACCTTATTAGCCATTCATCAGTCAATTGTACGTCAAGTTTATTTTTTCAAGCAAGTGTTGAATTAATTTTAATATTTTATGTGAAATAAAAAGCCTAGTGTATATTGTAAGGTATTGAATGTGTCATTTTGTGGGAAAGAAAGTGAGAGTTATCCTCTCTGGACCCCACATCTGACTGACATTTCTCTCTCACGCACTCAAAGTCCCCCTTCACTCTCTCTTCCTCAAACACTCTCCACAACAACAACATGATGGGGATATGAGTGAGCTGTAGATTTACATCAAATCCAAGCGAGACAAGTGGTTTTTCTTTCAACTCAACTTGTCTGCCATCAGAATGGCTTACGTGCACACATCAACACGGGGAAAAAAAGTACTAATTGTAAGTCAAAACACTTAAATACAGTATCACGGAAAACTTGCTCATGTTTCATAATTACATTAGAGTACTGTACATTATTTATCGTGTGTGTGTGTGTTTTTTATTGTTTTAAATTATAATTACAATTGACGATTTATTATTAAAATTATATCTGCCGCATGCTATTAGATTTTTCTTATCTAATTACAGGTATTTCAAATAAAATTATCTTTTTGAGAAATATTAAACCAATATTTTATAAATATCAAATCTTATGAAAATTTTTGACGATAATTTGTGGTGCTATTTCATATTAAAATGTAGTATTATTTTATTTTTCTTATCATTAAATACATTTGTGTGCTTATATGTATACATAATACATATAACTGATAGACAAAAATATTCAATTAATTTTATTAATATTGTCAAAAGATCTTTGAACATTTAAATAATTATTCTTTAATACTTAACTTCTAATAAAAAGAAAAAGTCGCAACAGTTACTTAACTTATTTTTTACTTCTAATAAATAAAATAAAAACACTAAGAATCTAAAAAGAGATAAAATAATATAGCACATTCATTATTTTCAAAATAAATGAGTATTCAAAAAATATCCTTTCTTCGTTATATTTCGAATTTTTAGGCAAGTTATTAAAGGAAAATTAATTTTACTCTGATAAGCAATCATTTTTGTAATAAATTTAAAATATGTTTTTAGATAAAATATAAAATAAAGTTAACAAAAAAGTCTTTTTATAAATATAGTATTTGTTATTCAAATTATTGCATACAAGTAAAAATATAATGACTCAAAAGAAAAACTTTTATAATTAGAATTATTTTATAAGGAGTATACTGTAGATGAAAAAAGAAAATATAAATTATTAATAAAATAAGCTTTTTATATCATAAGAAGTAATGTGATAATAATAAAAGTTATTGCATCATTATTTTATTACATAGTATCAAGATTGTATGAAATATTGTTGTTATGTGATATTTATTTATTATTTTATTTTAAATGTAATAATAATAAAAGTAGGTTAAGTTTATTATGAAACTCATTTCTTATTCTTTATAGATTTCTCTCTCTCTTTCTCTCTCTCTCATTATGAAGATACAGTCAGTAAGGGAAGCCTTGCTCCAGGCGTGCTTCATCCCTTGGTTATGCGACTGTTGAACATAATTCTATGCAAACCCTCGCATAACAAGAAGAATTCCACGCGCCATTTGGCCAGATTATTCCATTCTTTCTCAGCAGGAGGTGCGAGCAAATGAAGACAAAAACACTGAACTATATTTTCCTCTTATTCATTTTTTATACCACGCATAAAATTGTGAGAGAGAGAAAAAAAATTAAAAAAATATTGATATTGATGTCCATCAAATTTGATGTAACCAGCACACATTTCTTTTTCACGCAATTGATTTATTATTTCATTGTAAAAAATATTAATTGATTTATTTGATTTTAATTTTAGATTAAGTTAAGTGTATAAATCATAAAATGTATTCAATAAAGTTTTCAAATTGTAATGAATCACAGAGATAATATAAGTTATTATTAAATTTCATCATATTTTTAATGAGTCTTAAAATTTTCTCCCCTAATTTTCAATATTTTTACCTTTTATAAACACGTACTTTTTATATAGCTTCTGTGCAAGAGGATTATTGTTATAAAAGAGGGGAAATTTTCTCTTTGTTTACAAGAATTTATTTTTAAAATGTTATGTTTCGTGTAACTTTATCTTAAAATTCTATTTAAAGTAAGTATTCATTTAATTTAAATAAATGTTTATTATAAAAAAAAAGTTCACATTGTTTTGTGTGTTTCAGCAAGTTTTTCGTCCCATTCAATCATGCCTAGCTTGCTTCTTGTCACTAAACAGATTTACTAAACTGATTTTTTTTTGATGAAATACAAAAACAAACCATCTTGTTAGAGAAAAATATATATCTCTAGCTTAACATAAAATTTAACTCAGAGATTTTACATTTCAATTTGAAATTTAATCTCTTGGATTATTTAAATGATAATTTATAAAATAAAAATATAAAAAAATTGTATGATATGAAATGATTCTAACGTAAGATTACATTTAAATTGTTATTTTTATACCACATATTTGATATCTTGCATGAGATATTACGTATACACCACAAGCAACCTAATGTCAATTACAATGAAATAAAATAATAAATGCATTAAAAAAAATAATAACAAAACACAAATTTAAATTAACATTGTTTCTCAGTACAGTTCAATTTAAATGGTTTCACTTAGATGGTTCATTAAATCTGATGTTATTAAAAGGGTTTTTAAGTATATAATTAATAAATCAAATTTATTATTTATTTATTTACAAAGGCAGTATTCAAAAGGATTTTTAAGAGTTTTCTTCTTCTTCTTTTATATTTAATTTACTTATTTATTAGGAGTTATTATAAAGTAAAAGAAAAGATACAAGCAGCTCCAATATGTCAAATATACGTACAAGTTCTAGTTTCCGTTAATTTGAAAATACCATATATGTCTAAAAGTTGGTTTAACGGTTTTCTTTCTTGCTAACAAAATGCGAAGTATAAAATGGAAGCACATTGAGTATGCAAGTACATGCGTACTGGGGTCTAATGTAAATTATAGGAATTTTGTAGCATTACGTCTAGTGTAAAACGTAGCCGTCACTTGGAGTTCGCATCTCGTCGTCGTGTGACTGAGGGTCGATGAAATGTTACTGACACAAAACTACTCAAGCATGAACGTGAAAACCTAATGTAAAACTATTTCATTAATATCTACTTCAGAACTACTTTGACAGGGTATATCAATATGAAAGCATCAGAGTATATACAGCATATATATATATATATATATATATATATATATATATATATATATATATATATATATATATATATATATATATATATATATATATATATATGTATATATATATATATATATATATATATATATATATATATATATATATTTAATCTCAACTATTTGAATATAATTATAGATATATTTCCAATTAAAGTGATTGAAATGTTTTTGCTTGACTTAAAATACTTTTACATTTAAATCATAAATTCAAGGAAGTATTTAGGATTTTTCATCATAAAAATTGACTTTTTGGATTGCTTTGGGTGTTTTAAGATCCTAGCTCTGTATATATATTTTTTTAGATTTAAATTTTATCTACTAAAATCCGCAATACTTTTAAATTCAAACTCAGCACTTTTATTGACTTTATTTAAAGTGAACAATGAAAACAAATCGTTCAGTGAGATAAAAAAAAATGACTATTTAAAAAAAAAAATAAATAAAAATAAAAAGGATAAAAACCCCACACTTAAAAGAAGATGAAATAAAAAGTTTCGTGAAAGGATTACTATACCAAACATGTTCCCAAGTTTGATGTTCTCTAGTACAGTATAGCCTTAAGGATATCCTTCATAACATAATACTACTATAAAAATGTAAAACTGTATATAGCAAACCATTGTTTTGCTGGAGGGTGTTTTTATCTTTAAAAAAAGTAAATAAATAAAAAAAGATTGCATGTAACGCACTTCACAATGAAACATTCTATATATTTCACATAGTATTGTTATGATTTCCTACAGGTTCATAACAATAAAAGTAGGTAAAATTATGCAAAAAAAAAAATGGTTATAAGTATATATAATATGAGTTAAATGTAAATATTCCATGCTTTTCAGAGTAATATTACACTTTTAGATAATTGCAAAAATAATAATAATACAAAAGCCAATTTCTGTTACAATTTACTATGTATTCTTTTTAAAGAAAGATATAGAAACAAAATATACATATAAACCAGTAGCATTATTATAACAGAGAAAGCAATGCCATTAGTTCTTTCTGTATAATTATCTGTGCTTTTGTGCATTAGTATAAAAATAACTGAAGTGTAAAAAATAATAATACTAAAAAGTCATTCTCACCACGGATGAGGTCAGGTTCTTTTCTTTCTTTATGTTATATTTTACATCGATCTTAATCTTTCATACAACTTTTCATCTCTAAAGCATCAATATTCAACCAAGCAACTTCAACTCTCATTCTCTTAACGGCTTAGACTTAAAAAGTTACTTGTTTTAACTTTAACGACTCGAATTTCAAGTAAATTACATTTGTAAAGAGAAAAATAAAAGAAGTCATATCAATACACGTTGTATACGAACAGTACTATGTAAAATTAACTTATTTTTCTCTAAGTTTTATAATTATCTTTTAAGAAATTTAATAAATAGTAATTTATTTTACAGAGTTTGAATTAAAACTTGAATTTCACTCAAGCTTAATCAAAAACTCTTGAAATAGATTGCTTTCAATTTTTTTTTTCGGTAGAAAAGTTAATATTTTCATAATAATTTTTTTGAATGTCGTATTTGAAGGATTTTTTTATTTTTTATTTTTTTTAGTGTGAAAGCATTTTATTAAACTTTACACTGATGTTTTTTTGTTATTAAAATATTTTCAGTTTTAGTATGGAACAGCTGTAAGTTAGACCTGCGTCAAAATAGTGATTTTCGTTTCTCTCTCTCTCTCTCTCTCTCTCTCTCTCTCTCTCTCTCTCTCTCTCTCTCTCTCTCTCTCACTTCCTCCAGTTTTTGCACTAATGGCATCAAAAGCTAGCGCGGAGAAACGAGAGTGCTTGCTGTATTGATGTTCGCGCGATCGCGACTCACTTTTTTATTCTACACACACACACACACACACACACACACACACACACACACACACACACACACACACACACACACACACACACACACACACACACACACACACACACACACACACACACACACACACAAAAGCACACACACGCACGGTATAAAACTCACAGTCACAGATTTTTCTTGAAAAGAAGGGGGGAAAGTTGAAATTTTTTGTCAATCCGTTTCCTGCTTCCAGCATTTTATTTTATTGCAATGTAAGAATAAAAAAAAATTACAAAAATACTTTCTTTTTATAAACATCAAAATCAATTATATAAAATTGAAAACTTTTCTCATTTCAACAAGTACTCTCAATTTTCGTAATACTTACAAAAAAAATACTTATTTTTCATCTTTAAGCAGTAAATTGTGATTTTGTAAAAACTTCATGCTAAGAAATATTCATTATAATATAATAACAATATTTGAAATAAATTATTTCCACAAAAACAAAAGGAAGACAATTTAATCCTATTATTAGCATTTGATTGCAATAAATGTCTATTCACAAATTGAAAACTTCCTGCTTATATTTTTAATTTTTCCTCTTTTTTAATATCTTTCTGCCTTCAAGACGAAATGTATATTTTTTTTAAACTTTTTTTTTTATTTATTTTTAATAAAGTAAGAAAATAACATAATTTTTCTTAAAGAAAATATTTTTTACTATATTGTTTTTCTTTTTCAAATATAATATTTTTAGAATGTACCATGAAGAAAACTACAACACAAAAGCAGGAAGAAATAAAGTTGGTTAAAGCACATAATAAGGCTTTATCTGACAGGGATTTCCCCATATCATGGAGGCATTGTAAGTAGAAAGCAAGCGAAATTCTTTGTATTGGTTTGCTTGTCCGTTTCTGCCCATGTGTTTGCCCATACAAAGGATTCATCTCACGGAAAAAAAGTAGAAGAAGAAAAGAAAAAAGAAAAAAAAAAAGCAACAAATCTGGAGTTAGAACGAATATAGTGTCTAGTATACGCCTGCCTCACTGAGTTGGAGTAGCATCGTACAACACAAAATAGACACGCAACAAGAAATTGCTTTAGAGGTTCGCTTCTCGTTTTCTCATAAAAAAACATCAAGCTAAACAACAAGGATATAAATATTGTACTTTACTATATAGAAACAACGATCTTTGGTAAATAAGAATTGTGGATATTTATTGTTTTTTGGTAAAGTCAATTTGATTTTTTTCTTTAGTATAGTGATAAGATATTTTACAATAAATTATCTGTCTATTTAAAAAAAACTGTACGTAGTAAGTGAATTTTTAATTGCAATTGAAATGAGTTTTTTCTTCGTATAAAAATAAATTGAAATTATATTTTATTGATTCATATTCCTGTGTGTATATATATATATATATATATACTGTATATTTATTATTCTACTCTAAAATTATTATAAATAATGTAAACAATAATTAATAAAACTCATTATTAAATTCTTAATACTAAATAGAATGAACTTAATAATGAAATTCTCATGAAACTGTGTTATATTTGTTAAAATGAACATTTATTTTATAAGATAAAAAAACAAAAAAACTTAAAATGCAAACGCTATTTTTATTTGTTTGTTTTATAATACATAAGGAAACACTATAGGCGTATTTTTTTAAAGCCACGATGTTTTTAACACTTTACGTGATATCCTTGTTAACTTCATACCACCTTTTTCGTTGTTAGAGAAAATAGAGAGGCAAAGGGCATGTAAGTTTTAACATGAGAGCATCCAAGCATAATCATGACAATGCCGCGCGATTATTCTGACAACATAGCGAGTGCGAGAGAGAGAGAGAGAGAGAGAGAGAGAGAGAAACCACGCGATCATATACATATAAATGTCTACTTAAGGAAACACTATTATACTCCAAACTGAAACTAAATATTATGTGGGTGTTATACGGGTTGAAAAAGGAAATACATTTAATACTATCATTTTTTTAATGAAAATTTCAGTTCAATTATTTTTTACATAATATCAAAGAGATTTTTTAAATCAATCACAATTTTTTTTTAAAAATATCCAAATAGAGGAATGTAACAAAGTTATATTTGCTGAAAGGTTCTTTGATTTTGTTTTTTAAAAAAATATTATTGAAAGAGCTAGATTGGCGCATGTGCCCTTGCAGAATTTAGGTATGTAGTTTGCTTTGGCTGAACTGATTTTTTTTTTTTTTTTTTTTTTTATCTTTATGTAGAATTTTATACATTTAAAATAAAACCAATATGTTATTACGCAAAGTATGTAATTTATTTAATTCAAATAAAACCTTATATAAATATATATTTAAAAAAATTCTATTAATTTCTTTAAAATAAATTCTTTTGCAGATATTTTGTACATTATGTAATAAATTTTAACTTTTTTATTATTATTTTTATTTTTATTTTTTATATATTTTTTTTAGTAACGTGAGCGCGTGCGTTTTGTACTGTGACCGTTGTGTATGAGGCAGTAATCAATAGTAAAGCCGGGTGGGTCAACCTATGATAATTTTTTTTAGAGATCTTCACAGATTATTTTTTTAATTAATATTTTGTGCGTTAATCACATTTAACCTTGATCTTTAAAAAATTTATTTTGTCCGCAGAAAAATTGTTTAACTTTTATCAAGACTCTATGATCACTTGAGGGCGTGGTCGACACGTCGAATTCACGTGAAAGTTTCACAGCAAGCTTATTCGTGAGTCCCCGTGGGAATTTACACGTACACATACAGAAAAAAAAAGTCGATAGTGTTAAGAAGTATGAGAACTACTCAATGAAAAACTTTTAACTAATTAAATGAATTTTATCTACTAAAAATTTGACAATTTAATGCTACGAGTGTTGAAATTAATAAAATAATATTGTAAAGGTGCATTTACATATTAATTTTTTATATTTTTTTTTGTAACTTTGTATAGCAAATAATTATTTTCATTTAAAAAAAATTGTTTACCAATTTGTTGCGCAAATAAATTACAACAAATAAATTAATATGTTGACTCACCTTAACACTTTTTTATGTACCTTCATTGAAAATACATTACTATAGTGAGCAAATAATATTGGTTAACAATTCAAGGTTCATATAATAAAAAGGTTGAGCGCAGCACAAAACTCGCGCATTCGATTTCATTTTGCGATGGATTGTACTTGGTTCTAAGCCAATACGATGCCATTCACCAGCTACGTCACTGATAAGGTGAACAAAATTGTAAGTGGTGATATGACGTCTTTGGTGAATTTCTTTAAGCTGCGCGACCTTGGCCAAAACTTTTCCCGGAGCAACTAACCTCTTATAATATATGGACCTTGATAACAATTCAATCAATTCATTTATTTATATTACCATAAAATATGTAAATAATATAATTTTCAAGCCTACGTGACAGTGGATTTTCGTCATTGTTTGACGTGCAAGAGATCACGAGGTCAATTTTCATTTGATATAATATGTGGCTTTTTCAGAGGCCATGGTATGCAATGAATGTGATGTCCGTGCGTAGGCCAGTGTGTTAGAGGTAAAACGGCAGGAGATGTGTTTAGGCTTGATAGGTCTATTCATGTCACCAGTCAGTGGTATTAGTGGCACTCGCCAAGTCTGAATGAGACATGCTTTACCAATCCATCTTAATTCATTAATTTATATTAATTAAATCACACGTTGTTTGGTTTATCCTTGCTGTGTGGTGTAGAACTAATTTACATTTTCATTTTTTTTTAAACAGAATTTAGTTGAATTAAGGGATAAATTAAAAAGTATCTCTTTGTTGCTACAAATTAATTTCAATGTTATGCTACAAATTGAGAACAAAATGCTACTTTATCATTTAATAACGCGACCTATTTATTTTCAGTATTGCTATAGTCTGCCTTATTCATGCATACAAAAATAGTGCTAAAATAATATCTTAGTAATTTGTCAAAAAATAAAATCAGTTTCCTTCGTGTAGCACGCTAAATACTACTAGATTTATATTAAAAGTGACTACAAGAAAAAGTAGAATGGCTTTAAGAAGTATTAGGTTGAATAATTTTTCAACAATGCTTATCACAGTTTATAATAATAAAGACAAAAAAAAGTAAAGTAAAAAACTTTGTCTTGTAAATGTGTAAAAGATAGATGGTTTAAACAAGTGCAATATTTATTGTGGTATATAAATTTTAATATGAATGAGTTTTTTATAATGCGTTTTTTTTTTTCTGTATGAAATTTTAATTGAAATTTATTTTGCTTAGACGTAAAAAAAAAAGTTTCTTGTATACTGTCATTTTCTATGTACTATAACTATAGTGTTGACTAGAAATTTAATTTAATTTACAGTTGACAAGTTTTAGAGCTAACTGAAAATATATAGAATTACATCAAGAAAGTTGTTATTTAAAATAATTAACAACTTTACACGAACTATTAAAAAAAACTTAAAGTTATAAAAAAAAGTGTTTTAATATTGAAATCTACATAATATGATAGTTTTTCTACTTTATATTAATTCAGAATGAATCATAAAAAGAAATAGTGAATTAAAATAAAAATATATTTTTATTCAATCATTTTTAATCAAGAAGAGTATGTTAAATATTTTTTTAAATATATTTTAATACTATTATAATTTTATGATATAAATGTAATAACATTTCTTATATATCTTGCTGAAAAATAATTAACGTAGAAACAGAGAGAAAGTGTTTTATCATCTGGAAACGAAGCTCTTTGATCTTCATACTGAAAGAAAAATAAAAGACATTATTCCTTCATTTATAACGTCTCTTTTTTTTATTACATATATAGAGCTACTTTTATTATTAATACTTTCGCTCTTGATACACAAAATTTAACTAAAATATGATATTCCAAGCAATGTAGTAGTTTTTTTTCCTTTCTTTTAAGCTGCTTATTTTGCTAGCAAAATTAAAACTTTCCAGTTTCTATTTTTTATTATGTATTTAAATATTCACTTTTTTCCCAGATTTTTTTAAAGAAAAAAAACAAAGAATACTATGGCTCTCATAATCTGTATCTTATTAATCTCTGTTGATATGAAAAAACATTTATCAATAAGAAAAAAATTTTGATTGCATACAATCTTCAATAAAATTGTAACATTTTATCATTGCTGCACTTCGTATGAAAAAAACCTTGATTATAAGTGTTCATATTTTTTAATCGTGAAGAAAAAAAATCATTAACTTCAAAGCTAGAGACATACTGTTAAAAAATATATCCCCAAAAGTTATAAAATGTTTTTTTTTTAAAAGAAGCTTATTTCCATCACCTTCATTTTTTATTTCCTTTAAAAATTCTTTAAATAAAAGTTATTTTGTTGCACGGAGATACACAAAAATAGACTTTATTTATAAACGAAGGAAAAAAACTATATAAAAATTATACATTATACCTTCCATTTACCTACTAAATATTCTATGCTTTTTTTTTTTTTTTTTTTTTTTTTTTTTTTTTTTTTTTAGCTTGTTAAAAATGAGCGAGAGAGAAAATAAAAAGCGACGCTCTTCCCCATGTGTTTCACTATATAACAACAGGATCCATGACGCGAACGAGCGAAAGAGAAAGAGAGAGTTTGTTTTACTTTGTTGTTGTATGCATGAGATACATTACGTTTAGTCAACCCCGCCACACGGTGGGTAAAATACGGAAAACAACTCACCCTATATCTCATAAAACGTTGATGTTGCATCGTAGATAGAAATAGTAAAAGCAACTTATGTCAATATATTTCCTTTCAGTTGTATAAATAAATAACAGAAACTTTTTACTTTGTAGTGAAGGATAACTTCATGATTATAGGAATGATTAAGAAGAATAAGTAACCAACGTATTAAATTCTACATGAATCGTAAATTAAATACTTATTTAAAAAAAAAAAAGAGAGAGAGAGATTATGTTGAGAGTATGTTGTTTGTGAAGAAAACAAAATGGATTTAAAAAAATGTAGCCTTAGTATTCTCTGTACTTAATTCTGTTTGGTAATGTAAAAATAATTATCTTGAGAGAGAGAGAGAGAGAGAGAAACATTACATGTTATTGTCCCTCAGCAATTCTTTATTTCAAAGCAACCTCTTATCTTGTTTAAAATCCTCTCTAAACACACATTAAATTGATGTTTCTAAACCATTACATAATACAATGGTTTGTTGCCCGTTATAATGGAGTATACATTTTCTTATTCATTTTGAATAGAGTTCTAATATTTGAGATATAAAGGTATAAATACAATTCTGCGTATAAAGTTTGCTTT
Source organism: Ecdyonurus torrentis (assembly GCA_949318235.1). Classification (NCBI taxonomy): domain Eukaryota; kingdom Metazoa; phylum Arthropoda; class Insecta; order Ephemeroptera; family Heptageniidae; genus Ecdyonurus; species Ecdyonurus torrentis. Next base: position 7,638,716 of record OX439131.1, on the reverse strand, counting down.
GTTCTCTCAATTGTTTAAAGATCAATGTTAAGATATATTGTAAAAGACAAGAAACTATACCAAAGAAACTTATACGTTACATTTTAGGAGTAGACACAATTTTTATCTTGCTTAAAAGAAAAAAAAAGTTCTTTAACTTAAAGAAAAGAACATTAAGATCTTAATTTAATTAATCAGTATAAGATTTTTTTTCAATTTTTTACAAAGCAATCTTCTTCAATTAAACTCTACTATTAAATAAAAAGAAGTGTAATTGAATTTTTTTTTACATTGAAAATTTAATATATTTTTTTCTATTTTGTTTCAGGGGTTGGTCCTTTAGCGGCATCACGTCGTTTCAGGACAGAATTTCTGCAAGATCTACCCACTCCTGGAACAGGACCTTACTTTGACACCTCCATCAATAATAATCTGACTGCACTAGTAGGCAAAACAGCTTATCTCAACTGTCGGGTCAAGAACCTGGGAAACAGAACGGTGAGTTCAAATTTTGACATAAATTAAAATAACACTGAATATATAATGTAAGCTAATTTATTTTAATTATTTACTACACGATTGTTCAAATTACTATTTTCATTGTTATTGATATGAGTTCACAAATAATAATTATGCTATAGCTCATTTTCAGCAAAATGGATTCATAATAACATAATTAATGTTATACTACATAATAAATACGTTATGTAGCATAAATATTATGTTGTTGTTTTCACTTATGTAATTTTAAAATTAAAATATTTATGCTATATGACAAAAATACAGTATAAATGAGTAATTTATTATTTCCGTGTATAATGATCTATTAGAAAGTTTTCTTGCATAAAAAGCTTTGAACAATTTGACATTGTTATATCGAAAGTGACAAAATCTATGCCTTTTGTATCCTATCTATTGTTACTATATTATACTACTTCGGTCAATAATGTTTCGTATTAATTATTTTCCCCTCTATTAAAGTCATATTACATAAAATAAAACAACATGAAAAATGTTTTTTAATATTAAGGGTCAACTTAAAATCTAGTTTCTTCAATTATGTACCAATTTTTATTAGTTTCCTATAGGATTTAAGATGGAATCTGAATCTGTATAAGTCTTAGATAGAAGGGGAAAAAGATCTAATAATTATACTAGGTTATATACAGCAATCACACTGCATATTAGGTAAAAAAAAATCGTGTATATTATATGTCACACGTTTTTGTCACGATATTTGTGTCACTTTTTTAATAATAATAATAATAATAATTGTTATACCAAGCAGGCAGTATATTCATTTATATACTATTTTATACTATTCATTATATACTTTTTTTATACCAAGCAGGCAGTATATTCATTTAAATTATCATAATTTATGCAAAACTTAATAATAACTATGCTAAACAGCTTACAAATTATATTTATATATGAGAGCCCAAACTATCAACTTTTACGCAGTATGACATAAATGAATCAGAAATTGTGCAAGTTCTTTTTTCCGTGTATGATTATAAAACATCAAAATTTGAGTTTCTATATAAATAAAAGAATCCCAACTTTATCGAGTTAAATTATAAACTACAGTATCAAAAACGGTTGTATACTTTTTGTAATACTAATTTAGTACTGACAATTTAAAAACAATTGAATGATGTTTTGGTTAGATGATTTATTTTGTGTGAATCCCCCCGTTCAGTATCATTAATGACGATGGATATTCTCATTCAATCTTTCTTATCGTGTTACCTGCTGAACAATAATATATTATTATCTTAAACACTTGTAAAGTTAAAGAATTTCAAATACAGTATCCCTGTGATAAACTAACTTACAAAGGTGTCTGTTACTGAAATATATATCATTGTATTAAATGCATTCTTGTGGCAGGGGAATACGCTTAGTTTTACAGTTTGTATAGCAAGTGGAAAATAAATGCTTTTCTTTACCTTTCTTTATACACAAAGTTTTGTGCCGCTTTTTTTTTTTCTTCTTCTTCTTTTTCTTTCCCTACAAAATTTATTTTATACAATCTACTTGAATAAAATGAATTTAAAACGATAAATCTATCCATTTTAAATTTAAAGAAAAGAATTTACAGAAAAGAAAAATACTTTTTTTATTTTATTATTATTGGTTTCTCTTTTTTATTATTTTTGTTATTATAGTGATGCAAGATACATTCTTTAAAATATTTCACATTCGTATTGAAAATAAGAAAATGATACTTTACAAAAAAAAATAATGGGTTTTATAAAAAATTACTATCCAAGTAAATCGAATTACTCATATTCTGTTTCCAATATTATAATGTAAATTCTATTTAATTAGAATTTAAATTTTAATAAAATATTTTAACCATATTCAACATTTTCATACATCAAACTTCACCATAACTTTTAATCTGTTTTAAATTATTTAACAAAACGTAATAAATCACGTTCTTTTTTTGTTCTTTAATTGTGATGAATATAATTAATAATTAGAAAAGTTTCAATCGTGTAAAACATTGTTATCCTTTGTGTGTTTGAATGAGGTTGATTTCAAACATTACGCCATCTATTATGTGCGAAATCTAATTGTTCCGCAGGTGATTCTTATTTCATTGACAAGGATATCAAAGAGAATGTAAAATTTATTACTTACTGTACTATAGAGGTTAAAGAAAGAAAAAAAAAGTGAACATCATTTTTGTACCTCTTAAAGTAGATTTATTTGAATAAGTTTCAACATGTCTTATATATAAGGTATACATATAATTTTCCCGGGGGAAAGTAGAGGTGCGAAGTTGACGAATTGTAGGTTAACTCTATAAATTTATTTTCATTGTATTATAATGTATGTTAATATCATATGTTATTAGAGCATGTATTGTAGGGATCGTTAAGCGCTACATCTTTCATTTTAAGAACGTAGATTATAAGTACTATAAAATAACAAACTGGAAGGTTGCGAAATATTAAATTAACACGGAAACTATCATCTCGGTTAACCATCTTAATATGTTTATTGTGTTTCTCTAAAGAAAATTTATATATAAAAATTTGCATTAAGACACATATTAAAAACGTATACCTGAATGCAAATTTAATGCAAAATCAAAGTGCACTAATTTACGATAGAAAATATGTATAATATAGCAGATAAAGAATATATGCGATGCATTTTTGTTGAGCATTTTCGGAACTATACAGTGCACCATTTCTTTCTTTCTTTCTTTCTTTCTTTCTTTCTTTCTTTCTTTCTTTCTTTCTTTCTTTCTTTCTTTCTTTCTTTCTTTCTTTCTTTCTTTCTTTCTTTCTTTCTTTCTTTCTTTCTTTCTTTCTTTCTTTCTTTCTTTCTTTCTTTCTTTCTTTCTTTCTTTCTTTCTTTCTTTCTTTCTTTCTTTCTTTCTTTCTTTCTTTCTTTCTTTCTTTCTTTCTTTCTTTCTTTCTTTCTTTCTTTCTTTCTTTCTTTCTTTCTTTCTTTCTTTCTTTCTTTCTTTCTTTCTTTCTTTCTTTCTTTCTTTCTTTCTTTCTTTCTTTCTTTCTTTCTTTCTTTCTTTCTTTCTTTCTTTCTTTCTTTCTTTCTTTCTTTCTTTCTTTCTTTCTTTCTTTCTTTCTTTCTTTCTTTCTTTCTTTCTTTCTTTCTTTCTTTCTTTCTTTCTTTCTTTCTTTCTTTCTTTCTTTCTTTCTTTCTTTCTTTCTTTCTTTCTTTCTTTCTTTCTTTCTTTCTTTCTTTCTTTCTTTCTTTCTTTCTTTCTTTCTTTCTTTCTTTCTTTCTTTCTTTCTTTCTTTCTTTCTTTCTTTCTTTCTTTCTTTCTTTCTTTCTTTCTTTCTTTCTTTCTTTCTTTCTTTCTTTCTTTCTTTCTTTCTTTCTTTCTTTCTTTCTTTCTTTCTTTCTTTCTTTCTTTCTTTCTTTCTTTCTTTCTTTCTTAAGTTTCTTTTATGCCAAAATATGCATAGATGATGAAATAATTTATTTATTCCACTTTAATACTTTCATTCTTTAAATATTCATATTTAAGTGCAAAATTAAAAGCTAATTCAAAAACTTTTTATTTTCATTATAAACAAATCATTAAAACTTTTATTGAAACAAAAAGGATTTTTAAAATTACCTAATTTAAAATTAACTTGACCAAAGCTTGTTGTAATTATTTATTATTTCTATCAACTGAGCGGAATAAAGGTTTCTCGTTTCTTATTTGTAAAAAGCTTGAATTTATTGGTTTGCTATAATACACAAAAATTGTGTAGAAAATTTTTATGAAAAATTAGGTTTGTGTTATTTTCTCAAGTTCGTAACTTACTCTCTTCACTATTTTTTTTCCTGATAAATCTTTAGCTTTGCAAAAGATATTTAAAGTAATTAAGTAGTCATACGTACACATTATAATTAAACTTTAACTCTCTTAATTATAATATCTAGTTATATATTCATTATTTTATTATATATATATATATATATATATATATATATATATATATATATATATATATATATATATATATATATATATATATATATATATACGGTAAAGTTAAACTGAAAGTAGAAAAATAATTTGTTTGGTTAAATTTTGCATATTTTAATAGAAGATGTAATTAATCTTTCAGAAAAAAACATGATAAAAATTGTAAGTTTAATAAATGTAAAGTTTATTATTAGGGTATACAAAAAGTAATTGTTTGAATTTTAATTTTTATTGTAGTATGTTCAGCTTTTATGGTAGGAATTTATGGTTAGGAATTTCTTTTTAAATGACAACGAAGTGTCTTGAAAAAAAAAAAAAAAAAAAAAAAACTGACATAAAAATTAAATGCCAATCTAAAACACAAAAGTAATTTATTTAGCTTTGCTAACAAATTTCACTTTATATATATATATATATATATATATATATATATATATATATATATATATATATATATATATATATATATATATATATATATATATATATATATATATATATATACCCTTTTTTATTCTACCCCTTCTGTATTTGAAAGCAATTATTTGTTTGCTATATTGACCTATTTACTTTTCGTTGGCCACTTGGATCTGTACTTTAAAGGGTTTCGTTCCACTCGATTGTTGTAAAAGAGAACTAGAGAGAGAGAGAGAGAGAGAGAGAGAGAGAGAGAGAGAGAGAGAGAGAGAGGAGAGAAAGGCGTGTTTCTGGTTCACTAGTATTCCTTGTCAGATCATATGTCATGAATTTCATGAATATGCGAGGGATGCTATTGTACTTTAGGGCTGTAAAATAAACAAATGTTAAAAGTTTCTTTTCATTATATAAAAAAATCCTATTGTTTTTTCTCAATTAATTTAGCATATTAAATAAAGTTGTATGTCTAAAACAATACTATTTTGATATTAAATATAAATATATCACACTAACGTAAGAAATCCCAATGAAAACAGAATTTTAATAATTGACAAATATATAAATTTCAACAATAATCATAAATTACATGTACAAAAAAAAAAAAAAAAAAAAAAAAGATTACTATGTAATAAAAATATAATACCTATACATATAAGACACTACAAAACCTTCATATTATAATTAAATAAGCTTTAACTTCATTACTTAATTATTATCCACCAAATTTTACATAAATTACAAAAGGTTATTCATTATTATTAATTTCTTTGTTAATAATTTTTTTTAATTAAAATAGCCTCAAAGGAAAAAAATTGCTTTAAAAGTAATTAATAAATTTAATATATATTATATTTTTTATACCAGGTAACTGTTATTAAAATCTTTTTAATTTTTATTTAAAACTTCATTTTCTGGTACCAATTAAATTGAAATTCGTAACAATGTGAGATTTTAGATTTGAAAAAAAAAAAAAAAAAAGTTCACGTGAACGCCAAGAGATGTGCAACTAAAAAAAATTGAATACGTGATTTTTCTTGCTTTGTAAATCTGTAAAATTTTTAGCTTTCACGTAATAACTTTTTAATAAATGCGGTAAAAATGATAATTGTTCAATTTCAATGCCATTTTTTTTTAAATAATAAATAATAATTTACTGTATAAATATCATTAATTTTTAATGAATATAGTATTTTATTATAGCTTAAATTAAAATGTGTTGTGGTTTCTGTTATTATTATTTTTTACATATTTGTATTATTAAATTGAAATACTGTATTTTTTGTCATTGTTGATTGATGCTTGTTATAAATTTGATTGAGGTTGAAATAAATAATTAGAGATAAAAATATTTCTAATTGGTTAATTATAAAAAAAAAGACAGTTGGCATTAAGCTTCAGTAGTGATCAACTTATATATTATATAACACACACACACACACACACACACACGTTGTTTCGTGTTTTGGTTAAAATTGAATGTAATGACTTAAGTCACGTAATTCAGTGATCATCAAAAATGTGGTATACGACGTCACTATATGTCTTGTTGGTTCCTTTACTTACTTAAGTTACTCACTCGTACTACCTAAACACTTTGAAAGTCTCAAGAGGTTTACACAAGTAGTGTATAATTAATTACAAGACGTTTCTAATTACGATGATTATGTATATTCATATACAGTAACTATATTTATACATAGTAATTAAGACATAAATTATGATGAAAAAAGAAACTAATTGATCATAGTATAAATTTAATAAATTATATATTAAACTTATTGCAAAGATTTTAATTAGATTAAAAACATATCAGTGAACTATTTAAGAAATGTCACTTGGCAAAGAATTATAAATATTTTCTTTATTAATTTAATTTATATCGTATACCTCATTAGTAAAGGTAACGAAGGAATTTTTTGGTACTCTTGATTTTAATCGATTGTATGATAAGATATTGTATAAAATTTTATGACTCAAATTAATTTTAAAAGAAAGACTATTTTGATTTCAATTTTTTTTTTAAAGTAAAGCTTTTCAAATATACGCTACAAATTAAATTTATAATAAATGATTTCAAACCTTTGAATAATAATTTCTACTAGACTGTAAATAATTAAAAGGTGTGAGAAATTTGTTTTTATGTATTTTGAATACAGAAAAAAAAATATACTTGATTGAGTTGACGTGATCAAAGTGAAATAAAAATAGAGTTACGTGAAATAAGAAATTACTCAAGACTGGAAAGTTTAACGATTTGTGTTGTAAAATACAAGCAGAAAACAAAGTTGTTATTGATGAAAACAAATTACGATGAACCTTTGCCAAGTAAAGTCAATCTTGCCAATTACTTTAGTAGCACTTTTTCATACTTTATAACATCATTTCTAGTCATGTTAAATCAAATAATGATTTTGAAACTAATTATATACATTATCAATTAAGAATAAACAAAAGATAAAGTGAATAAAACAATGTCATTTCAATATATATATATATATATATATATTAAAATAAAAGTTTAAGATTAGATTATTTTTAATTTGTTGCCTTAACGCTTTAATTAGATTGACCTAGTGTTTATAAAATAAACATTGGTTGCCTAAGAGAACAATATTTACCAGTTTTCTTTGTTTTTCTTTAATGGTTTAACCTCATCTATAGTGTAATCAGTGTCTGGAGGGAGAGAGAGAGAGAGAGAGAGAGAGAGAGAGAGAGAGAGAGAGAACTGAAGCCGCATGACCGAAATGTTTTGCCAATATTAAACACAGTTTGCAATTGTACACTATAATACAGCAATATAAAAGAACATTTTCTTAACGTTTAACTCAAAATGTCCCAGTTTATTTTATAACCTAACAACGGAACTTCTCATAATATTAACTAATAATACAGGAAGAGTGTAGAGTGCAATTTTACGGCCACTTGCTTTTTTTTTAATTTTTTACTTTGTCGCTTAAAGTGATGTTCTGCTGTTAAAGTGTATATTTATACTCTCTCTCTCTCTCTCTCTCTCTCTCTTCTAAAAGCATTTGAAATTATAAACTCATTACTTAAAGAATTGCCGATGACAGAAAACAAAAAGCAGCATTTAAAAAATTTATCTGCGGTAAACTTTTGTTTTTTTATAAACTTTTAGCTTTCCTACATTTTTTTTATTTACTTTTTTTGTTCCTGCTTTTGATCTTAAGTTGATTTATATTCACTTGGAAAACAGATAATAAGTTTATTTAAAAAAAAAAAAGAAAAATCTGAAGGTTGATGCAAGAAATGTAGATCATATAACATTGTTTTATATCATTTTTAGGACGCTTATTTTAAATTAAACTATATATTATTTATACATAATATATTAACATGAAAAATTGTTTAAAACAACATAAAAATCCATTGCTGAAAGCACCGTTAAACATATTATTCGAAATAAACTATGGAAATAAAATGTATGTAATATTTTTACTTTTATATATATGTATAAAAAAATATCACTAAAACAATTCATTTTTATTTATCTCTTTGTTTAATGTATTTTTCTTTTTATAGACTTCCTTGCAACTCTTACGATTAAATATTATATCTATATTATATTTAACTGAAATTTTCATACTTTGTTTTTTTAAAAAAATTAGCTGTAGTAATAATTCAATCAACACTACAATAAGTAACTTATGAAACAAAATGTAAAATATTTCAAAGAATGCATTGTTAAATAAGATATTTATAATTAGGTTAAAAACTCCCCTATTGTTTAACATAGAAAATATGTCTTTTAAAGATAATGTAAAGAAGCTTTTATTTAATTTTAAACAATGAAATAATGACAATATTAATACATATATATAACTGCATGTTATGTTTTTTTTTTTGAAAAGAATAATTAATTAGAGTTATATTCTTTTGTAATACTTAAGTTGCTTTTACAAAGAACTTTACACTTAAAGCAAAGCTTCACTTTGCCTACAAGGTCCTTTCTAAGTAACTTATAAGAGTGAGGGTTGGAATATTTAATCAGCAATTATATACGATGTTCACTTTTTATATAAATAATTGAAAGAGGGTAAATATTCTGAATAAATGCTTCAACTGCAAAAGGGGATTTACTTTGATGATTTTCATTCTTCAATACATAAGTATTTGCTCTTTTTAAATATAACATTTGTGTACAGAAATTAAAGACACAGTTAATTCAAAAATATAAATTGCTCATTTCCTTTGGTAATACAGTAAAAGAAATTATGTATATTTCTGTCCATCTCATTCATTCTGAGTTAAAAAATATATTTAAACGTTATGTATTCTTTGATTGTGCGTCTATTGATTTTTATTCTAAAATATTAAAAATACAAATGAAGCCAATTACTTTACATTATTTTGTATGGAAATCAAGACATTATTAAGCAATTCCCTCACAGCATTAACTATATCTTTAAAATAATTGACTAAAAATAAAAACTAAGTACTCTTGAAAAATATAAAAAAGCGTTATTAATAGTTAATAATTTTGCAGTAGCAGAGTGCAAGTAAACTCAATTAAAATTAACGTGTTTCTTTATATTTTTCTTGGAGAATTTAAAAAAAAAAGTCTTTAACTGCAGTCTTTACAGTTTTCATTCCCCCTAATTATCTCGATTTTTTGCCTACTCGCATAAAAGTGAAAATAGAGCCAAGTTTTAAACTTTTTTGTAGCTTGAGCAATGTTTTATCTGAAGATATAAAAGTAAGAAAAAGAAAGAAAGAAAAAAAGTTAAAAGAAAAAAAACAACTTTTTTTCCTTCAATCACTATCACTAAAATTAAATGCCTTTTAACAGCTTATAAGGTAAACTGGATTTGAAACAAATTATCAATATAGCTTTAGTTTAGAGAGAGAGAGAGAGAGAGAGAGAGAGAGAGAGAGAGAGAGAGAGAGAGAGAGAGAGAGAGAGAAATGTTAATAAAAAGCGTAGTTTATTTACTTCAAATTTTTATACACAAAAGTATCTTTTGACGGCATATTTTTTATTAAAATTCCTGATCAAGTTTCCAAACTATTTTTTTATATGTAATATTAATATTTTTTATATACCCACGTTACTGTTTTACTTCTTTTTTTAATTATAATGTTTACAGATATATAATAACAGAAAAACTTTTTATATAACGTACAAAATTTTTGATTAAATTTTGAGTTAGTGAGAAAGAGCTAGAGGGATTTTTGGCACTCGGTCTTTGACATTGTGAAGTCAATTTAAAACTAAAAAAAAAAGTCACTTGGCATGTCAGTTTTATGTATATCTCCCCTAAAATATACATGTAAAAAAAATTTTAACCCACAAAAAATGCAAGTCTTTGGTAGGAGAAAACTATATCATATTTTAATATGAGATATTTAATTAAGTTACGGAATACCTGTGAATATCATTCTGGATACAATATATAGTAGCAGTATAGTAGTTAAATAATATAATTTTGTATTGGGGCCAAGGGAGAATATTCATGTGTAGCTACTATATACTGTAGTTATATATGATTAAATCTTATACGGTTACATTACCATAAGCTCATTAAACTAGGAATAATTCAATCAAAGTTATAACAATATTAAACCATTTGGTTTCTATATGTTAGTATAATATGTAATAGTATCATAGAGTATAGTGTGTGTGTGTTTGTGCATATATATATATATATATATATATATATATATATATATATATATATATATATATATATATATATATATAATATTATATTATATAATATATTATTAATATCTCCAGTAATTATTGACTTTAACTATATAATATGTATATTGGGGAAAAACTTTTCATTCTATAATACTACTTCTATTACAAAGTTTTAGTAATTATAATAATTTATATTACTTTGAAAATAACTATACATAGTTTCAATTTCATATAATATTTATTATAATAAGTAAATATTGATTTAGTAATATGAGATATCATAAATATACTATAATAATAATAATAATATAAGAAGGTTCATTATATTGATATGTTTTAATTAAAATATGACGTCATACTTATAGTGTAAAATACGTGTTATTTTCTTTAAGAGCTCTCTCTCTCTCTCTCTCTCTCTCTCTCTCTCTCTCTCTCTCTCTCTCTCTCTCTCTCTCTCTTCCTTTATGTTTTGAATTATAATTTCATACGCATTTCCTTTATTCATTGTTCATATAAAACAATGTAAGAAAATTAATTAAATAAATATCTTAATGAGATCACGATTCACTGCTAAAAATGAAGCATAATTTAATCATGTTTTATTTTAATGCATAATTATTTCAATAATTTAATGAAAAATGACCTGATTAAAGAATAGGAAATATACAATTGATTAAAAAAATATATTTAACGATTTTTTTTTATAACAATACGAAGCAACGCCCCATATATCCTCTTATAATCAATCATACTATTTAATCTTAAATCTATTGACCTAAGGAAGATTGTAACGAAATACAAAGATAAATTCTGATATAATGTGTAAATAAAAGGAATCATATTTTTAAAAGCGAGTACTTTTTTATATGTATATTTGATCTTTATAATTTGCAATTTAAATTTGATTAGGGATTTTAAATAATAAAATGAAAACTTCAAATTTTCACTCACGTTTTTAAAATTTTACCTTGTTAAATAATATTAAAATACTAATAATAAAAAAAATCTTATACATGTATAGTAAGTTTCATACGTAAATCAATAACTAATTAGTTTCTCTTAAACTTGTTCTTTCATACACGCTAACATTTTACCTATAAACTTTTAGACGCTCACTTAAAAGGTTCTCTCTTTTGCCATAGTATGGTCTTATCATACCGGATACATAATAAGCTCTTTCTATGACCTACCAATTGATATCGGAAATGACTTTAGTGGCTAGGCGTGGTTTCAACATTTTACTGATAATACTACTCACTACTTTACTACAAGATATTAAAACTTTAGACATTATGGCTCTAATAGTTTAATTTCAAGTATATAAAGTTTAAGTAAGAATAATTTTGACACTGCAGAAATAATTGTTCAGATATTTATCTGTTCGTGCATTTAATATATCAAAATATAAAATATTTAATTAATATATTATTTTAAAACTCTGTAAATATGCAAAATATGCAAATAATATCGTAACAAAAAATAACATATATTCTATATTAGATTTTTTTTTTTAACGCAAGGTTTTAATGAAGAATAATTTGGTTGATATATTTTTCTGTTCCTTTTAGTTTATTTATTTTCATTGGAATTAATGTTGAGTTAATGAAAAAAATTAACTATATGATACATATTGTATTATAACTAGATTTCTTACAAAGAAAGCAGAAAAATGTGAGGGTAACAAAAAGAGCTGTGTCGTTCAAAACAATCAAACAAAAAAGATGGTCCGGCGGGTGGCCTATATGGTAGGATACTTACAAATTGAACTCTTTCACTTTACAGTATAGACTCTCAGCTATTTTACAGCCTTCAAGAACATCAAAATAGATGTTTCGCATTATTTTGTTATTCCTAAATAAATATATAAACGTACATATTTATGTTATATTCAAAGTTTTCTTATTGTTATTAAAACAATAATTTCAAGATTAAAAGATAATGAGCTAATATTGCAAAATAGAGCATCGTATTAAATGAAGAATGTATTATGCAATAGTTTAGCTTAACATTTCCTTCGTGAAATAATGCATGAATTACTTCTATAAATTATTACTTGCATTAATTATTAATACATAATAGTTTTGCTTTACTTGCAACGTTTTGTAATAATAATTAAGATGTTGATAACACACAACAAAAAATATTTAGATCATAAATAACTTTACATTATTAAGCTATAAGTAACAACAAACTGTGTTTATTTTAATTTAGTTATACGGTTGTGTTTTTGTTTTATATAAAATTATTAAATATTCATTAATATTTGTAGTAAACATAATTTAATGCAAATAATAATAATAATAAAAATAATAACATCAACAAAAAAAAATTAATTAAGTTGTTATTGAATAAACATAATTATAAAATTTTAAATATTATATATATATTTATACAATACAAGCTTTTTTTACTATTAAATATTTATTTTTTCATGCATGGAATTTAAATATTGTTAAATGAATTTAAATTTCAATTCAATGTTTATTTTCGTGGAAAAATAAATTTTGTTATTTTTTTTCTATGGCGTTCATGTTGTATATTTTTTTATCTTATCGCTTAATTAAAAGTAACTATGAGTATTAGAATTAACTTTGTTTAACTTTGAAAATATACCAATAATTTTTTGATATGAAATATTTTAAACAAGTCTACAATAAAAATTACAAGTTGTGAAAGTACTGTACATCACTATAATTTGTATGTATAAAAAGATACAAAAGCGCTTTTTTACTCTTCTTCTCAGTGTTATTTATTTTATTTCAATGTTTAAAACAACACAATTTTTCCTTGTATTTTTTTATTTGTTTGATCAAAAAGATGAATTAAATTTTATTTTGCAAACCAAATATTATTTTAAATTGAATATTTATATAAAAACTTCAACTACGCTTTTTTTTTTTTTTTTTTTTTTTGCAACATTATAATAATTTACTGAAACAAGAACAAAAATAAAAATAAAAACTTATTCACACAAAAAAAAAACTTCAAGGCATAGGAAAAAAGTTTAAAATTTTCCAATGTATCTAGTTTTTGTATTTATTTATTATTTGTGTTAGACTACAATATATTTATGTTATATAAACTAAAATTCTATTTAATATGTAAATTTTGTATTATCTATAAAAGTCGTTTTACACGCATCATTGAATTTTGAGAACATGCTTTGAAATGTGTGCTAATGTAAACTATATAGACTCAAGATATTAAAATAAAAACTCTTTTTCATCCTTACTCCATCGATTATTCTGAAGATAGCTTATTATTACACTCAAAGATGGCATATCATTAATACCTTCAAACTAAGGATCGTTGTTGAGAGAAATTTATTAAAGAATATACCTTCTCATACCTTTCTCTTATTAATAAATAAACGTAAATTTTAAACTTAAAAATCATTAATCTTCTTTCAATGACATTAATTGTTTTATATTTTCCTAAGTATTTTAGTATAATATAAAACATTTTACAAGGTTGCCATTTCTAAATAGTAAATTAAATTATGTTAAGTAATTTAATTTATATTTAAAATAATATATTTGGCAACATTGTATGTATGTGTGTAAGTTTAAAATTACATTAGTTTGTTATATATATTCATGTGAGTTTCACACTTTCAGTCTAATTTTATTCAAGTCTTAAAACATTTTCATGGAACTTTTTTTACATCTGGCAACATTGTTTAATTTTTTTTTTCTTATTCTTTCAGGTTTCTTGGGTTCGACATCGGGATATTCACCTTTTAACTGTGGGTCGTTACACGTACACAAGCGATCAACGGTTTGAGGCGATTCATTCGCCGCATACAGAAGACTGGAGTCTTCGAATTCGATATCCACAACGTAAAGATTCAGGCATTTATGAATGTCAGATTAGCACTACGCCTCCCATTGGGCACTTCGTCTATCTCACCGTTGTTGGTAAGGACTTTTTTCATCTTATTTATAAAGACGGAATATTATGTTTGTTTGCTTTTTTTTCTAAGTTATTAGTGGATAAAACTGTTTTTAATTTGTACATTTTTCTTTTAAACATAAAAATATAATAGATTTTTAATAAAATAAATTTTATAAAAAAAGTATTTGAAAAAACTATTATTTTGAAGAGTGTAAAATAAAAATTAAAACAGTAATCAGTGGTATTAGAGAAATGCTGTTGCAAAAACTTGTGGGTAAATAAAAAGTTACTTTATTCAAAAATAAATATAAATTACTTTATTTATTGGCTGCCTTAAAGTTTTCACCAAATTTAAAATAATAACAACATCATTGTGTGTTAAAAATTATGTTGTTACGTTACTTTTTTTTACAATAGTTACAAAAAAAATATGAAACATTATTTTCTTTGCTAACATACTTGAAAAAAATTCTAAAAGGCAATAAAAAACTTTTATATTCACTGTTTGTTGTGTGAGTATACTGGGTAATACTGAAGAGAGAGAGAGAGAGAGAGAGATGCTATTACATACATACGTACAAAGCTCGTATACATTTATTTTATTGTATAACATAAAAAATACATACTCTCTTAACTAACCAGAGTCTATTATTAAACATATAAAAATATATTTGACAATTGTACGTTACATTTAAATAATACATATTTTAAAGTATATAGGTTTAAAACAGCAGAAATTGATTGGAGTTTTTTTTTTTATCGCAAAATGAAATGTAAGGTTTCGTATAGAATTTTAGTAGTTTTTTTATATATAAAATGTAGTACTTTACTCTCTCACAGTCAGTGGTACAGCTTTTTGGTAATGTTCTATTTTTTTGTAAGAATAAAAAAATATATATAAGGAAATTTTGGAGGTTAATATAAACGTCAAGAAAATCTATTATTTTATTTACTCTAAAATATATATACACACACGATGCGCTGTTGTAACACTGAACAAATTTTATATAAGTTATAAAAAAATAAACTTTATCACCATAAATCTACTTGGCGACTAGTATAAAAAAAAAACACGAAAAAAGTTTTATTTGTGAGAGCTTCACAAGTTTGATGTATGGTTTGCATGGGTGCATGCAGAGGTCATGACTTTTTCACTGCCACAGGGAACCAAAATATCGTCGAACACTTAAAAAATAAAATGTTGAGAATTTTTTTTATTATTATTTCTTTCCAAACACCGAACAAATATAAGCAATATAGTTCCTTTGACTATATTTTTACTTAAATTTAATTCCGTAACATGATCAAAAGTTTACAATATATATTTAGAAATATTGGTTTTGTAATGCTCTTTAGATGTATATATATATATATATATATATATATATATATATATATATATATACAAATTTAATTTGTTTAAATGTTCTTTATATACATTATATTAGAATGCTTTGTGTGTAGATTCTATACAAATACACATTGATGTCATTTTTTTTTTTTTTTTTTTTTTTTACTCACTGTTTAATAATACGTCAGAGAATACAATTTGGCGAGCACGTGAGTATTTTGACTTTTGTGTGTTGTTGTTACCACACGTTGCTACCACGAAGCTTTTGCCATCTTCATTAGTAAAAGAATAAAGAGTAGATTCAAAAGCATGAGAAAACTTCAATAAAAAACATAACAAAAACGCACGTACGTTTTACGTACGTTAAAATTTCGTCGTTCAAATTTTAGATTTCTTTAATCATCAAACACAAAACCGTAAAGTATTTTCTTTTCTATTCTTATAGGTAAAAAAAGCGTAAAGGGATGAATAAAAAAAATTGTATACACATGATGAATGCTGTTGTTGCATGTTAAAAAAATTCGTAAATATGACATGTCTTGGATATCAGTCATTATTATATACTGAGAAAAATATATATGAAGCAACCATTTTCCATTACTCTTTGTGACATTCTTTTTATTCTCCCTCATGTTTGTTTGTACTTTCACATGTTTTTATATTTCAATATCACTTGCCCAGATTGAGATGTATCTCTTGTACAAATGATATACTACTGTACAGAATATATATATATATATATATATATATATATATATATATATATATATATATATATTACACACACACAAAAAATAGAAACCTCAATGGAATTGCACACAGATTTTTTTTTTTATTATGTTTCATATTTTTGTTTGGCTTTTTGAAATATTACAGTACATAAGACGAAGAAAAAATATTCTGACACCAACATCATTTAAAATACTTTTTTCTTTCTCTTTATTTTTCCCTTATATTATCTGGTACATAAAAGTTTTTGAAGTTTGTAGAAAAATTGTTATGAGAAAGTAAAATTTGGTATACTTTTGCAGACAGAAAGTGAAATATAGCGATATTGTGAGAAAGTTGTAAAAATTAATCTATCATTTCAGACATAAAGAACATGCTGGCATTGTAAAATCACAAAATTTCTTTCTTACTGTGATTCGCAATACATACTAATTTTATAAATAAAGAAATATAATAGATTTTAATTGTTTTATCACAAAGTAATTTCAATGTTTCTCTCAAAATATAGAAAATGATGTGACTTTTCAATCAGTTAAATATTACTGATGTGGGAGGGCCGCATAATCTATAACTGCTCTACATTCTATTGGGCTACTAATGCTAGATAAACCCGAAACACCTTTTATTTTTCTGCAGGTGATGTCAGGATGAGGCGAAATCAGTCAGGCAACTAGAGCATCACTCGTAACAAATAGTCACGAGAACTGCCATCGTTTGATAAAAATTTGATGTTTGTTAATATATTCAAATAAATTAATTAAATGTTAAAGAAAGTACTTTCGTAGCTGCAAGAAATATAAAAGTCTCTTATGAATGATCCAGAAAAAAAATGGGGTTCTCTATTAAAGTTAACAATATATAATAGAACAATGTTGACATGATTTTTGTGTACTGAAATATATTGTATGAAGTATGTCTAGTAAATATTTATGTCAACATAACTGTTTTATAGTGTGAACTAATATTTGGGATAACAGAATTTTGTGACAAGTTTGCCAAACGTTTATCAAGTTTAAAATTAATAGTTAGTATATTTTTTTCAGTTTTATTGTTGAATTATTAGATTGTATATTTTTTTTCTCAAGTTGCTTCAATTATTGGCATTACCACTAAAGTAAATACGTATGCCAATATTATTATTTTATCAATTTGTTAAATTTAATAACGATTTTATTTTGTTAATTACAAATTGGATTGTCACTCAAAACTGTATTAATATTTTTGATTATTTGATTAAGCTTTTAGGGTAACGGTTTATATTAATTTTTTTAATATAAAAAAAAATCCCAGTTTAATTAAAATTTTATTTAAACAATAATTTAATTGAAAACTGTTTAATAAATACATATCATTTTGATTTACAGACATAATAAAAAAAAAACATAGAAAAACATTAAAATAGAAAAATAAACAACGCTCGCTTTAATTTTTGAATTTAATTATAAAATATTCATATTTTTTAGTATAAATTACTCATATTATTTTGTACTGACACATTTCAATCTGATTTTTGTGTTTAATTAACTTTTGCGTTTTGTATGTGAAACAATCGTTATTATACAGATTGGAATGAAATTTAATCGACGGATTTTGTTTTTTAAATTTTTTAAATACGTACAGTATATCACCCTAAATCACAATATAAATTAGTTCTCAACAATTTACAGTTGCAATTAAATAAAGCTCTTTAAAAATTTATCCTATATAAGTTGGGATATAAAAACTAATGACGTAACAAAGCAGATGATTGTGAATGAGAAGAGGATTTACGAATAAAATATTGTCCATACCAACAGATGTTATAAAAGTAAAAAAAAAAAAAAAAAAAAAAAAAAAAAAACATTCACTTTAATAAGTAACAACCCCTTTTTATAAATTAGAAACATTATTTTATTTTTGTTGTATTTTTAATGAACATAATGTTTATTAATGCATACATTATTCCAGTTTTGTTATATATTATAAACATAAACAAAATGGTTGCATATATTAATAAAACTTTATTTTATTTATACATTTTTTTTAACAAAAAGTTATAATATGGTTTACTAGATTTATATTTTTTAATTAGTTTTGATGTATAGGAGCATTATTGTTTTGTTTTTTTATTAAATACAGGAAAAATATTTATGCCACATAAATTTTGTTATACAATATGAATAAATACCATCAATTAGTTATTCATATGTGAGGTATACAATTAGTATTAAATTAATAACTTAAGATATGTAAATTAGTTATAATTATTATTTTACTCTGTTGTTTATGTAATTGCTTTTGAGGTAATCAATTGAGACATTATGTAGTATTGAATAATTCATTAGCGTGCTTGTGATGTGGCAAGCGCGGGGGTTGGGGGGTTGGAAAGAGGTGATTATATCAACTGGCATGTCACATGTCATTGTGACAGATCTACTCCCCCTTCCCTCCCCCCAGGAGGTTGCCTAAAGATTTAGGCTTATATTTAAATCAAAGCTATTGGTAAATTAGTTAAATTGCTCAATAATCTCAACAAAATATAGGTTAACTTTCTACTCGGCAAAGTTGTGTTATGTAAATAAATTATTTAATATTTCTCAAAATATTCTACAAACTTTCTTGGTTTAACATTAAATTTTAAAGTAATTAAGGGAATAGTATTGTTTAAATATTTAACGAAAAAAATATTTCTAATTATATTTTAGACCAAAGTTAGGGCTCTATTTTATGAATAGTTTAATATTTATGTTCGTATTTATAAACGAATATACCTTTAATCGTAGTTCCAACTGGAAAGAAGAACGCGGGGGTTACAATTATACATAATATACTCTTCGAAAAAACAAAACGAAAAAAAAGGTAATAAATTATTTTTATTGACAAAATTCATACATCTGCAATACCAAAAAAAAATATATATATATATATATATATATATATATATATATAAATAAAAAAATAAAAAAAAAACTTTGCAATGATGGTCGTGCGGGTGGCCTATACTTTAGGATACATGTAAATTAAACTCCCTACATTTCAGTTTACCACTAATTGTCTGTGCATGAAAATAAAACTTTGAAATAATTAGTACACGTTTATTCTTCTCTTACGTACATAAAAACCTTATTACTATCATAATAATTTAGAATATGCATAGCTTACATATTATACAGTTTTAATTAAATAAGATTACTTGGGTTTATTCGAAAAGCAATTTAATACAGTATATAACATAATTTATTATTCATATACAAATATATAGGTTGATTATAAGGTTAGATGATTATGAATAAAGAAAAAAACAAGTAAACTATCAATTAAAATGAGGGATTATTTTAGTTTGATTTATATATCCTTTATCTTCGTTAGATTTAAATCTCACGTCATTGTATAATATATAGTAACGTAAAGTATGCTACTACTATATCGAGAGAGAGAGAGAGAGAGAGAGAGAGAGAGAGAGAGAGAGAGAGAGAGAGAGAGAGAGAATGAAATTGGAATAAATAGAACATTGTATTTTATGTAGATTCATTACTTAATCGTATTAACACACGTAACATTGGCAGGGAATTCACAAGAGTGAGCGCGTGTGTGTGTATGAGTGAGAAAGAGAGAGAGAGAGAGAGAGACTCTGATCAATGGCCCAGTTCAACACGTCTCGTCTTACAACTCGTTCGTACAGCTCCACTTACTTTATCCCTCGAAACATGTTTCTATCTACATAAATATTTCAAATTGGTATTAGTTACAAGTTAAATACTATTTTATGTTGAGTTATATAGTGTGATATTATATTAAGCACATACTAAATATATTATATTTAATTTTAGATACATATAAATAGTATCAAATTTGTTACTATACAATGTAAAATGATAGTTTTCTGTTTTATTTATAGAGTATTTTATAATAATTGTTGATAAACACTCTAAATTCAAAGAAAAATAAAATAGTAAATCATGGTTACAAACAGTAATGTGTAATTATTTAATTTTGTTTGCGCTTAATGTTTATTTGACTATAATTTAGAGTTCAGTAACTGACTTTATGTATAAGAAGTTGAGAAACATTTTTTGTTTCAGTCAACTAAAGTAATCTACATACTGTGACATTTAAATCCTTAAGAATCTTTACTTCTTTAAAATGACATTATTTTACTACAGCTTTATTTATTTCTTTGTATCCTTTTACTTTTTTTGTCTTCATTGTCTTTGCTTAATACAAGCTTACTTGTTAGCTTACACTGCTAAAGTTGGTGTAAGAAAGAAGTAACACAGTAAATTAAATTTGACGCATATAATGAAATATGTATGTGATTGAACAAAGTAATGAGTTAAAGAAATTTTGAATTTAAATAACATATAACTTGATTAAATAATTTAAAATACATAACTTTGAACGCACTGACTTGAATTTTGAATCAAATTTAAATTCCAACAAGAAGATGTCATATTTTGTTAAATTTACAAATATTTCATCACTCACTCATTTCATGTTAAATAGTATTATTTAAATTTTTGTCTCTTAAATATCATAATTTGAAACTACTCTCTGTATCAATTTCAAATTTATATATCTACTGTATTTATATATTTAATATATACTTAGAGTGAAAAACGGTGGAAGCTAAACTTTTCTTAATGTGGTTTAAAACATTAAAAACCTTTGTAACGTTGTGAGAGAAGCAAAGAGAGAGAGAGAGAGAGAGAGAGAGAGAGAGAGAGAGAGAGAGAGAGAGAGAGAGAGAGAGAGAGAGAGAGAGAGAGAGAGAAGGAAGCTATATACAGTATATATATAGTAGAGTATTTTAATTGGATTTAATCTGTTATAGTTGATTAAAAGGAAAAAGGGAATGGAAAGCTGTGTGTATTTGTAACAAAGATAAAGTGCGAGTGCATGAAAGAGAAAAGGGATTTTCAAACATTCTTTGTTTAAAATATTATAAGAATAAATTATTATTTACCCTCTTTTAAATGATTTTTTAAAGTAATATCTTCTTTCTTTTTTTTTTTTTTTTTTTTTTTTTCTTTTTTTAATTTTAACATAATAATTTACTTTTTGTTAAAGAAGAAAAAAAATGGTACAAAACCTTTTTGTATAAATATATTCTTAAAATTGTTTTCTGTGTACATATAATTTTTTTTCTATTGTTCAATTATTTTATAGGATTCTAATTTTCTTGGTATCAAAATAAAATTTGTATAAAAGAATAGTAAGAGTGAAATTTACATTTGGCTTTTACTTTTTACATTTTTTCGTATAGTATAATATACTTTTTATAATAAGAAACAGCACTGTTTCTCTCTGTCTCTCTCTCCTCGGCATGTTCATTATTTTTCGCTGACGTATGTCATGACTTGACATCATTACGCACACACTGTGACATTCTTAATGTCAGCCTACGCTTAACTTCATGCCGACACCTCAAACATCCCAATTAAACACACATATATTTCCCCCAATAATAAGCACACTACGTATAATTATTATAAACTTTAATTTTATATAAAAAAATTATTATATTTATGAATTACATATTTTATATATATATAATTAAATTTTAATATTTTATATCAACCTTTTGTAATACATACTATATGAAATTATAAAATAGAGTTTTGTAATATTGATCAAATTATATTTTAATTATAATATCTTAATTAAATATCATTAGCTTTATAAGCGTATTGAATATTAAAGCGTTAAGTACAAGAGCTGAATGGAAATTTTGTGTTTTGTAATTCTGATTTCTGGAGTTTGAATTTAATTTTCTGTCCTATACTAAATTATATATAAACGCTTTATAATTGAAAGCTGTTTGAAATATGTTTAATGTTCGCATTTTAAAAATAAAAATGATTGTATAAAAAAAAATCTACTGAAATTTTATATCCCTTAAAAATGTATTCAAATGTATATTTTATGCTATCGATTTATTCAAAATGTATTGCAATTTTTGACATAATATATAAATTTAGTACATATCATTTTTTTTTTTTTTTTTACATAACTGAAAGAAATAAACATAAAAAATAAAATATGATTTTGTAACAGAAAATATACAAAACTAGCACTTAAAACAGCTTGTATAAAAAAGTTTCAGAAAAATCACATACATGTGTTCGTTTTAATGTCACTTCAATAAATAAAAACAAACAAGGAACGTTTTTTTAGTATTTTCTTGTATATTTTAATATAAGGATGAAAAGAAACGTTATCTTTTGTTTTTCAAGACTTTTACTTTCATACACATCAAAGAAAAAAAATACGTGAGCAGAAAATTGTGAAATATAAAAAAACAAAACACAAATTTTATATAAGAAATGGGTGTTCAATTTTGTGTAGAAACAACCACATCAAATAAAAGAAGAAAAACAAACTAAGGTGTCTTATTTGTAACATTTAGAGGCCACTGCGCAAGTGATTTAAATCACATTGACTTTTAAGGTTGAGTGAAAATTATCTAGTAATCACTTAAATAATAATAAAAAAATAAAAAATAATAAAGAAGGAAGGAAGGAAAGTGAAAAAATATACCTCGTTACCACAAGCCAATGATGTTTTTTTTTTTTTTTTTTTTTTTTTTTTTTAATTAGTGCAAAAAAAAAATCACATTAATATCAGGAATGAACATATTTACATTTATTTTTACCCACAAAGTTTCGTGCCAATACTGAAGTAAGAACGCACCTGATAATTAAGAAATTTGGTATTCCGAGTTTAATTTGAAACATACCAATATCATTCACAAACTATGAATAAGGGGCATGTTACCGATGAAAGCGAAAGGGAACTTTTTATAAGATTATAATACTCTGAAAATATGTCTAGATTTTTTAATATTAATATTATTTTCAATATTTAAAATTTTTGTCTCATTGCAGTAGTTTTTTTTTTTTTTTTTTTTTTTTTTTTTTGTAATCTATATAGTGCTAAAGAAAAGGAAACTAGTGGAATCTCGTCTTTTTGCATGCCCTCAACTCTGATAAGTAAAGGTGTCATCACTTTTCCCCCTCTTTTCCTATACTAAATTAACTTACTCACATTCTCATTTTATTTAGTGTGAAATTATATTGCAAATTGGTTTTAGTTTTGTGGTATAAAAATTCATTAAATTGAAGACGTTTTCTCTTTCTCTTGTGTGTACAATTAGAGTTTGTGTAGCTAGCAAGGGTATTGCAAAGTAAGCCACACTAATTGCATCAATCAAACGAGTCTCTTGTTCTAATGTTGACGCCTCGGGAGTTACTTAACTTGACTATTTACATCATTCAATCAATACTACGCCAGACAAGTAAGAACAAGGAGAAAAAAATCGCTGTGTATTTTGTCTAATGAAGAGAGAGAGAGAGCGAGAGAGAAAGAGAAAGAGAAAGAGAGAGAGAGAGAGAGAGAGAGAGAGAGAGAGAGAGAGAGAGAGAGAGAGAAGTATATACAAAAAAGTTAATTTACATTCATTTTTTTTATTTTTATTTCTTTTTGTACTTGAAATGAATAAATTATATTTTAATGTTACTTGCATAGGCGAGATGATACTTTTTGATATACGCGTACTGCATTAAAAAAAATCAATATTATGTTAATTTTTCCCTATTTTATAGTGTCATTATTATTGTTGCTACTACAAATTTCTAGTTTATTATTTAAATGATTACATACTAAACTGTATAATAATACTTTCCTTTATAGCATTTTTTTATTAATATTATTATTTTTGCATATCAATAGCTTTAATAAAACTTTCTCTTTGTTATAAACTCACATTTTAAATTATGGAGGTAATTTTACAAATTAATATAATTTAGTGTAAAGTAATACATATATATATTTATAATAACATATTATAATCTCATATATGCTGACCGGAGGGAGCATAAAAGTATTATCCATGCTCTATATAGCCTTGTGTATCTACTCATTGTATTTATAAAAGCTATCAAAATTCCCCCCCCCCCCCCGCCCCTTGCCTTTCCCCTTTTTTTACATATAAATGTTCATAACTTTGCGCAAAAAAATGTGATATTATGAAGCGATATTTAAAAAGAACACGTAAAATGTACGATTTTATTAATATTTGCAAACATAAGCTTGACTATGGGTGCATGTAGAGTTTTGCAAAAGCATTTCAAAATATTTAAATAGATTATTAAAGATAGATCAAGAAAAAAATATATTTTGGATCCTTTTAAAGAATTTTATGTGTACTTTTATACTTTAGACTAAAAATCACAATCTTTTTTACATTTTTTATAACTTTTTTTTTACGACAGGGCATTTGTGGAAAAAAAAAAGTTCACTTTTGGTTTGAAGAAGGTTGATGGAGGAAAAAAAAGTTTGTTCGGTGGGATTTACGCGGACACGCGTAAGAGCGATGAGAACCAGCATTGCATACACAAACTTCAAATCCATCTGTGGGTAATTTAATGACGATCCATCATTGCAAAACTTTACTTTTTTATACATTTTTACTAATTGACTTTTCAAGCTTTGAATTGATGTAAAATGTCATAAAAACACATACTGACAAGAATCAGCCAATAACATACCGTCAAATATAGTTCTGACACTGTGATAAAATTAAATTTTTATATGGTTCAAGTGTAGAGTAGATAGATTAATGATATCTTTGAAGTTTAATAAAAAGTAAGAAATTTTCTTGTAAGTTCATGGACACGTCATATAAAAAAAAAAGCTGAAACCTTGTAAAAATTTTAGTTTCAAAACATTCTATAATTAAAAAAAAAATGAATACGAAGTAATAAATAATGCTGCATGAGTTTTTTTATTTTATTTTTTTCAAACTTTCTTAAAAGTTCCTAGCTTTTTATAATTTTTCATAATTGAGATTTTTTTTTTTATAATGTTTCAAAAATGTTTAAAATTGAATGTTTTTATGAGATATACTTTGAAAATACTACAGTAATTAAAATGGTCGACCAGAAGAAAACATAAGCATTTAAATCACAAAACACTTGATGGGACTTACATAAATAACTTTAGTCTGTCTCAAAACCCAACTGTATAAGAAAATATCCGATTTATGCAACCACACTAAATTGCATACACGCAATTTGTATACTTAAATTTACAGTATTTTTACGCTCACTCGTGGGGCTACATTCTGGTAAAAATTGTCATCAGTTTTAAAGATCCCATTTCATGTTTATTCATTAAAAAGCACAGGTTGTTTTATATGGTCTATGGCTTTAACTCTTTTTTAGAAATCTTTCTGACGCATTTTTTTAAGAATTTAAAAATAAAACAAGTTTTATAACATTTGCATTTTAATGTTTTTGCTGTTCTCAGAAACCTATCATTAAAAACGTGTCTATAAATCTATATTCTACAAAATGCATTCCATTTTATATAGAACTAAATATTTATTCAAATCTCTGTTACTATTCTTAGTATTAGACTATCATTCTACATGCATTAAATATTTTATATATTCAAAATTTTAAGATAGTTTAGAATTTGATTTAATATCAAATATTATATAGCACACATTTTTTTACCCTTTATAAATATTTAAATTACTATCAGGTAATAGGAGAGAATGAGGATATCATTATATTTTATACTAGAACTTTTTTTTACTAAATTAGAGTTTATATTTATTACGGTTTCAGTGTTGTCAATGACAACATATACGGCAACATAAAATCCGTTTGCTTTGCCTCAAACTGGTGTTTGCTAAATAGCTTTGTGTCACGCTCAGGAAATGACTTTTTTGTTGTTATTTCATCCCCTCCCCCCTCCCCCATCATATAAACCCCGTATACTCCAAACAGAAACAAGTGAATAACACAAACAGCTTTTCTGAAGCGTATATTTTCTTTCTTTCTTTCTATCTTCCACAATTTCGTTTTTTTTTTTTTTTTTTTAACTATTTTCTGACTTGAGTTGATACTCTGGGGTACTCAGGCGAACTCCTTGTTGGCCCAAACAACAAGAAGAAGAGGAAGGGGTCAACGGAAATACTATTTTCTCTGTCCTTTTATATACAGCACCGATATCTCATGGGGAGTTAAAAAAAAAAGCAGTAGTATATATATATATATATATATATTCACTCACAACCACCACCATACTCTTTATTTTTCTGAACATTGATGATGGTAACTTGATTCCTTTTCTACCAATCCTTATCTTTCTGTTCCATTTACTATATCCCCCTTTGTATTTTTTTTGTTGTGTAAGGTAGGCTTCTATATATTATTATAGTATATAAGTAGACTTTTTTTCACCCGTAACGATGAAAATTCGCTACAATGGATTTTCTTATTTTATTTCAAATATTGTATTTTTGTATTATCACATAAGATGAAATGATTCTTCGACTAAATTATTACATCATTTATAATGACCTCTCCATCCAAGTAGAAAATATATAGATGGGAAAAAAAAAAGGCTGAGTTTTCATGTTTGAATATCGATGTGATACTATTTTCCCGTCACTTGGGAATCGATGTTCGTATACATTATAGATAAAATCCACATTGGTGTCAAAAATAAAATGAAAATGCGATATTTATAACACCGATACATCTACTTTTTATTACTATAAAATATCAATATATTTAAAAATACTGAATGATTATTGATAAAATATATTACGTTTAAGGAATTTTATAAACAGAATTAAATCTTATTCCATTTTTATATAGAGTACCAACAATAAAACAATGCTTTAATAAATTATAATATAAGTGCATAAAACTTCATAAAAAGTTTTTTTTTAATAATAATATTTAAAATTTATGTAGTAACTTATTAGATACTCGTAAATATAGAAACTCAATTTCAATAATTTAATTTAACTTTGAGAGTTGCTGTCTTTTAAATTTTTAAATTTTCTGTTTGTATACTCGTATTTACTAACATTTTCAAAGTAAGGGTTGAATATGTTTTGGGCATTTAGCAAAACTTCAAAAAAAGAAAAAAAAAATCTAGAAATAGCAGCAATGCCAGGACAAAATAATAATAATAATTTAATAATAAGGTTTTTATCAATAAGAAAAATTAGCACATTTGGAATACACATATTCTTAGAAGCACAAATTTTAAATTCTTCTTAAAGTACAAAGTTTCTCATTTGAAAAATATAATGTTGAATTAACTTTTAATATTAATCATAATAAAATTGGAAATAAAACTAATATAGTATTGTTATAGATTTTTTTATACAGTTGATTTAAAAACAAATGAATGTTTCATGATGACTATACACATATTAAACAACCATTGTTTATTTTTTTGTAAAAAAAAAAAATAAAAAAATAAATAAAATAAAGTATATTAATACGTTAATAATATAGAATTGACATTAATATGAACGCAAATATAGTCATGTTATAGCAATTTATTGTATTTGCACATAATTCACATCAGTTCTGGTATACATGGTATATACATAAATATACGTATAGATGGTATAGTTTGAAACAATGGAATGAAATACAAACAAGGAAGGGGTTTCACATGAGTGTGTCAACCATGATTGAATTCTTATTCATGCAAAACAAGTATTCGACAAAATCCTTTGTCAATAGAACAATCAAAACTGTGTAAACTGAATTTCTAATGAAATAATATTTTAAATTTTGAATTTTCTTTTAAAACAATTGAAAATCTTTCATTATAACAAAAATTATTTAAATTTTTCAATATGAAGTATGTGAGTATAATATTTATTTAAAATATAGTATTTCAATAACTTAAATTGTAAGTTTATTGGCTATGATTCAAAAATGTTATATAATTTTTAGTGTCATTTATGTATATAAATTTATATGCAATATAATGTAAAGTGTTTTATTTATTTTTATTAAAGTTGGATTCAAATTAAGTAATGCAATAAGGTCAGTAAACTGTATTATATTTTTATGTCTTTTATGTCATATTCTCTATAGCATTTATCAATGAAGCAAAAATGCAGTAGATTACATAAGTAAACACACTTTTAAAAAAGTAATCTTTTATAAGTACTTCATGGTGGAGAATTTTGTACTTTTTTTTTTTTTTTTTTTCAATTACATTAAGCTAAAAGTTTTAACTTCATTTTATGACTTCTACAAAATGCATTTTTATACTGATTATAAAATGTAAAATGTATCAATTTTAAATTGTATTGGATAATCTTCTATTGTTAAATTTTATTGCTGTTTGTTAAAAAAAAAAGGTTAATATATTGTTGTAAAGAGTTGAACGGCATCATGCATACAAGTTTTCTGAAGATAAATACTAAAAATACCACAAATACTTTTCGTTAGAGATTTATAAATTGTTCTTTGAAAGCAGTATAAATTCTTTTATGCTTTCTAAACTCTTTTTATGTTTTAAAACTGTGCTATATAGTTTATTTTTAGTTACATAATATATTTTATTTTATATAAGTTGTTTTTACCATAATCTCGATCTTGGAATTTTATCATTCAGATCCGTTCAATATTTTATGTGTTTAATGAATATTATTTTACGTTATATGCCTTCTATATGAGCTTTTTCTAATTGAAATTATTAAGAGAGCTCCATACGAATTCATGTTTTTTTCGATCCAATAATTAACAATTCAAATTAGAAAAAGCTTATTGTGAAGAAAGCAATACATTAGTAAACTTTCATTGTTGCAAAATTAATGATCGAATACGTTTTTTGGAGTAGGAAAAGTATTATGTAATCAGCTTTATTACTAAATTTTCAGCAATGATTTTTTTTTCTAAGGCAAATCATCAATTTCCAGTACATTTTTTTTATTCTTGTAAATAACAACTTAATATTTATTTTGTTTCAACTTGAAATTAATGGTATTGTAACATACATATTACCACTACAATTAGCATTTGTATTATAATTTATAGAAGTGACTAAAAAAATTGTATAGCATACCTACATAACTGATAGCATAAATAATCAAGAAAACATTCTAATTTATATAATGCTGGTTTATGTATGTATGGCAATAGAATAACAATGCAAAGTAAATAAGAATAATTTATTGAAAAAATTGCTAATTTTTTTTGTCTTATTCTTCTTCTTTTTCTCCAACGGGATAACCGTGGCATGTGTTCGTCACCTTCTCTTCATGATTCGCATCCAAAGTTGGACGCAACTTAAGGAAGAGAACTTTATTATTAGGACCTTACTCATCAAACCGTAATATCCTACATCAATATTCAATCATCAATTTCAATTCTTTTTACATTTTAACACTGGGACTAAATAATTTTTAAAATAAAAATCGTAGTTTTTCTTTTTCTAAAATTTCGTTATATAACTACTTCATTAAATTGTCTTTTATTATTGATATATATTTCAATAAAATGTAAAGTGATTGTGATTGTTCTTGAGTGAAATTAAAATGCCTGGAACGAGAACTTTATGTTTTGTTTTTTTTTTCTTTTTGAACTTTTGCAAAAGTTTGTAGAAATATCGCCAGGTTGATAAAAAGTGAAAATGTAATTGTGAGTTTGGTCTTGGCGTATGGTATAGTGGAGCATGCATGGGTGATTCAAGCTTTATATCAAAGAGAAACTCTTAGACTGTTCGTTTAAAAAAAAAAGATCTCTTTTTCACGTCGTACTGACAAAATTCACTACTAAACTTCAACTTTTTGAAAGCTACATAAAAAAAAGGTGTAGCATGAAATTTTTACAGATTTTTATTTTTTTTTAATATTGATATCAGTGAAATAATTTATTTTTATTTGAAATAATTTTTGCATTAGTTATATACTGTATGTATATAAATTGTGTTTTTTTGCAGGGTAAATTTTTTACTACATGTTTTATTGCTAATGTTTTAGCATTTTTCCTCTCTCTCTCTCTCTCTCTCTCTCTCTCTCTCTCTCTCTCTCTCTCTCTGGTCCTAATGGCCTGCACGCCTCTCTCTGTATGCTATTTCTGTATCATCCCCATGGGAAAAACTTTCCTTGCATCAGTTGTGCATATGTTACAGTGCTACCTACATAAATTTTATAAAATATTCTCAATTTTTTAGCTTGAGAATCATTTTTATAATTCTTTTTAAATTTACAAAATATTTCAAATTTCACCTAATGGATAACCTAATAAAAGTATTGGTTTCAATATTTTAATAAAAATCCATTAGTTTAAATTTTTATCATTTACTTTCATTATTAAAAGCAGCCACTGAAAAAAATATAAAATAAAAAAATATTGCAAAATACAATGATATGGCTTATATAGATCAAATAATTTTAATGTAAAATAAAAACACTTTTGTAGAAATAGGTTTTATTGTCTAAATTTTATGTACAGGTAAATGTTATTATATATCAATAAGATTAA
The DNA here is from genome assembly GCA_949318235.1 of Ecdyonurus torrentis. Lineage (NCBI taxonomy): Eukaryota > Metazoa > Arthropoda > Insecta > Ephemeroptera > Heptageniidae > Ecdyonurus > Ecdyonurus torrentis. Next base: position 7,607,937 of record OX439131.1, on the reverse strand, counting down.
TTTTATAGTAAATTGTGAAGCTAATTGTTGGCGCCAAATGTTGACATGTAAATGTTTTTGATAATTATTCATAATTTTTTTTTCTAAGTTATGATTACATAATGCACAAAGAAAGCAGTGAAAGCAAAGAGACTCCTAATATTGCCTATATCGCAAGACTTTTTTTAACTATTGAGTCAATTTAAAAAGATTATTTTAAATCAGTACTAAAATACAAAATTTTACGTGTTTTAAAATGATCTAATAATAAATTTTAATAACGGAGTCTCCAGTAACGTTCATTATTTAATTGTTAATTAGAAGAAGAATTGTAAAAAAAAATCTCTACTATATTACTAAAAGTATTAAAAAATAGTTTTGAAAAAATCATGCTATTTGAAATGCAAAGAAAAAAACTTATTACTAAAGTTTTCTATAGTAGTTTTTAAAGTACACGGCATAAAAGTGCACAGATAAAACAAAAAAACATACATGAAACTTGAATTAGGTCCTAAAAAGTGCCTTACTTTGATATAAAAACTTTTGTGTAAACAAGCAATATTTTCACTTGAATATATTACAATATTTTTGCAGACATTTTCTTGGTATGTAAACATATATACTTGATCACCAGTTCTAAATTGATGTGTTGACATCTATAACGTAGGAAAGTAACAGTTTTATCCTCCTTCACCATACGATGTATGAACAATGACTATACGAGCAACGAACTATAAAGAGGCCTTAGAAAAGTCCAGCGTAGTAGAACTTTTATTGAATTACATTTGACTCGTCTTGACCTACCTTTGACAAATGAAATCTTACTAAAAATAACGTTTGTCTGCAATACTCACAATATAAGACTTTTTCTTTTTAAATGTAATAATATAAACTGAAAATATTAAATTGAAACTATAACAACAGATGTTCAATCAACTTTTATAACAGAAAATTTAATAAATAAATTCAATTTATAAACTTTTCAATGTAATACTAAAAATGTATATAAAATACTACATAAAATTTCAGATATAATTTAAAATTTAAATAATAATTTAGTTTATTACAGAGTTTATTATTCATTTATGATTTATCAATTCAATTTTCATTATTTTACAATTGGCTTACATATTGAAATTATTTTGATTATTACATCAAATATATTTTCACCAGATAGTTTTAATGCTACAGTGAATAAATCGCACAGTAAATTTGAATATATTTTGCAGTAAATGTCATTGTATGTAATGCAATAAAAATTACTAATATGTGAAACTAATATCAATTGAATTTATTTTATCATATGGATAAAAGAAATGACGTAATTTATACTGAATATATGTCATGAAAGCATAATTGCTGCTATAACATAAATAATTGTGTTAAAACATAATCGTTATGATATTATAATATATATTTGCTATACAATATAGCATAAATTATGTTTTTATGAAAAAAGATTTGCTTAATTTGAGCTAGTATAATATGATTTGTTTCATTTTGTTCGAATGTAAAATTATTTTAGTCGTAAATTGAATTATAATTTAAACAGAACATAAAATATTTTATTGTGTACTCCACGATAACACTTAAGTAAATGACAATCGATAATTCTTTAGAATAAATCATGATCAAAGCTACTTTGTGAGAACGAAGATGGATCTAATGAAAGCAAGTGAACTCTGAGCTGACTGAGTCAACTTTTTCACATTTAATCAGACTCAAAGTATGTACTTTGATATACTTGATCTTATTGTACTCAATTAATTAGAGTAGCTTAAATGTCTCTAATTTCCTGTCCTTTAGCATGTTTCTAACTTACTTTGTTTCTTTTTTTTTTTACTCACTTTTATATTTGCATGTTTCAAATTAATAATAAAGAAAAAATCTCCAATAACCGCAATTAGTTGTGATAACCCAAATCATATGGTTGTGACACACCATATGATTGAGGGGGAAAAAGGTGATTTTACAGAAGTTACTAACAACTATTGGTGAATCAGCTATCAATGTAGTGCATCGAACATTTGCTGGTTATTAAATTAATTAATTACATTGGTCTAAAAGAATGACGCTTCACGCTATAGATATTTGATCTCTCGGTATATTTCATTTGCACATTTCATTTTATTTATGGTAGTATTTTTTTTAAATGTCAAATAAATATTAAGAACTGTTCATTTAATAGTTTTTGTTCCATATCATATAAGTACCAAAAGCTTCATTTTAATTTCTTGAATTGCTTTAATGTATAAAACCAGCAGACTTCCTCTCAAATATTTACATCTCATTATTTAGTTTCAAGTTTATTTTATTAAGTAGACATAGCTCTTGCCTAAGTAACCAATTCATTTTATATAAAATGACACAATTAATGTAGAATCGTGATGGACAAATAGAATTTACACATTTAAATTTAAAGTATATTATACTAAAATGTAAATTATAATGAAAGATAATCTTTCACATTTTACTAAAGCTTTTTCTTTACAAAAAAAATGTGTTACGTCATGCAAATGAGACAAATTACAAAAATTTCCATTCCAGATGTTTTAATTATATTTCTACCCCTTGACCTTACTATGCAAAATGTGCATTAAATAAGATTTTTTAAAATCAGTATAAAATTCTCTGGCTTTATTCCATAATGTTTTATTCAGAAGAAAAAGAAAATTAAAATATATATATAAAAATTTATATTTTTTTATATTTATTTATCAAACGAAATAGAGTGTGAAATTTTTATATTATATAAAATAATTATGAATGAAATAGCCAAGAGTGCAATATATTTATTTTATGTGCATTAAGCTGATATTAATATCGAAGATGATTATCCGCATAAGTAAGCAATTAACATTGAGCAGAAGAACATAAAAGCTAACATGCCGGGATGATGAATATTAGTATTTGTATAAATTTAATCTTTATTTAGTGTTTATAAAATGAAAAGGAATATAGGAGGGGAAGAGGTAAAATTTAACTATTCTTATTATAATTTCAACAAGTTTTGTATTATGTTTGTTTGATAATAATGTATATCCTATGGTTTGAAGTTATTATTCATGACTAATATGTAATAAATGAAGAAATGAATATTTTACTCGGTATATAATTATGTTATATATATATATATATATATATATATATATATATATATATATATATATATATATATGTAATGTGTTTGTGTGTGTGTGTGTGTTAAAATTAAATCCATATACTGTATACTGTACATACACATATTATATTAATAAAGTGATGCTGGATAATTTTACTTCTGGCTGTTAATTTCTGTTCAAGTAGTTATGAAAGGTCATTGTCATTAATGACTTTTTCTCTCTCTCTCTCTCTCTCTCTCTCTCTCTCTCTCTCTCTCTCTCTCTCTCTCTCTCTCTCTCTCTCATTACTTCCTTAAAACATATAAAGGAAATCTGAAAATCTCTCTACATTTTGCTAAAATAATTACATAAACGCTTAGCATTACAACTTATTAAAACTCCTCAAGCTATTAAGAAAATCTGATAGTTTAATAACTAACTGTATATATGTTTATATATACTTGTTAGCAAAATTGTTTATTTATTTTTGATATGTGATACATGTCATTACGAAATTATTTAAAAAAATAATAAACTTGAGTAAACTTGAGTTACGCAATGTTAAAATTAATTAATTTCAAATATGATTTTATTGAATAACTTATAATTATTGAAATCAGTATAAATTTCCAAACCTTGTAAACACACAAAAATAATGTAGCATTTGATTTAATAATTAATATTTTTCTTTTAACAATATAATTTTAATTGCTATAAGTATAATATATATTTTTTATTTTAATTAATTTATTCTGCACGACTGGTTCTTTTAAAATAAATAAGATAAGAAATATAATTCAGTGTGATATTTTTATTAAAAAAAACTGATTTAAATTTGCAGACAACACGATAATTTTTAACTAACATGCTAATTTAAATTTTTAATTACAGGAAAGATAAAAATTATTACATGTTGTTATAGTTGAAAGATAAAATAATAAATTCAAAGAATTTCAACTAACATATCTACTGACATTTTCTTATCTATATCTCACAAAAGTTTTAGAAACAACCTGATGACAAACTTTCTTGTTTATCAAGCTATATAATATATGTATGTTTATACTTTTTACCAGACTATGTAAAACTATATGTTAATTTTTCCATGTTTATTCCACGCATATTATAAATATTCTGACAAAAATGATAAAGTATTCAACATTCATTTAAAATACACAACATGTTTTTGACAGTTAAATAGATTAATTATGTGGTTTATACCTGTTTGTCGCATTATACATATTTATAATGTCTAGCCAAAATTTATTAAGTTTTAATTTAAATAGTAAATTTAATAGCTGTAAAAATTATCATAGAAAATTCTAAAGGAAATCTGTTTTTTGAAGTAGATTAAAATAATTATCAGTCTGTTTGTTGATTGAATCAGCAACTTGACTATGTAATCTTATTTCTCTATGTTTGCAAATGATTAACTCAATACAATATCGATTTTAAGTACAACCATACCTATGGTTCTAGTTTTGACCTAGACAACTTTGTTTTCTGATTTCAGAGCCGGTGACGGAGATCTTGGGAAGCGCAGACTTGTTTATCAACACGGGCAGCACTATCAACTTGACGTGCTTGGTTCGGTTTGCTCCTGAGCCTCCACCCGCTATGTTGTGGAGTCACAATCGGCAAGCCATCAACTTTGACTCTCCTCGAGGTGGTATCAGCCTCGTCACAGAGAAAGGACCAACCACCTCTAGCAGACTGCTCATACAGAAAGCCATTCCTTCAGACTCGGGCTTGTACACGTGTGCGCCATCCAATGCCGAGCCTGTTAGCGTGCGAGTGCACATCCTTAATGGTAAGAAATAAATCTAACAATTCAAAAAGAATTAATTATCTTCAAGTATCGATATCTTCCTTAGGTTTTTGGTAATGGCCATAAATTCTCATTTCTGTCTATACTTAAAAACCTTTTTTCTTTTTTTTTTTCTTTTTTTTTTGCTGAAATTATTATAATAATATATGCATTAATACCATAGATAAAAAAATATTATTATAACGTAGATGAATCTCACTTGGTACGTCTTTTGTTTTAAGTTATCTGAGCTTCACTTTTACGTAGAAAATTTATGGAAACTTTAAAGTATTTAATAAACGTAAAGCTTGTTTAATTATAAAGACTTATACAAAAATTGGTCATGTATAAGGTATACATTAACAATAAGTAACATTGAGAAGGGTTCAACAATATCAGCAAAGTAAAATAAAAGTATATTAAATAAAAAAAATATAAGAGAAAATTTTCCATGTTAGTATAAACGTCAATTTCAATAAATTTTTTAACCAAAAGTTGGTATAGCACGTATATAATATGATTACTTTGTCTGGGAAAACAAGGAGTTTGCATGATTGATTCAACGAACCAAGTAAACTTGTTCTTCATAGCTTACTTTTATGTTTTATTAATCCAATAAGTGAAACTCGGTGAACAAAATAAGCCTGCCTTAAAGTGAGTTTGTAAAGTGTAATATTTTAATGGGTTTTATACAATCATGATTGCCACAACTGTGCTCTTTGTGAATAACAATCAATAGAAGTGTTTGAATTTTGAAACAATTCTCTAAGTTTTACGCAAATATTTCAATAAATTTAACTATAGAAACTGAATGAATGTCAGTTATTATTACGTGCATTGTTTTGATGAAAAAACAAACAAACTAAATGACAAATTAAATCATTTTTATTTATTGCACACTAAATCATTATTCATTAACATTCATACTATTACAAAAACATTTTATGAAATACTTTCTAATGTATAATTTTTATGTTGTTATAAATTTAAATCCTATTATGAACTGAATTTATCATTTTAATTGGATGGGATTCAATATGTCTAAACCAGAGATGCAACTTAACCAGGTTATTATGTAAAATTTTGGCAACGTATATATAACAAGGTTACATGGCGTTATATTGTTTTATTGTTGTCTTGTATGTAGAAGTATGAAGCACCTGGTATCAATATTTGAACATTTTTAATTAGACTGCTTTGAATCCGCGGTCGAGAGAACGTAAGTAAACCATAACCGAGACTTTAACGTGTTACAACCATGTAACCAGTTACAACATGTACGTAAGCATGTTACAAGTATACATGAACATGTATCATGTCACATAACAATTTACGTATATCTCTGCTTTAAACCTTCACTCGTTTGATTTATGTATTACGATCTGATTTTGAAAGAAGAAAAAACGAAAAACAAAAAACTTAAAAAATTAGTAACCTACAGATATTTCCATATATTAGCTAAGATTTAGATTTTATGTATACTTCAAATGGAAACTTTTTTTTATCTAAAAACTGACATGGTAACACATTAAAAAAAAAAAGAGAACAAATGGAGCATTAATTTAGAAAAACATTTGCAATGTTTTTGACATATTTCCTCTATAATAAGTCTGTATCAAGAGCAGATTTTTTTTTTAAAGAATAAATTGAACTCAAGTTTACTTTCAATTTTTTTTTAATATTTGTATTGTGTTTGAAATAATTTTTATTTTTCACTTCAATAAACTTATGTTAGTACAAAAATTAATCAAAAGTTTAAAATTAAATATAATTCTAAATCAATGAACTGTAAAAATTTTATTATTTAATGTTAGAGAATTGAAAGAAATTGTTATTGTTAACTGTATTAAAAATTTAAAATGAAATTATTTCCAGAGTAAAGTTGTGACAGTTTGTTACTCGTTTTTAACTGATTGCAAGTCAGAAGTCACTCAAAATATTTATAAAAAAACAGTTGGATATTATATGTTTGAAACATTAATTTAAACAGAGTTGAAACAACTGTGTTATTTTATTATTGAAAAGGCAGCACTGATAAAAAAAATACTGCATGGTTTTATTGAATTTAAGAAAATTCATATTATTTTCTTACATTTGTTTTTATTCGATAGTTTATACATATAATTCTCTACTAGCATCATCTTGAAAAAAATAGCTTAAATGTAAGGGCAGTTTGCTTCAAATAAAATGTCTAATTTTCTGAATTATTTATAAATGGGAAAAAAATTAACACTTTTTATATAATGAATGAATTTAAATAAACATTCTAAATTTATTATATTTCGTTATCATACAATTGTCCAAATATGTATATGGTGTAAAAAAAATTTAAGATAAAAAAAATTATCTACTACCTGTGTAAGTTAAAGTTGCATAAAAAATACATTTATCATACTAAAAAAAAAACTTAAAGAGAAAATATTAAATTCACATGTATGTACATCACATTCAAGTTTTGAAGATGTGAGTAAAAAAAAAAGGTACTGAATAAGTTATAATGCTACTTTCTCAAGCAATTTGTAACACAAAAAAATAAATCTCAACTATTCTTCTTTATAAAGCAGTGTAGATAACTTTTTTTTTGCAAATTTTATCGTTAAAAAAATAATATTAAAGAAGTACGTAAGCATTAAAAAAAAAAGACATTAAGTCCGAAAAATGTGTAAATTACATTTGAATTAAAATGTTGTATGTGTTTGTAAAAATTACTTTTTGTTAAAATAAGTTTGAAGTTGCTTTTTATTTTTTATTTTTTTGTTTATACTATGTACGAGATAGTAAATTAAAATTGCTACAAAATTCTCTCTCTCTCTCTCTCTCTCTCTCTCTCTCTCTCTCTCTCTCTCTCTCTCTCTCTCTCTCTCTCTCTCTCTCTCTCTCTCTCTCTCTCTCTCTAAACTCATTATTTGTAACGATGTGCCATTAAATACACCATTCCCATCAATGAGTGGACAGTAATGATTGGACTGATAAAAAATTCTTTTAAAAGGTTCGTTATTTTAGTACATAATATCGTCAGTGACCCGGTATTTGACTGTATTACATTTGGCCAATTTTTCACATTGTGCATTATCGCATTTTACCTCGGGTAGCTCAATGGCAGCATTGCCTCTCGTGATCAAAATCAAAGTGACCGAATGCACAAAATAAAGTTTTCTGGCAAACCTAAGCTTACCATGTATCATGAATCATGGGTTGTACGTTTGTTTAAAACGATATAATAAATTTGGCAACCGTTAGCGATTCAACCATTTTAATTACGACCATACAAATATATTGCAGTCATAACGCTATAGTCAAGGTTACATGTGATACATTAAAAATGGTCAAATTTAATATGGTCAAAGAACCAGATCATCGTCGACTCAAAAAAAAAAAAAAAAAAAAAAAAAAAAACTAAATATTAGTTGTAGAATGTTAAAAATTTTCTTTCTCTCCCTTTCTCTCTCTCTCTCTCTCTCTCTCTCTCTCTCTCTCTCTCTTCCAAAAAAAAGTATTTTTGTGACTTAAAGAGACTTTTATTTTTATATGTTTGATATGAACATAAAATAGGAACATTTGTGCGTGACTGTTGTATAAAAGATTAATGCCATGAAAATCATATAGAGTGAAGAGGTAATTTCATTATTATAACTCAATAACATGCATTAAATAAAATACAATTTAAATTTTATACATGTATTTATTACACTATAAGCTAGTACTTATTTATAGTGTTTATTGTAAGAATTAACATTTTAACGATGTAATTTGAAGTTGTGTTATATCTTCTTCGTATTTAGTTGTAGTTCTTGGTGACCTCAAGTATACAAGAACCGCTGGAAGGTAAAACTACATGTTTTGAATACACAATTTTTTTAGCATATATTTTCAAAGCAAAAAGTAGATATGAAACATAATATTAAATATTAAAATGCTTTAGTATTAATACCATTTGAATATATATTGAAATTTTTTTAAGGTTAAAAGTCAAATTTTGTAATTTTAGAGATATTAAATATGAGATATTAAGTAATAAAATTTAATATAATTATTATACAATGAATATACTATATGTATGAGATATATCTAAACTGTTTTAATGGTTTGTAACTTTGAATATATATTTTGTGTTATTACCAATTATAGTATTTTGTATTGTAATAGCAACATTATAATTATACAAAATGCTTTATAACTTTGTGATTGAAATTTTATCAAATCAAAGATATTTTTTTACTTACCATTTTAAAAATATACATGATACAAACTTTGGTTTAGCTATGTTTTCCGCGTAACTTTTGTCTGCATTTCAGGTCTTTGAAATTGGTATATAAATTGCTCGATTTTTGTTTTAATTGTGAAGATGTATTTAAGTTTCGAGGAAAAAAATGAGCATAATGAGTTTTGCTTGAAAAAAAGTGTCTTTGCAGCAAAATTGGTAAGGGCGAGAGAGAGAGAGAGAGAGAGAGAGAGAGAGATTAAAAGTTCGCAACGGGGAAAAATACAGAGTTAATGATTCGGACAATAAATTAGGAAAAAAAATAGCTGCTAACATTTGGTAAAACAATTATCGCTGTTTTATTGTCGCAATCAAAGAGAGAGAGAGAGAGAGAGAGAGAGAGAGAGAGAGAGAGAGAGAGAGAATCGCTCCTTGCCTCGATTCATGTCCCTTCTTGTCCCCCAATTATTCCCCTACTTCCACTTTGTAAGAGCGTACGATCTAAAATTTCAGTGCTTGTAAACTTTAAAGAAATTGTATCAATTAATGTTGATTTATTTTCCCACTCTTGATACACAAAATAAATAACTTATAATATAACGAAAGTTCATAATTACTAAATAAATTATTAATTTCATGATAGATAACATTTGCAAATTTCAAAGTTTGAGAAAATAGTTTTAGATTTTTTTTTATGTTGCTCTGAAATTTTTACTTTTGTTTCAAAGTTTTTTTTTTTCTTTTTAGACAAGATCTGTCTGCTTTACAGTGCGACTTTTTTTATTTAAAATTCCTTGTGAAGAGATTACGCAGACTTCGTCTCATTACTAATGAATGAAATCTTAAATATTTACTTTCATTTCACTTCCAGTCTACTTTTTTTTTACATGATAAAGTCTATCATTGTAAGGTCAAGTGATATAAATTTATATATTCTGAGTTTGAAACTTGTATTAAATAAATTGAGTTAATGCTTTCTTACATACAAGAAAGAAACTCAAAAAGATTGTATTATTATCGCCATATATGTTGGCTCCGTAAAAATAATTACCTTGTGGCCAGCTTCTTAATTATTTTAAGCCCGAGGTATTACTTTAGTGGTTTCAACAAAATTTTATAATGACACCTGCAATGAAAGTGTTTTCTGTCTCGTATGTTCTAGACTCAAGACAGCAGTCTTGGGTTCGATTATCGTAAATACGATAACGATACTATAACGATAACGATATTCGATTATCGAAACGTTATATAGATTAACATTTTTATAAAAGTTATCGTTATAGATTAGCAAAAATTGACGATATTATCGTCGCATCTGTAACGATACTTTTTGCTCAAAAAATAAGAAAAAATACACACAAAAGTAAGAAAAGTGCGCAGAAAATATTACCAAAAATTTAAAAAGTTTACATAAATGAGTTGATTTATTATTGTAGGTATAGTACAGTCATGAAGTATTTAAAATATTTGATTTCAATAAAATATTGCATTATGATTTATAGTTATCGTTATCGAAAAACTATCATTATCGTTATAGTATCGTTATCGTGGGTGACATTTTTAAAAGTAACGATATCATTATCGTTATAGTGTGATACTAGAATATAGTATCGTTATAGAAATTTTGGGACCCAAGACTGCAAGACAGTGTAGTAAGATGAGTTCAAAAGGTGAAAGTGACGTGACGTACGTATATGGTTTCCCTAACGGAAATTAACATTATTGTTTTCTTCATGCATGACGTCACAATCGCTATTGGCCCCAGGGTGTTTTAGACTTTCCTAGACAAACAAATTATAATTTGCATATTTTTCAAAGTTTAAAAGATTTTTTTTATGAGATTATCTACCATAAAGCAAAACTTAGAAGTTTTTTTTTTTCCTATTCTTCATTTAAAGCATATTATCCTGTGGTCTTTACGAATCAACTATAAACTTTCACAAAATTAAATCATTCTTGTGGTTCAAAATTCTAAGAGCGTTTAATCCAGATTAACATTTTTATACTCGTTTTTATTTGTGTCATAAAAAATTGTCAGTTTTCTAGTTTATTACTCGAGATAGCCTTGTGTCACCCTACAGTTGGATATATAAATGACACTGGTTGCAAAAAAAAAAAAAAAAAAAAAAAAAAAAAAAAAAAAAAAAAAAGACATAATGAATGAAATCTGATATCTTAATATCTTTTCTTTGCACAATGAAAAGGATATTAAAGATAAAGAATATAAATAATAGAAGAAACTATTTTTTATATGTTAATATTTTTTGTTTAATTTGTAAATAGGTCATTAAGTTTTTGTCTTAAATGAGCATAAAGTTGCAAATTGTCCCACAACAATGATTTCCATAACTCGGCTTCATAGAAGGGAAAATGTGGGATGTTTCGATTAATTTTAATATCATGTAGCCCAGAATCAAACAAAAAGTTAAGCAGATAAGCCATAAAAACCTTTCAAATGAAACTTCCTTTATGTTTGTATACAATATCTGTCACGTATTTTTAAAATATTTAATGCGTATTTTTAAAACAAAAGCATTCAGCTGGGTCTGTTTTTGTTGTTTAATGCTATGGATTAACTGGTTACTTTTTAACAAAAAATATACCATTTCTGCCTAGTTTTTAAGCCTTTATTGAATTATGTATAATATAGAAGACACTTTCTAAGAATTAAATTTTCATAACAGATACTACGTTTTCTTCCTGTCATTTGAAATTTTAGATATAATGGACAATAATAAACGTGGATTTAACACTTAATATGCAAGTAATTGTATTTTTTATCTTACGCTTGCACAGATTTTCTTATTGTTTATTTAATATCCTCTATTATTATTATCATTGAATTTTTTTAATATTTGTTTATTATTATAATTAGTTACACATATGTTGGGGTTAGGTGAAAGTGTATGGTGTAGGTTTCAAGACTTAACTTTAACCTTTCAAGAAAAATGTTTTATGTTTGCATATTGATATTTATATATAGCGCAAAACAAATCAACAGTAGTTTTTAACATTAATTAGATCATATGATTGCAAGATCTTATTGTCTCACTACTTTGTATTTTGGTATACTATGAGATAACACATATCACTAATAAATAATGCTATTAACTATTTGAAACCAAGTCATGAAAAACGTTTGGTGAACGTCACTGATATTTTATGACCGCTTATGCTTACTCAAAATGCGGAAAAGGAAGTGCCGGAAGAGTAAACCACGTGACGGTAAAAGTAGCTTAGGCCTAGCTTGATGCTGGCACCAGCTTTTGTCTCACTTTTACCGTCACGTGTCTTCCTTTTCCGTATTTTAGCTTTACATAAGTGGCCACTACGTTTGTGTAGTTGTCATTTTTATAAGATTTATTTGCGTACATCCCTAACTTAATAGCTTCTTGGGTCATTATTAAACATAAAGGTTGCATAGTCAATAGTGAAGTGTTTTCTCATTGTACAGTGATGTGTTATCGTGTTGTTGGTAATGAAGTCTTTATGTTGATGTTGCAGGGGAGCACCCGGCGGCAATGCACCATGGCGCAGGATGGAGGGTACAAAGTCCTCTGAGTGCCTTGGTCCTTGCATTACTCTGCGCAGCATGGTTTTCAGCGGTCATTCTGTAGCATCCTACTCTCCCCACTCTCAAACCCTATGTACATATCAATCCTAAACCAAATCAGTTAATTACAAAAGTAATTAAAAATTAATTAACTCTCTCCATAATTTTTTTATGTATATTCATAACAAAACAAAAAAGTTATTGTTTATTTAAAAAAATCAGGATAAACTTATCATTACAATTTATTATTATGTTTTAATTACTTTTTTATATTTATCTTTATTTAAAATATAGTTTTATTATTTATAGTATTAACAATATGTTATTAATAACAATAGAGCGCAGCTAGTGTATGTTCATGTACGTTGTGAGATCGTAAATTACAAGAGAAAAAAGTTTGCAACCTCGTGAACAGGAAACAAGTACAAAAAACAAAGAGGAAAAAAAAAAAAAAAAAGAAAAAAAAAAAAAAAAGGAAAAAAATAGTTACTGTACTGAACGATTTTTTATATGTTTATTAGTTTTTTAAATTAATTTATTAATATTTAATCATTGTTACTGAATTAAAAATTTTGCCATAAAAACTAAGAAAGCAATAATTTATGTGGAGATTAAAAACTAAAAGTTACTGTAAGTTTGTTTGTAAGAAACAAGTGATGTGAGAAATTTGTTTGGACATCAAGTTTAATTTATTTACTTCATGAAAGAGTTAAGTTTTTAATTTATTTCTCTTTTTAAATGACTAAAATTCCACAGGTTTTTATTCCCCAACACAACCAGTTGTTTCATCTCCTATACGTAGGGAGCAATTAGACAGAACCAGATTATAATTTAAAATCAACCCTCATGTTTAATTAAGATTCTAGTTCTCTTCTCACCCCTCCCCTTTATCCAACAATATGTCACTTAAAATTTTATGTTCCTAATCCTATTTTTTTTCACCTTTCCTTGAAAAAAAAATAAAAAAATAAGTTTTAAGTGAGGATGTTATGTGCAAGTGAGTGTGCAAAAAGACACTTTAATTTGTGACTTTTTTCTCAAAGTGTGTAATGTATGGATTATCAAGAAAAAAAATGAATGAATAACTAACAGTGTGTTGTTTTTTAAAAAAGAATTATAATGCTCATTTTTTCCATAAAATATATATATAAACTCAAGTTTTAGACAATGTGAACAATAAAACTTTAAAAAAATTGTAAATTTTGTTTTTAATAAAAAAATATATATATACAAAAAGTGTTTCATAAAAAAAATAATAAAAAAAATCTCAATGTCGTTATAAATATTTATAATAAAATAAATTTAAAATATTTGACTGTTATGATTTTCTTGCATATTTTTTGTGTGGCAAAGTTTTATAAAAGAAAACTTTCAATTTTTTCCCCCTATCATTTCTTTTTTTTATTTACTTCATTCAAGTTTCATTTTTTTTTCTCTCAATACAATAAAATTGAGCGATTATTAGATTTCGCACAAAGAAAACCAATAAAAAAGATTTAACAAAAAATTGCTGAATCAAATGATGAAGGTATTTTTATCAGTTCTTTTGTTTGTGGCTCTTTTCATTCTTTCCTTGCGTGAAATTGGAGTTTTGTGAAGTTGAAATCGTGTGTTGCCGTGCGGTTTGTACTGCGCATTGATCTGCTTGCTTCCAAGAGGTGACCGCGCTGCCTGCGAAATTTTGACGAGTGTTTACTAGTGTTCAAGCAGTTTTTTGTCTCAAACATTACAATGACTCTTTGTACAAAAGAAAAGTTAAATAATTGAAATTATTGTGAAACAATTTCTAAAGACTATAATTATATAATACAAAAAAAAAAAGTTTATTACTTATTAAACCCAAAAAATATATATAAATTATGAAGGAAAAAAAAGAATGAAAAAATTATTGTAAAATATATTGAAAAAAAAAAAGCAAAAGAAATAAAAATGTTTTATTAATTTATTCCAGATGTGATGTAATAAACTGTTGTAAGAAAATATTTTCAATAAAAATCTTAAATACAATTATGGTTTTATTTTAATTTAAATCATTTTATAATTACTATATTAATATCTTGTGCACTTGTAAATAACATATTAATAGCTATGTCAACGAAGTAAATATTACGTTAAGACATTAATAACTAATAATAATGAAATAATAATTATAATTCTTTATTTATTAAAATGAAGTCATAAAACTACAGTTTGTGCTTATAGGAAAATTAATAAGTATTTATAGGGTTATAAAATAATAATATAACAACAAGAGCAAAAGTGTATATAAGATCGTTAAACCAGTAAATAATGAGTATTAAGTTCTTCTATATAATATATATATATATATATATATATACAGTATATATATATATATATATATATATATATATATATATATATATACTAAAAAAAAGAAAGAAACATTACAATTACAGGAAAACAATCTGCTATATAAAATCATTTCGTTTAAAGAAAAAGTGATTACTATAAAATTTTACTTTTTTTTTAATGTTCAGTAATAGCAGACAATTAATGTGCTTTATAGTATATAGGGAGAGAGAAAAAAATCAAGCAAGAAAGAAAGATAATAAATCTGTAAAGCGCAAAATGTTTTGCAACGTTAACGATAAATTTTATGTGGGTTTAGCTTTCGTTTTTCCTGGCTTGTTAGTTTACTTGTATGTTGCCAATATGAATGACTTTATGTTGGATAGACTATTAGCGGAGCAACCACTATACTATATATATTGCTTGTTTTACAACATTATATACACCTGAAACTATACTGGAATGTATAACATAAGGATTATTTTATTATATTTAACAATATAAGTTTAACTTTCTGTATTGTTATAAGAAGAAAAAACATGGAGTAGTTAAACTCTTGACCAGGATAACACTATGGGAAGTCGATTAATGGGCAACTGTGACCTCGGTAGCAACAATTTGACCAGTCAGAAAAAGATATATATCATGCTTTTTGGTTGCATCATTTGTGATTATATATTTTATTTTTTAAAAGTACATAAAACTTTTTAATACGTAGAAGTAAACCTTTTTATTTTTAATGATCGTGAATGAAAAACTGCATTAGCCTCATGTTACAGATTAAAGGAATAGACCAGAAGCAAACATAAGCATTTATATCACAAAACACTTGATGTGACTTACATAAATAACTTTAGTTTGTCCCAAAACCCAACTATAGCTCTATAGCAATGATCAGAAATTTTTTATTTATGCAACTCGCACAACATTTTTTACTAATTTTTGCATGTTTCTGACGTCAGAAACATGAATAGTCACGCAAATTGCATACTTTACAGTATTTTCACGCTCTCTCTTGGGGCTAAATTAACATTCTGGTAAAAAATTGTCATCAGTTTTGAAGATCCCTTTCCGTGTTTATTCATTAAAAACCATATGTTGTTTTATGTGGTCTATGCCTCTAAATATTTATGTTATTGCTTACGTTAGTTTAGTAGGCTTTAGTAACAATACTAGTATTTAACTATATTTTACCTATACGTTTCGCACTCAAAAAAGACTATCATCCTTTAGAGCTTCAGATTAAATCGTATGCAACTAATGGCTAAAGGTTTTTAGTACTTATATTGTTGTAACTAATTATAATGAATAATTTTGTTAAAATATCAATCTTATGCAACAAATAAAAAAACTAAAAAATAGTTATATAATTATAATGTTATGCTTCTAAAGTTGTTACAGTCGCAAATATTGTAATTTTAATCAAAGCATTTTAAAGAAGATTTATATAGGCTTTAGAAAGGTGGCCTTTTTTACACGTAAAGTAGAGATTGTGAATAGTTTACCTTTTTTTCTAAACTATGCTGTACAGTCTTTTTACTAATATATATATATATATATATATATATATATATATATATATATATATATATATATATATATATATATATATATATATATATATATATATATATATATATATATATATATATATATATGTGTAAACTTCAAATGATATAGTTTTCCTTCACTACACATAGTGTAGATCAGAACTCCACGAGATGGCGATATTTGTATCAAAGTATAATATATAAATATTTGAAAATATTTATCTAGCACTATAACACCATCTGAGACGAATCATATAAATGCAAATAAAGTCAAACAGTTAAAAGGGACGACGGCGGCCGGAATCGAACCGACAACCTTTGGATTTGCGCTCCACTGCTCTGACCATTGAGCTACAGCGGCGTCCAATTCTACCTTGATTCTTTACTTGCATTTTACACAATTCTTATGACGACAACGGTCGCCTTATTGGCTGCCTGAGGGCACCTGTTTTTACAAACCAGCCTCTCTTTAAACAGCTGACTCCCCTCTTGCGAGGGGAAATTTACCCGTGCGGCGGGATTTATGTGTGTAAACTTCAAATGATATAGTTTTCCTTCACTACACATAGTGTAGATCAGAACTCCACGAGATGGCGATATTTGTATCAAAGTATAATATATAAATATTTGAAAATATTTATCTAGCACTATAACACCATCTGAGACGAATCATATAAATGCAAATAAAGTCAAACAGTTAAAAAAAAAAAAAACGCCGCACGGGTAAATTTCCCCTCGCAAGAGGGGAGTCAGCTGTTTAAAGAGAGGCTGGTTTGTAAAAACAGGTGCCCTCAGGCAGCCAATAAGGCGACCGTTGTCGTCATAAGAATTGTGTAAAATGCAAGTAAAGAATCAAGGTAGAATTGGACGCCGCTGTAGCTCAATGGTCAGAGCAGTGGAGCGCAAATCCAAAGGTTGTCGGTTCGATTCCGGCCGCCGTCGTCCCTTTTAACTGTTTGACTTTATTTGCATTTATATGATTCGTCTCAGATGGTGTTATAGTGCTAGATAAATATTTTCAAATATTTATATATTATACTTTGATACAAATATCGCCATCTCGTGGAGTTCTGATCTACACTATGTGTAGTGAAGGAAAACTATATCATTTGAAGTTTACACACATAAATCCCGCCGCACGGGTAAATTTCCCCTCGCAAGAGGGGAGTCAGCTGTTTAAAGAGAGGCTGGTTTGTAAAAACAGGTGCCCTCAGGCAGCCAATAAGGCGACCGTTGTCGTCATAAGAATTGTGTAAAATGCAAGTAAAGAATCAAGGTAGAATTGGACGCCGCTGTAGCTCAATGGTCAGAGCAGTGGAGCGCAAATCCAAAGGTTGTCGGTTCGATTCCGGCCGCCGTCGTCCCTTTTAACTGTTTGACTTTATTTGCATTTATATGATTCGTCTCAGATGGTGTTATAGTGCTAGATAAATATTTTCAAATATTTATATATTATACTTTGATATATATATATATATATATATATATATATATATATATATATATATATATATATATATATATATATATATATATATATATATATATATATATATATATATATATATATATATATATATATATATATATATATATATATATATATATATATATATATATATATATATATATATATATATATATATATATATATATATATATATATATATATATATATATATATATATATATATATATATATATATATATATATATATATATATATATATATAAATTGGCATATGGACATAACATGTATTTAAATGGAGTTTTGCGTCAACTGAAATCTCCATCTGATAACATTATATTATGACAATAAGCCAATAGAGATAATTATTTTAGTAAAAAGACTGTACACTAAATATGCATTTCATTATACTGAAGAAATAAAGATTCACTGTAAGGTCACTCTATTTTACATGATAGTAAAGTATTAGATGTCTAACAAATAAATATTATGTTATTATATTTGGTACAGTATAAATTATGATTTTTATTTCTTCCGTGTATAGTATATTGTCACAATGCATTTCATCATTATTTGCAGCAATAAAAATAATAATAACTAAAGCTTCAAATTAATTTAATTAAATATTTTTCCTTTTTTCAAAAATCAAAATTCCACTTTAAAAGGGATAAAATTACCATATTTGAAGATTGCCTTTGGTAACTGTAATTTGATTACAATACTTAAAGCCATAGACCACATAAAACAACATGTGCTTTTTAATGAATAAACATGAAATGGGATCTTCAAAATTGTTTACAATTTTTACCAGAATGTTAATGTAGCCCCACGAGTGAGCGTGAAAATACTGTAAAGTATGCAATTTGCGTGACTATTCATGTTTATGACGTCAGAAACATGCAAAAATTAGTATGAAAATGTTGTGCGGGTTGCAAAAATTCAATTTTCTGATCACTGTTACGGGGCTACTGTTGAGTTTTGAGACAAACTAATGTTATTTATGTAAATCCCATCAAGTGTTTTGTGTTATAAATGCTTATGTTTTTCTCAGGTCTATTCCTTTAATTAATATATTAAACTGTTTCTTATTTTAAAAAAATATATAATTTTTATGTCTTTGTTCTAAAATTAACATAATGATTCTAATGAACTTTAAGCCAAAAAGATCATAATTAAAATAATTAAAGACCATGTTTTGTGTCTACTATGACTCTGATTAGTTGAAATGAAGATATATCATGATTTTGAAATCTTCCAAGCATACGTTCCATATTTAATATGATGTTTTATCATCATCAATGGAGAGGAAGTATTTTGTCTGATATAAGTGTAACATATTTATCATGTTAAAACAAACGCATGAAGGAAGCCATTTTGTGTAACGTTTTTGTCACCACAAAACTACATTAATGTCTCGTATCATGACTCCCTCATTTATAAACCAGACAATTCTCCATTTGAATGACATTTTACCACATATAAAATTGTTATGTGACCTATAATTTAAATAAATTAAAATCATATTAATTTTACTATTATATTATATTAAACATAGTAAATTAATATATGAATTTATTAATTTCATTATATTAAAAAATAATTTATAAAGACTTAATTACAAACTCTTTAAATCATTATTTAATATCAATTATATTATGCAAGTAACACAATTTAAAAGAGAATTAATTCATTACGTTACTGTAATTTAATTAAAAATACTTAAAGACTTAGCAAACTTTTTTTTAAGTATAAATTTTGATATTAACTATATTTAAATTTTGCTCATCTTTTAATATAGCTTATTTTCTTTTGATATAATATCCCATCTTTAAAATAAACATTTATTTTGACAATTTTAGCTCTTTACCAAATTTTATTTCTATTGTTTCCTCTTTAAATAAGTTTATTATTATACTTCGTTATTTTAAGAACTGCTAATAAAGTTATTTCGTAAGTTTTATTCCTAATTTTAACTTCTCTAACAAACTTTGCGTATTATTTCAAATGAAATAAACCAGAAAAGTGTTTTTTACGAAAACAACTACTTTAAGAAATATAGTGTTAAAATTAAAGTAAATTAATAAAGTAATGTGAAATCTATTTGTCCAAAGATTTTAATGTACGTATAGGAAACTCAAATTACCTCAATAGAATAAAA